>OX328123.1:123684707-123810695 GCA_946811695.1 Gonocerus acuteangulatus | reverse complement strand
TTTAAGATTAAATATATAACTCCATAAATTTGGACGTTCGTTTTTTTTTTCCCCATGGGTAATGAAACGTTGAGATTTTCAGATTTCGAGAAATCGATGTCATATGTAGGTTTTCCTCTCAATGGACCTAATGAAACTCGCTGACTCAGCGTCTTGCTATTCTAATTCGACTTAGAGGTTAATAAGTTGAATATATCAGTTATTTGCTTCAGAGCTCGCAATTTAAAACTCACAAACTGTCTTTCGAATTTACGAGTTTTTTCATGTAGAAAAAGAAAAAATTCCATCTGCTCGATACAATAAAAGCAAAACAAACAGAAAATATCAGAAAAGATTTAGGTAGTGTTTAATTAAATGTGTGCTGCGCTGGAGTTATTCCAGTAGAGTGGCCATCGGTAAGTGACCCTACCAGCTGTTGAGGATGTGGTCACATCTGGAGGAGGCACCAAGCAACTCCCCGTCCATTGTCTCTCTCCTCCCCGTTAAGGCACCCCTAAACTCTCCCTCCGTAGCGTTTCGAATTTTCAAGTCAAAGAGTATCCATAATAAGCATTTGAAACTTCAGATTAAAGTGGATAACAAAATAGACCTTCAACATGGCGATAGCTGTTGTGAAGTCGTATTGTTTCAATGAAACTAAATTTACTTAAAAAAATAGGATATATTTTCCTTATTAAGCTGAGCCTGTACTTCAATGTTTGATTATTGGTCTTAGGCGAAAGGTCGAAAAATAAAAAAGTTCACTAAATAGTTTCACAATTTTTTGTATTGCACTCTTTTGGTGTCTTTTAATTGTAACGTCTTGACTTTCAACTGTGAAGGAGTTGTGTGTTCTTGACTGTGATGGCGGAAACCTTCCACAAGTAGGGCCCGTCCAGACTAGCCATGGACTGAATGGAACCAATATGGTGGACAGTAGTCAGTGATCAATAATCAATATGTCATATCTTCGACACAAATGCAAAGTATCGAATGTGAAAAAAACGCATTTTTCATTTTAAATCTTTGCTGATTACGATTGGACAGATGGACGGCAAACTCTCGAATCTAAGTTCACACAATGAAAGTGGAATGTAACCACTGTCATAAGGTCGAATCTGCCGACTATTTGACTGCCCAAGAGCAAAGTAATAAATAAATGTATTTTCTCTCTTGAAAGTGGTGATTTTCACATTCGATAATTTGCTTTTGCATCGCCGATATGTTTAAAATCTCCAGAAGAAATATCTTCTTAAAATTAAACTCCCCCTATTTTACCTCTAATTTAAATTTATCAGTTATTTTAGTAACAAATTTCTTTCTATTTTTTATGATGCATGCTGTTTTTATTTTCTCCTTTATTTATTTTGAGCATGGTGTTTAATTTGGTTTTCAAGTTGCTGATGCGATTCTACTCTAACGATGCCTTTACTTTTGCTTAAGTTTTAATACAATTATTTAACCTGACTAATGCTTTCAAAAATATCTCCTTCCGACTCAATAAACTCAACTTTTACATCCTCTCCAAACACTTATAGATAAATCCACATCATTTTTTCTTGATAATCATGTGAAATATCAAAATAAAAAATTTTTTTTTTATATTATTGGAATGTGAGGGGTTATGAGCACCCCAATCCAATAAAATACCCGAAAGACATACAAATAAGATTTTATCTTATGCCAGTACAACCTCAATGTGAACACAGCTCCTATTTGGAAGGTACGAAAGAGATGAAAAGGATTGCAATAAATTGAAAATATAGAGCAAATTAAGTCAAGGGTTGCTGAAAGAACCGCACCTCACGTAAAGGTTAATTCTAGCAATTTCTCACGCCCCTTCAAAATTGAGTACAGTTGGATCAAAAAGCCAAGCCATGTTGCATACTCCGGGTTTCCTTGATTACATGTTCATATAGGAAAACAAGTTAGGAATTATAAAAGGGCGCGAAGCGAATGGTTCAGCAGTTCCATAAAAAAAGATAAATACAGACATAATTTTAATAATACCAAGTATAAAATTTTACCAATAAAATATTATGTAGTGGATTCTGCTGGATAACGAACTCGATTTATTTTTTCAACGGAATGATCTCTGGGTTATAAAGGGCAAAAAATGCTCGTCCACACATCCTAAACACTCACGAAATATGAAAAGCGCGTTTTTCTCGATATTTGCAAGGGGGGGGGGAGGGAACACGTGAAAAGAGAAAAGCATTCTATTTATTAGAGATTAGTACTTGGTATTTCACAACTAACCCGTTCCCATACCAGTATTAGCTACATTGCCTCAAGCATAAACTCCAAAGCTCTCTCTAGTTTTATCTCGATGAATCGTATGAAAGGATTATCTCTGGATCCAATCCCCGGGGAGGAGAGAATAATGCTCCTGTTTAATGCGCGTGCGAGTCCACTCCTGTACGGCCTTAGAGTTCAGCGGAGCGGAATACCACGGGCTTTAGACGAATCGATTCAACTTACCGCTCAAAAGAAATGTATCCATGGAGGGAATTAATACATGGAGGATTTCTTCTTTTTCTTTCTTTTTTTTTTTTTTGTTGATACATTGAAATGGACTTCCCATGAAAGGTTGGTCAGTAGGCGGGGCTAAGGGTAGACGATGGCAGTAATACCCCCTCCAATAAGCTTAACATTATACTGAAGCGCATGCGTTAAAATGAACGAATGATGACTACGGTCATTGTCACGGACAAAAAAAAAAAAAAAAAACGCACTACACAAAAGTAATTCTTTTCCCCCTAACCTTGATAAATATTACAGAACTTGAAAGAACTCTTTTTTTTTTGCAGCCTGACAACTACTGGGCTACTATCAGATTGCCGCCCCACCTGGTTTTCCCAGAAGGTGACCCGTCTCTTGTACTGGCCATGGCCGATATTGTGTTATTTTGGTGATCGACGCCCACCGCCTCCAGAGTGGTATGGCTCCTGGCTTCAAGGGCATGTTATCCCCATGATATAATAGGTAAGACGCACTCCTTAAGAGTCGTCATGGAACACTGAAAGCGCAGTTCACTCCCGCTGGTTTTAGCGACTTTTTCTTCTATTTTAAATGAAGAAACTTAAGTTGCCAAACAATGACGCAATTCAGTAGTTCCGAAGATAAAATTGATCGGCCTTATTTGATAAGTTCGTTTTAAAATTGATGGATCCGGGCGTTTATTTCACTGTACATACTATGGTTTTTGAGACAAATGTAAACGAATTTTTCCCTGTTTAAAGTATTTATCTAGGATTTGCAAAACCTCTTCTAATTAATTGGGCACGAGGTTAACTCAGTTGCAGAGTACTAGACTAATATGCTGGAGGATCTGAGTTCAAGTCAAAGAGCAAACACTAAAGATTTTTATCTTTTAGTGTCTTTGTTCATGGGTTGAATTCGGCCTCTGTGACCGTCTCCAGGCCAAATCCACCTTTAAGTAATTTATTAATGGGTGCCCGCAAAGGGAATAACCAGGCGACCACACTATCTCCCTAGCGTATCATCAGATACCTCTATAGTATGTGGCCTGTTACGGGACTGATTTTTTTTTTTTTCTCAAATAGATTTCTGCATGGCTACTCCCACATTTTCTGAGTATCAATTTATTAGCAAATACGAATTCTTCCAAAACCTGTTTAATTTTCCTGTTTCGAGATGCGAATACAGCTCCAATATTATCAGGGGCCTTTCTTAAGAGATATTACCTGTTAAAGGTATGTTTTTTTTCAAACATTGAGATTCAGAGCCATGTTATTCGTTTTTTAAGAAATTTGAAAACTTTAATGGCTCATGCGAATATAGCTTTGATGTATTTTTAAAATTACAGCCTATTAAACGAAGACCATCGTTTTCTTGCTCCAATATATCTGTATGAGAATCTGTTCATGCATCATTTATAACATTTTTGTGTCTTCCTTTCTATCTAAATGTTTATGAATTGGCAAGAAAATTAAAATAATCTATACATTTATTTTAATTAATGCAATTAATTTATTTTATTTTATTTAATTAAGGTGACGAAACGGTTATATAAGAATTCCCAAACAGATATATGATCCTTCATTTTTCATTGTTTTCAATCTGAATTTTCGATTTTCCACCACTGAACGCTATAGTAGTGCAAAGCGCCCGATTTTGGGGGAGAAAACGGTAGATACTTGAATCATTCTGATTTCGGCATAATTTTTAAAGTATTTGTTTGTGCTGAGTCAAAAGAGAACACTATCTATTCGATAGAATAATTATTTTTGATGATAAACGATTTTTATATTAAGAAAGACCCGAAAACAGCAAGTATTCAATTCTTAATTTACTCAATGGGCGGAGAGAAATATAATTCCAAATGTATTTTTGAGTGCTGAGTCGAACAAATTCACGACAAATTTAATAGCGTTAACTGTTCTTGAGGTATTTCTCATTATTAAAATTTGCACGTATAACGAGTAAATAAATTTCACAGTTTCACGCAAGATACGTAGGTCTATCTCTCCCTGTCAATGTCCAGTTCTCTACAGAAAATAACAATTATTTATCGTAAAATAATCGCATAGCTAATTTCCTAATTAATTTAGAAATACAGATAATTAAGTTTCATTACAAATGTCTTCACAGCTTGAATACTCCAAGTTTTTGTTACATTTCGGCAAACAAAAAAACTTCTTTTAAAACCTACATGCGTACATTTCACTCCCTGGGTAACACCAATTTTTCGTCGAAAAAATTAGCGGTATAAAATAGTGTTTTACTTTCAACTGAAAACTTTGGGATTTCTATACGGTGGGAAAACGGTTAATGAAAAGTTGTTTTGGGATCTAAAATAGCAATAAAATACAAAACCAATATCAGAGCAGTATTCTACAAGTAATTAAGTCTAAAATAATGTTAGTGTAAATAGGATTGAGCATCTTCGGTTTGGGTTTTTTTTTTTTTTTCGTTCCGGCACAACAGTGCACCGCTTTGTTCAGTGTGAATACAAGTCAAAGTGGAAGTGTTACTTTTTTTATAATGGTTGGCTAAATGAAATACCATATTTAAGTTAAGGTATCATTAGCTATGCAAGTCAAAGTGGAAGTGTTACTTTTTTAATAATGGTTGGATAAATGAAATACCATATTTAAGTTAAGGTATCATTAGCCATACAAGTCATAGTGGAAGTGTTGCTTTTTTATAATGGTTGGATAAATGAAATACCATATTTAAGTTAAGGTATCATTAGCTATACAAGTCATAGTGGAAGTGTTGCTTTTTTATAATGGTTGGATAAATGAAATACCATATTTAAGTTAAGGTATCATTAGCCATACAAGTCATAGTGGAAGTGTTGCTTTTTTATAATGGTTGGATAAATGAAATACCATATTTAAGTTAAGGTATCATTAGCTATACAAGTCAAGGTGGAAGTGTTGCTTTTTTTTATAATGGTTGGATAAATGAAATACCATATTTAAGTTAAGGTATCATTAGCTATGCAAGTCAAAGTGGCGGTGTTACTTTTTTAATAATGGTTGGATAAATGAAATACCATATTTAAGTTAAGGTATCATTAGCCATACAAGTCATAGTGGAAGTGTTGCTTTTTTATAATGGTTGGATAAATGAAATACCATATTTAAGTTAAGGTATCATTAGCCATACAAGTCATAGTGGAAGTGTTGCTTTTTTATAATGGTTGGATAAATGAAATACCATATTTAAGTTAAGGTATCATTAGCCATACAAGTCATAGTGGAAGTGTTGCTTTTTTATAATGGTTGGATAAATGAAATACCATATTTAAGTTAAGGTATCATTAGCTATACAAGTCATAGTGGAAGTGTTGCTTTGTTTATAATGGTTGGATAAATGAAATACCATATTTAAGTTAAGGTATCATTAGCCATACAAGTCATAGTGGAAGTGTTGCTTTGTTTATAATGGTTGGATAAATGAAATACCATATTTAAGTTAAGGTATCATTAGCTATACAAGTCATAGTGGAAGTGTTGCTTTGTTTATAATGGTTGGATAAATGAAATACCATATTTAAGTTAAGGAATCATTAGCAGATGATTAGAATGATTTTTTTTTTATTTATTTCATTATAAGAGCTCCGCAAGTATGGCTATGAGCCCTAATACAGATTATAAAATATAAACAATTTTTTTACACTTTGATACAATTTACATTTATACTTAATTTACATTTATATTTGTATGTATGTGTATATATATGTATATATATATATATATATATATATATATATATATATATATACAAACATTATACACATATAAATATTCACACACACACACATATATATACATATATACACACACACACGTACATACATACATACATATATATATACATATATATACACATACATACAAATACACACATACATATATACACAAAATATAGGATATACACACATACATGCATATACCACAAGATTCATATGAATATTTATTTATTAATGTTTTCGCAATATAGGCGACAAAACAAACATCTTCATTTGAATAAAGATAACAAATACAAATATAAACCACAATTCATTTGTAGTTACAATGAATATATAATACACAAAATAACTAAAATAAGGTGCATTAGCTTAATTAAATCAGATCTATAGGTTATTAAAGTAAACTATTAAAATCGAAAGCACAAAGAAAAAGTCCGTCTCGCAGGAACTGCATCATCTTAGCGCGGTTCCGTTCATATCCCTAGTCTAATTTGGAAAGATTAAAATAGAAGCAGTTATTATTTTGGTTCCACCAGTCTTTTTTTTTTTAATTAATTATTATAACGGCGTGTCAACCCTTAAGGTCACTAACGCCATTCCTGTGTGTAGTAAAGTCTTGAAAGGTCATGATTTACAATCTTACCTGGAAGGGTCGGATAACACTACAAACTGTCCCGCTAGTTACAAGGTCTTGGAATCCTGGAAATCTATATTTCTAACAATAAATTGTTTTTGTTATTTTACTTAACCAGTTTTATTGTCAAATACATTATCCAACTGTAAACAATTAAAAAATAACAAGGAATAAAACAGACAAAAAGAACCATTCGAATAAACGAAATCAATTAATTTAAAGTTTTAAGCACTTATTTCTCCGATTGACATCGCCTAATTAAAACTTTCTTCAGAGCCTTTTTTCGAGATACTAACGAAAGTATACAAAGTTACTAAAACTTTGTTTGTCTGTTAATAAAATATTTTATTCTAACCCTTCCTTTACTCTAAACGTAACATAAATTTCAACATATTAGTGTTGATGAAATTCGAACATGCAGAAAATGTTTCAACTGTATCCCATAATTCTAAGTACCAAAATCAAAGACAAACAACCCTCCCTAGGAAGGACGCTAGGCAGTTGAAAAGCTGTATCTTGGAAATCCATATTTCTAACATTCAATTGTTTTTCTTATTTTTCTTAACCTGTTTTATTTTCAAATACATTATCCAACTAAAAGCAATTAAAAAATAACAAGGAATAAAAAACAGACAAAAAGAACAGTTCGAATAAGCGAAATCAATTACTTTAAAGATTTAAGCTCTTATTTCTCCGATTGACATCGCCTAATCAAAACTTTCATTAGAACCTTTTTTGTAGAGCATTTAGTAAGCTTTCTAATAGTATTCTTCCGTGTACCAGGATTCTCAACCTTCTTCGAGATATTAAGGAAAGTATACAAAGTTACCAAAACTTTTTATGTCTGTTAATAAAATATTTTATTCTAACCCTTCCTTAACTCCAAACGTAACACAAATTTCAGCATATTAGTTTTAATGAAAGTAGAACATGCAGAAAATGTTTCAACTGAATCCAATGGTTCTAAGTACCCAAACCAAAAACGGTATTCAAAAACTATTTTTCCAATTTTCTCGAAAACGGTTAAAGCTATCGCCTTGAAAATGGTTTCATTCGTTTTCCTAGCTCAGGAAGCATATAAAACAAGTACTTACAAGCTTATGAACTCAAAAACGTAAGCGTTACGATTTTTTTTGCGCGAATTTCGCCCCAAACGCCATCTTCCAGTAGGCGGATTTTGCTGGTTAACGAACTTGACCTTTCAAATTAGACGAAAGATTTTTGTACCAAATTTCATCAAAATCGGACCATTCGTCTAGGAGCTACAGAGCGAACAGACAAATATATATATATATATATATATATATATATATATATATATATATACATATGTATGTATATACAAATTTGAACCACCATTATTTTCGGTCTCTAGGGGTTCTGAAACGCGGAATTTTCTAGTCGGCACTTCCGGATTGTTTCATTGTATCAACCTTATAAGCGGGGTTCCTCCCTATGGGGGAGGGAGGAACCGCGCTAAAAGGGAGATTGGCTAGATTTTTTTGTATAAATTATTGTTCTTTAAGTAATGTAATATAGTGTTGATGGGTGGGCTTCCTTCTGCGAGTAATGTGTGTAAGTCGTGTGGCATGAGTAAATTCTCTCGTCTTTTGCAGTCTGTCAGTATGTGTTTTATCGTCAGGGTAACATTACACAGGGAGCACACTAGTCTGTCATGTCTTTCCATTAAGTATGAATGTGTTATAAGTGAGTGTCTAATTCTTAGCCTGGTCAGGACAACTTGATCTCTTCTATTTAAAGACAAATCATTATCATGCCAGACTTTGATTGAGTTTTTAATTTCTCTCAATTTTTTGTCTGACCGGAACCAGTGATTTAGCCAATCTTGTAATATGTGTGTGTGTGCTATGTTACATAAGTCCTGTGTAGTTAGTTGTCTGATGTCAATGTTTTCTTTAAAGGTAGCCTCTTTAGCGTGGTTGTCCACGTCTGTTTTTAGGCCTATGTCTTTATGTCCCGGTATCCAAAGCATTGTAATGTTGTGACGTTTTAATCTGTGTATTTGGGTGTATATTTGTGTGATTATGGGATGGTTGTTGTAAATGCTTTCCATAGCGTGTAAAGAACTCAATGAATCAGTACAAATTATAATATCACTTTCCTCTATGTTATTTGTTTTGGACAGTGATAAGTGTATACCTTGTAATTCTGCAGTGTAAACTGAAGTGTAGTCGTGTAATTTGATGGTATTGATTTGATTTTCTGTGATCGCTGCAGCGCCGGTCCCGTTGTTAGTTTTAGATCCGTCTGTAAATGTGAAGAGTGCTGAGGGATTGTCTTTGGTGATTGAATTGTACATAGACTTGTAAAATTGTGAGGCAAGTGGATCATTTTTATTGAAATGTGTCATTGTTAGCTTAATTCTTAAGTTCGTTACACTCCAGGGGGGGGGAAGTTTAAAGGTTTATTTGTGTTGGATAAATGAAATGCCATATTTAAGTTAAGGTATCATTAGCTATACAAGTCAAGGTGGAAGTGTTACTTTTTTTTATAATGGTTGGATAAATGAAATACCATATTTAAGTTAAGGTATCATTAGCTATGCAAGTCAAAGTGGAAGTGTTACTTTTTTTTATAACGGTTGGAAAAATGAAATACCATATTTAAGTTAAGGTATCATTAGCCAAGGAAATGACTTAACCTTTGTAGTTGTAAATGAATAATTAGAATATTTTTGATATATTATTATATAAAATAATAATAACTAATAGGGTTGCCAATGAGAATAATTGAGTTTGTAAATTGGGAGAATGAGGGAGGGTAGAAGAGGGTTTAATTACAACTCGGAAGGGTAGGTAGCGGCTCAGAGTCGTAAAGCTGCATAGTTCGGTGGAGGGCATGCCTCTACGGAATTAACAATGGCATACTAGGGCGTAAAACCAATCGTAAATTATGATAGTAAACGTCAGTCGCAGCTCGATATCGTTGCAAGAGCTTCTAAAACATCTCACAATAAAAACTGTTTGCCAAACAACCATCCCCTCTAGCGACTGCCGAAAACTTTTATATAACGACTATACCCTGAAAGGGATGACGTTACGAGCTGGGATTATGGATTAAATCTTACTAAGGGCTTGGACGATAGGACAAAGCGTTACGAAAGCCTTGGGCATTTATGGACGATAAAAGCCCCTTTGTTGACGGCCATCCCTAATGAAATGTGTGACACCGGAAAGATTTATGCAAATATAAGAAAAATCCAATAAAATGCAATTATTTGTCATTAGGCATTATTGTATAACCTTACTAGTAAAAATGTAACTATTCTTAGATTTTGTAAGTGAGCAAGCCAATTTTTGCTGGAACATTTTCGGAACAACACACATATCAATAATTAATGTATTTGTAAATCGACATTTCCTGGAACATATTTAATTTTTTTTAGATATAAAAAGAATGTTTTTTTTTGTACTTATTTCACTCACAGCTTGAGAAGTATTAACACAATATATTTTTTCAAGGCGCAAAAAGATTTGTAGTAAATTTTGCTATAATGTTCAGTATAGAATATATAATAAATAGGCAAAAAAATCTAAAGCCGTCTAAATTGACCGATTTTTAACCCGATTTTTTGTGTTTTGTTTTTTTTTTAAATTCAAATATGTAAAGTAGTATATTTATAATGAAAATGTTATTTCTTTCGCTAATATTTCAACTGCAATATCTATGATGCAAAAACTATCAAACCGATAATCGTTTATCGGACGAACCCAGTTCCAGTTGAAATTTTAACGTTTTCTTCTTATTGTTAGCTTTTTTATTTTTATATCAATATATTTCGATGACCTCATTTTTTTTTTAAATAGGTACTGAATTACATATTTTACTAGCTGTACCATGCCTACTTTCTGCATCTAGAAAAACGAAAATATATTGGAAAGCAAATAATTAATATTAAAATCTAATAACGCAAATCTGTAACTATTTGGGTTCATAGTTTTATATGGTATTATATTCATAGTATTATATGTTTTCGTTATTTATATGTATGGCATTCGTTCTAGTAGCCGTGTTCTATTCTGATTTCATCTTTCAAAATTAGTAAAAAAAAAAACAAGAACAAAACTTTCCCCTGAAAACAAAATAAAAAAACTAAAAGAAGTTTATGAGAACCTCAACGAAACAAAAATAGACATAGCTAAACGGTTGAAATTACCTTTGTCAACCCTTGCGACTATTATCGGTAGGAGGAAAGAAATCGAGGAGAGTTTGATGATATAAAACTTGAAAATATAATAATGTAATACGTTATCTAACAACAAAATATGTACAAACAATAAAATTCTAATTTTTTTTTTTTTTTTTTTTTTTATGGAGAATTTATTTTATTTCAAAATAGCCACGAAACCTAGTACTATTCACTTATACGAAATATTCACTTATACGAAATATTTTCCGTTCCCCCTCACATTCGTATAAGTGAGACTCCACTGTATTTATTCAAAACAACATTTATTTGACACGTTTCATTGTCGCGATAAATCTAGTATCAACAAAAATTAAATAAATTTATATCAACACAATTACGATTAAACTTATTCAAATATATGAAAAATTGCCACTTTGTTAAATAAAAGTCCGTCACGCAGGAGCTGCGTAACTAAGCACTTTCCTCAGAATTGGGTAGGGTCGAGTGCATTGCTGTACAATTTGCTTAAAATAACCTATATAGATAAATAAAATAAAACATAAATTGTTCTGCTTTTTTGCTTTTATGAGCAGCTGTTTCAATTATTAATTTTGTAATTAATTTCCTTCCAGAGTTTTGTGTATGCGTGGTACTACACTACGCAATAAATACACAAAGCTTAACATATTCATCTATAGATATTGACGTTTCATATAAACTTAATAATTTGCTAGTCGCCTCCGTTGCGATCAAGCATTATATAAATAAATATTGATCTTGATGAGATTCGCGAACCTACGTTTGGCGGAAGAATTCAATTCAAACATAGTACAAAGTAAACCCCCTCCCCCCATTCCAATAGACCGATTTAGTTCATTTTAACAACACTTCTTTCTTATTAGATAACCTGGGCGTATACAGAGTTTTGGTAACAATACAACAGAAATTACGACCGGTATAAGGAAATTAATAATTTCTGTCCGGAGTAAACCCCCCCTTCTAGTCAACCGATTTAGTTTATTTTTATAACAAATTTTTCTCTTCAGTTGACCACAACAAATACCGAGTTTTGATGAAATATAACAATTATGGCTTGTATAGACAAATGACTACTTTGGCTCCAGAGTAAACCCCCCCCCCCCATCCGGATGGACCGATTTTGTTGGTTAACGAACTCGTTCAATCGTTTGATGGGGGAATACTACATACCGTGGCGAAAAAACAAAAACTCTGGCCTCTATCGTGTTAACGGACACATATATAACTATATATGCATATATATATATATATATATATATATATATATATATCTACTAGGTAGGATCGATAAAGATTCGAAGAAACTTTTCAAAAATTCTATCATGAGTGCAACCTCAATAGCTACTTTCCTTCGGAGGAAAGTGCTAAAAACTTTATCAGTTACAAATAAATGCTAATTGCCTTCTTCATCACTGCCTGAATTACGAAGGTTTTTGTTTTCATAGGAATGGTACCCACGATGAAACATAGACCGAGACACAGTTCCTGCTATTTTTTCTCTACTCCGGTACAGTTCAGATTTATCTTTAGGAGATAAATATATTAGTTGAAGGGCTCAGTGCCAAAGGTGACTAACCTACAATTTTAACAAATTTGAGTTATTTACTTCTCCTGATAGAGAATTTTAAGCTTTGTAATTGGTAGAAATGCCCAGCCTTTACATCTCATTGATTAGTAAAGACAACTATATTTGTTTTGGAACTTACTGCAAAGCTAAATCATGTGAGAAGCAGACTTGACCAACCCACACTAGGTATGGGTTTGTTAATGGTAAGCAGCAACATGAGTGATATAGTTCAAGCTTCTGATGACTCTGTGGCAGATTCTGTCTATGAACCAACAAGGAATGTTCTTAAACCACGCTAGGGGAGGACAAATCCGCACTATTAAAATTGCACTGTTCCTGTCCCACATACTACAGAACTCACCTAATCTAAATGTTATAATGTCTTTTATATGGTCACAATAAGTAAGGATCTGATTTATGAAATTCAGGTCCGATATGACGGTGATTAACTGTTTCCGAAATGGTAAAATAGAGTTTAGCGACCATGATGGGTAGGTTTTCTGCTTGCTGGGCAGATAGCTTGTCGCGTTTGGGGGACCTGGTCCAGGGTGATGTATGGAATACATGGTCCAAAGCCTGTTAGTGGAACCTAGCCATCAATGTCGCTTTACTCTTCCCTATACCCCTTAAAGGCTTCTCCAATCTATTTATTCTCCTTTTCAACCCAACCAATATCCCGAAAATATATTGTCACTGCACATATATTGCTATAACTCATAAATCTTCTTCATTTCAGTTGTTTAAATTATTTTTTTTTATAATTTTGATTTGGTATTAATAGCTATAATTTAGGTTAGACCTTTCACGAAATGATTTATGGCCCAAAATAGGTCACGGTTGTAATGGTACATACCTGTACCTGACACAGAAAAATGACTCCCTGGCCTTGCCAAGGTTCGCTCTAGAAACAAACCATTAAAAAAAAAAAAAAAAAAAAAAAAAAAAAAAAAAAAAAAAAAAAAAAAAAAAAAAAAAAAAAAAAAAAAAAAAATCAATTAAAGATTGATTTAAACAAAGACAAAACCCCGCCTTATTCTGAACCTTATTCCACTTTCTGTGATTTCTCAACCGTTTTCTTCCGTGACTGTTAACACTATATATTTTGTTTTCTTTTTACTCTCCAAATTTATCCATAATGGGCGAAGGAATCATCAGGGAATGTACAGTGCAGTGATGGTTCCAAAACCTTGGAGAATTTGATCTCGAAGACAAGGAATGTCGCAGTAGGCGTTCTGTTGTTGATCGCAACCAACTGAGGGCTTTCGTAGAAGAAAACTCTCGCAAAACTATTCGGTGTGTTGCAAGGGGGGTGTTGACCATTTAACAGTTGTTTGCCATCTGGAACGAATTTCTCATTAAAAAACCTACATTATTTGTCCACTAACCCAATATTTAATAAATGTTTACGGACTTCAGAGAGTATGATGCCGTACGAAGTGTACAACCATGGTCTTCTGTGAAATACACTTATGCTTGTAGATGACCATGAATTGTTCCGGAGAGCTAGGTACATATTTCTTAAAATTATTTTAGCAACGGCTTATGCTACTGAAATAATGATAATTTAATTAATTAATTTATCTAAAGTCAAAAGGTCATTAAGAATAGAAAAATAATTAATAACAAAATTGTAGTATAATGAGAAATTAGGGCTTAAAATCAATGTCTAAAAATAAATGTCCTAATAAGAAGTTCAAATTCGGCGCTAATGACCCAGATGTAGATGCGCCGTAAAAAAAAAAAAAGAAAAAAAAAAAAAAAAAAAGAAGTTCAAAATACAGCACATTTATTGGAGTATAGATGATGTATATATTTATTGGAGTATAGATGATGTATATATTTATTGGAGTATAGATGATGTATATATTTATTGGAGTATAGATGATGTATATATTTATTGGAGTATAGATGATGTATATATTTATTGGAGTATAGATGATGTATATATTTATTGGAGTATAGATGATGTATTATTGGAGTATAGATGATGTATATATTTATTGGAGTATAGATGATGTATATATTTATTGGAGTATAGATGATGCATATATTTATTGGAGTATAGATGATGTATATATTTATTGGAGTATAGATGATGTATATATTTATTGGAGTATAGATGATGTAAAACATATAGTATGACGGGAATCATGCTATAATAAACTGCAAACAATTATATAGTAGCGTTTTTTTTGATGATACATTATTTAGTAATAAAAAAACTACTTATCTGCCGTGACAAAGCACGGGCATTCAGCTAGTTATTTAATAAAAACACAAAGTGATATAAGAAATATTATGTCGTTAAGAGACGGTTAATGACTAGTTCTCGCCGAGAAAGTTCTATAAAAACTTTTTACATCTTTAAGAGGAACATTTGGCGAGTGAATAAGTCTAAGATCCGCGAGAGGGACTTGACAGTGGTTAAGACAAGTCTCGGCAGGGGGTTAAGTACTTTCTTGGACTTAAGACGGGGACTTAAGAGGATGATAAGGGTGTAATGGGACGATGTAAGAGCCTCTTCACTCAACAGTAATCTTCAGCTTAGCCACTTTTCGTACGGCTCCGCTTAAGAATATTTATCGTCTTCCCTTAATAGCTACTTAGAAATTAATTACTTTAATTTATAAACAACAAACCGCAAATCATTATCTTAAAGAATCTGAATAGAAGAAACTGCGTCAACTTTACGTTTTCCTTATATTGTATATCTTAGATGTAATTTTGAAAAATTAGGTTAGCAATTCTTAAAATTTCCCATTACAGTGGATTTGAAACAACACTTCGGTAACTTTAAGCACCGATTTCTTCGACAGATGCAGTCCTATCCAAATTTAAACGCGTCACTTACCAAGATTTTTAAAACGTTATCGAGATGATTGACAGAATATAAACAAATTCTAAACCTGCTCATGTCTGTAGATATTTTCTTAGTGATCCTTCGTGCAATCCCAAACCTTAAATTTGTCTAATTGTAAAAAAATCTGAAACTCGTTTATTACACTAAAATTAGTTTTAGTCCAAGAGGACTATAACTAATTAGGTTCAAATTGTCTTAATTTTACATAGATGGTTTTTTTTTTTTTTTTTTTTTTTTTTTTTTTTTTTTTTTTTTTTTTTTTTTTTTTTTTTTTTTTTTTTTATATTCTTTTTGTGTTAACGCTTTATAGCGATGTACACCTTACATTATTTTTTATATGTATATTACATTTTTGTCGACATGTTAACATTGTGTATATATCATTACATTATATTACATTATTGTCTATATATTTATATCGTTTATATATTATTACATTATATTAAATTACATAATTGTCTATACTTACATCATGTATATATTACTATTACTATATTACTATACATCATGTATATATTCCATAGATAGTTGGCTTCGCGCAGTACCTGGTGGATGTAAGTCTGGCCAACACATATTTACCTTCTTATCTACCCAAGAGATACATTATACACAAAATTTCAAGGTGCATAAAACACTTCATGAAAAGTGCGTTACTAGCTCTCGGACTAGTATGGTCCCATTGTTACTAATAGGACGTCATGGTTGTCCCCGTGGTCTAGTGCCTTGGAAAAAAAAAAACGTAAAGATCAAGGCAACTCTTCCTGGATTTAACAGAAACAGCTACAGCCAAGCTAAATAAAATAGGAAACCAAATATAACATATATCAAGTTCATTGTGCATTGTTTGACAAGGTTTAGGTAGGGAAATAGGGTAAAATTTGAGGGAAAAATAGAGCCAAATAACACGATAAAAATCTGGACGAATCTGACAACAGAAATCTGCTTTCGTGAATCATGAAATAAAAAAAAGTAACGCTTTTAATTTTAGTAATTCTTAAAATATTCGAAAAATAAAGGGAAATATACGCATAATTAAAAACAGGAAAAATGTAGTTAATAGAACAGCTAAAATGAATAAAAATCTGAATGAAATATTTTTTTACATAAGAAAGAAGGCGACATAAAATGACTTTTTTTTTAATAATTTGACGAAGATTTCATTCAGAAAGTCGAAATATACCTTAATTCGGTAGATTTTAAACAGCTTATTATACATATTATTTGGGGAGGGAGAGAGAGATTCGAAGAGAATGTCGTCAGTCAGTGTCTACAAGAGGACTAAAGTCTAAAATGTGCTTTAATTAGCATTGATTACCTGATTAAATGAAGTATTCCATGCTGGTGCGGTGGGTTTGAAGTCCCCTAGAGTCCTGAAGGTAGGGAGAGGTTAGGTTGCCTGGTCACTGGTTTTAGAAAGTTTGAGAGAAATTCTCGACAATAGTTGGTCGGGGGTTAGTTAAGGACACTCTGATTAATTAAGTCCAGTCCTTCATTTCGATGAAAACAATACTTGGGGATGGTGTGGACGGCCGACATGCCAACTGTCCTAATCAGGGAGGAGGAAGTAGGCTTTGTCGGCCATCTTCAATTATATCCACTCTCGGTGAAGGTCTCCTCTTTCGACCCTCTCGAAACGTTCAAAGACCAACCGCAAACCTGAATTAATTACTCTCGACACAGGTAGGATGTCCGATTTACGCTCCTTGGGCTACCTCTACTTCCTCCTTCAAATAGATGGTTTTTACTTTCCCAAATATTTTTAGCATAAACTAGCTGTGTCATGCTACGCCTACTTTCTGCATCTAGAAAAGCAAAAATAAATAAGAAACCAAACAAGTTTCGAACTCGTGACCTCCGAACTGTGAGTCCTAGGACTTTGACCAAGCCTGTGACACTCCCTTATCAAGAGCTACCTGCGTGTCAAGTTTGATCAAAATCGGTCAAAAGGTGGGAATTTGTAAAAGGAACAAACATGCAGACAGACAGCTCGTAGACATTTTTAAACTAGCCTATGACACTCCCCGTATCAAGATCTACCTGTGTGCCAAGTTTGGTCAAAATCGGTCAAACGGTGTGAATTCGCGAATGCGCGGTAGGCGTGTACGAAAAAAAAGACTGTATAGTATACAGTGCATGATATAGGTTTGTCGAGTGGACCTTAAGCATATTTATGTTCCTGAATTTGAGTAGAAGGCTCTAAACGAAATTAAATTTTATTTACTTTAATTTATAATTTCTTTTTACCGTTTTGCACATGTTTTGGTTCCTCTTTTTACCGGAAATCTTTCAAGTACAACAGCTTCAGCCTAAACTTGAGAAGGAGAACCTTCTGTGGTAGTGCTACGTCCAGACTGCCCATTAAGTGAACGCATCCAAGATGAAAAAGAGTCAGGTGCTCGATAACACGCCACACACACAGAGGCAGGGCGTATCCGTAACAGGCAGAGGGTATGAAAATCTAGTATATGATACTCCCTTCCCACAAATTTGGTTTTCGAATATCTCATTCCACGATTCACCAATTTCACATAATAGTTGACTCAATCTCCTCTTCCTTTGAGCAAAAGAAGTATTTCTCTGGTGTATTCCTTGATATGGCTCAAGCATTTGATCTGGTGTGGCACCAGGGCTTGCTTTTCAAACTCAAAAAAATCCTCCCCTCGACCTATTACCTAATAATAAATTCCTATCTTTCTGGCAGATCATTCAACGTATCGTTCGGATCATCTCTGTCTTCCTTCTTTCCTCAGCTTGCTAGGTGTTCCACAAGGCGGCATCCTAAGTCCTATCTTATTCCTTGTGTACTCTGGCGATATGCCCACCCATGATTCCACAAGACTCTTCAATTTTGCTGACGATACAGCCATCCTCTCGTCCAATTCAGATCCTATACTTGCGTCCAAACACCTTCAATCCCATCTCTAACTGCTTGAACCATGGTTCATAAAATGGCGGATTAAAGTCAACCCTGACAAATCCTCCCACATAACATTCACTCTTCGACGATCCAAATGCTCTTCTGTCAATCTTTACCAAAAGTGAAATCTGAGAAAAAACCCAAGTTACCTACCTAGGATTTACCCTTGACAAACGACTTACCTGGAGCCAACACATACGAAAGAAAAGACAGGAAACAAACAGACGTTTTCGACTACTAGACACTCACACAAAATTATCTTTACAGAACAAGAGACGGATATACACTACAATACTTCAACCTACCTGGACGTATGGCTTGGAAGTTTGGGGGTGTGCCAAGCGATCCAATATCCTCAGAATCCAATCTCTCCTATCCAAAATACTCCGTAAAATAGTCAATGCTCCATTCTATGTCTCAAACTTCACTATCATAACGACCTAGAAATCCCCTTTGTCCAAACCCTATCCAAAACCCGATACCTTAACTTCCACTCCCGTTTGCCTGGTCACGACAATCCCCTAATCAATAAGTTATCCTCATCCACCATTCCCGGTAACCCTAACCGTCGCCTTAAGAGACCTGTTGTAAACTAAGCCAGTAAAATGTAAACATTGTAAATAGCCATACAAAAACCAAATGTAAATATCTCTGTAAATTCCTAGCTAATATGTTTTGGCCACTGGGCTTTTTTCCCCAACTGATACATCATGACTCTATCATGAACAAAAGAATTATAAAAAATACGTTATTGTATTGTAGAATTTTCAAATAAAGATATATGTATATATATAAAGAAAAAAAGTATATGATACATAATGGCAAACCCAATCTTTTAGCAAAGTTTAGGGCAAGCGGTACTTGTTTTCGGGATATAAACACTCGAAGTTTAAATCCCGTGTTATTCGTATATCTCTCTCAGCACATTTCACTGCTGGAAATGTAGACTGCGGATACAGCCACACATGATAAAGCTGCAAGGGATGTATGCAGCACCAAAATGATCTCATGAATGCCATTCTTGTACTCTGAGAAAAAGCTGGGTTTATATAGATTCTATGTAAACCCAGGGACTAGGTATGTAAACTCTATATAAACTAAACAAAAGGTGCACATATCTACATTTCATACTCAGCGGAAGATACACTCCGTGCTTTCTTGCTAACCACTTCAGAAGGTAGCATCTCCAGTGACACTATCAACAGAGGTGTTCGTAATAAAGGCGGCGATTATGGCTCACTTTATCCGCGCACGTCACAGTTCTTTTCTCTAAAAACACTTGTTGAGTGGCTTGGAATACGAACAATCTAGAACTTGGAATAGCCAACCAAAACGCTATTGCACCCCTTTTTTTTTTTTTTTTTCTTCTTTTCTTTTTAACTAAGTGATAATTTAATTTTAAGTTTTTAATGACACATTTTTACCGATTAAATCACAATTGGGGGGGGGGGGGCTAGAGCCCTCTCAGCATTCCAATATAGACGCCCATGGAATAATGTAATTTTCGGTAATTATAAGATACTTATCCAAGATTCCGTTCAATTTTTTTTTTTTTTTTTATATTTTATTCGTGCATTGCAATTCCTCAACATAATATGCAGTTTGAATGGGAGAATGCATTCCGTTTACTGCAAAACAGAGCATTCCCCCTGCCTTTTTCCATTTCCCCAATTCCGATAAGTCACATTGATTCCCTACTCCATTCACCCTGTGTCGAATAGCCAGATACAACAATTCGCACAGCAGGGAGTTTTAAACAAGATTATTCCGTTTCCCCCAACTGTATATCTCCACTCTAGATGATCCAAACGGCCGCTTGTAGTGTTGTCCTTTTTTTTTCGATTACCTGAACGTACAAAAAAAAAAGTACCGTTAAAAAAGTTTGGGATAGAATTGCGGTGCGGAGTCGCTAGCGCCTAAAGAGCTTTGGAGATAACGAGTTTCGGCGCTTGAACAAAGCCTCTGATTAAAATAGAAACAGGGATGGTTACTTTGATGCGGGTAATCCCTTGCACATGCACATTGCACTAGAACCAATCCCTCACCGTGAAATGTATTCGGAGAACCGTTGATCACCCTTTGTGTCGGCAGGGCCTATACTATATGCAGCTGGAGGTGGGCGCTATGTTAGCCAACGGGGAACCGAATTTAAAATTCATGGCATCAGGCGAGCCCAATCAGCTCCTAGCCAATGGAGCGATAAAATCGCCAGAGTGACAATTTGCAAGGTTCGGTTACTGTGCCGTATATTCAACGGCCGGATATGGCTCATCATTTATATTGTTCAAGGTGAAAAAAGGCGGAAAATTCGCTATTCGCAGACTCAGCGAGGCCTACAATTCATCCAATTTTAATGAAAATAATTAAGCTCACATGTGCTTGCGAAATAATCAAGTAGATATGATTTAACTTCATCAGCAATATTCATTTACTACAGTTTTCACGCTAACGAAGGGTGATACTTTACATTTCTATCAATTCAATTTTTTATACAAGATGAATCTGCTAGGAAGTATCCTAATTACAAATTTATAAATTGCCTGCACAATTAGAGACCTACGTCAAGAAAACTAACAAGCGACTGGTCACATAAGTTCTGTAAATTGATTTTATAAATAATGGGGAACTTTATTTAAAATAGCTACACCTAAATTTATTTACATACGGATCTACTTTGAAGAATGAATAAAATACTCGTGAAAATATACTATGACTAGCTAAATACCGGACAGAGTAGGGCATTATTCAATAATTTTTGTATTCAATCAATCATTCAAATAAATTATCGAATAAGAATTTATTCATTGAATAATTTATTCATCCACTGATTATTTCTTTATTCTATGAATAACAGGGTTCGGTCATTATTCAATAAATTTTTATTGAACAAAAATGTATTCATTTATTCAGTTATTCATTGACTGATTTTTTTTTTATTATTTAACGAGTAATTAATTATTTTAATTCTTCATTCATTATTTTTAAACATATAAATAATGTGGTTCATGGAACAACTAACTCATATTCTTTAAGTTCAGTAAGCAATATCACTTAAATAAATAATTTTCATTAAATGTAAGAAAAAGTTTAATGAACTTAGTAATTTTTATTAGAAAATATTGTTAAAATAAATCAATTGTATTTATCAAAACATGTCAGTCAAATAAATAAATTTCATTCATTAAATTGTTTCATTCGAATAAATAACTTTCATTCAATGAAAATTTCCATTCAAAAAATCATTTTTATTCAATAAAAATTTTCATTCAATAAATTATTGTTATTCAATAATGAATAAAAATAAAAAGTTACGTTATTCATTGAATTCAATGAATAATGAATGAAAAATTATTCATTATTCAGAATGAAATAACTGATTTATTCGTTATTCATTATTCATTATTCTGAATGATTTTTACCCAACACTGATACCGGAGCTTCGTCACGGCAGAGAAGTTTTCATTTTATTGCGTTAAATAATGTATCATCTAAATTAACGCTACTGCATAATTATCTGCAGGTTACTACTATTTGTTTCTTGACACTGGGGCGCTCTGGAGCAGATAATCTTTAAATCACCTGTTATCCATAGGTTACCAGTAACACGAGTTTAACCAGTACAGGTTAAAATTCGTTTTCGTAATATTTTTTTCTTTTTTTTTTTTTTTTTTTTTTTTTTTTTTTTTTTTTTTTTTTTTTTTTTTACGGCGCATCTACAACTTGGCCATTAGCGCCCGTAATATTATTAAATTTAAAATTTTTAACGTCCATTTTTATTAACTACGGGTCATCTACAGGGTACCACCCTTTTCTAGCCAGGATAGGGCCGATGACTTTTCTTTTAGCGCGGTTCCTCCCTCCCTTCATCGGGAGGAACCCCGCTTATAAGGTTGATCTCATGAAACAATCCGGAAGTGCCGACTAGAAAATTTTGCGTTTCAGAACCCCTAGAGACCGAAAATGACGGTGGTTCAAATTTATATATATATATATATATATATATATATATATATATATATATATATATATTTGTCTGTTCGCGGCATAGCTCAGAGAGTAATGGTCCGATTTTGTTGAAATTTGGTACAAAAATCATTCGTCTAATTTGAAAGGTCAAGTACGTTAACCAGCAGAATCCCCCCACTGGAAGATGGCGTTTGGGGTGAAATTCGCGCCAAAAAAATCGTAACGCTTACGTTTTTGAGTTCATAAGCTTGTAAGTATTCTTTTTATAGGCTTCTTAGGCTAAGAAAACGAATGAAACCATTTTCAAGGCGTAGGCTTTAACCGTTTTCGAGAAAATTGGAAAAATAGTTTTTGAATACCGGGCTATCTACAGGTTGCCACCCTTTTCTATACTTTCCTTAATATCTCGAAAAAGGTTGAGAATCTTGGTAAACGAAACATTACCTTTAGAAAGCATACTAAATGGACTACATAAAAGGTTCTGATGAAAGTTTTAATTAGGCGATGTCAATCGGAGAAATAAGTGCTTAAAACTTTAAAGTAATTGATTTCGCTTATTCGAACTGTTCTTTTTGTCTTTGATTTTGGTACTTAGAATTATGGAATTCAGTTGAAACATTTTCTGCATGTTTGAATTTCATCAACACTAATATGTTGGAATTTTGGTTACGTTGAATGAATGAATGAATGAAAGTAAATTTTATTTCATACCTTTACAGAAATATATAACAAAGTAATAACTGAACAATTTACATTGGCTTGGACAGTGTCCATCAGCCTGAGTGCATGTAAGCATTAATTAATTAAAAATTAAAAATAAAAATAAATAAAATAAAAACTTAGATACTCCTTTTTACCGAAAACGTACAAAAAGAAAAAAGATATTCAAATAGAGAAAATGAAAATAACAATAAAAAAAAAGAAAAACAATAAACAAAACAAACTTATAAATAATGATTAAATAGCGAACAGAGCACTAATACGTGGAGACAAAATTATAAAACTTTAAATTAATAATTAAACTGACTAATAAGAAATTGCCTGTATTTGACCGCATTATTTAAATATTTATAAAGTGCGTCCCAGTTCCTTCCGTCTAGGATTGACTTAACATCTTCCGACGAGAGGAGATCCTTGCTGTAATGTAATCTTCTGAACTCCTTCAGTACAGGACATCGAGCTATGAAGTGGAGAGTGTCTTCTTCCTCTTGAAGATTGCACATGGAGCAGTGAGCACGTCCGTCTGTACGCCATGGCATACTGTTCAGATGCAGCATCTCTGTTCTACCTTTCATGATCACGCGGATTGCGTAGAGGGACCTGTCATCTAGGTCCGGTAGGAAACGGGTACATCGGTGTGATTCAGCTTATTGTAAAGGAGACGATATTGTGAAGCCTGAGACAGTTCAGCCCATCGTCTCTGCTCGAGATTAGCGAGTGACAGCAGTATCCTGGAACTTACTTCTTTCATTAATGCAGGGTCACCGCTCGTCCAGCTGTCCATGCTCTCCCCAGCTCTGGCGAATAGCTTCTCCCATTCCCTGAACAACCAGCCTTATTTTGGTTACGTTTGGAGTAAAGGAAAGGTTAGAATAAAATATTTTATTAACAGACTAGAAAGGGTTGGGTAAGTTTGTATACTTTCGTTAGTGTCTCGAAAACCGTTGACAATCATGGGAAGCGGAAGGTTACCATTCGAAAGCTTACTAAATGCTCTACAAAAAAGGTTCTGTAGAAAGTTTTAATTAGGCTATGTCAATCGGAGAAGTAAGTGTTTAAATGGAGAATCTTGTTTTATTAGCAAATTCATTTGACTGTTAAAATCAAAAGTATATAAGTATTTCATGGCGAATAAAATTCCATTCTCTCGTGGGTTAAATCTTTGTTACAAAATAAGAAATAATGATATATACCTACATAGATAGGAGAATTAAAAACAAGCCACAGCCATCATGATTACCACAGCCAGTCCAAACTTATTACCAATACCTTTCACAGTTTCTTGGCTTATATTACTAAAACACTAATTTCACTGATAAATGCAATTTAAAACAAAAACAACAAATTAAAAAGTGAGTTAAAAAAAGACAAAGCCCGCTTCAAAAGAACAAAACAAATACTTTTTAAGTTTTAAGCGCTTATATCTCTGATTGACATTGCCCCATCGAATATTGCTTCAGAATCTTTTTTTAGAGAATTTAGCAAGCGTTCGAATGATCACCTTCCACTTACCAATATTTTTTTTTTTTCGAATACTTCTTTAACTCCAAATATAACCAAAATTTTAACATCTTACTTGAGGTGAATTTCCAAGATGTAGAAAATATTTCAAATCAATACCGCGATTCTAAGTACCCACAAAAAATAATGACTTAATAATTGTTCCACTTTTCTCAAAAACGGTTACAGATATCGCCTTATTCGTTTTCGTATGTTAAGAAACCTATATAACAAGTACCTGCAAGCATATGAACTCATAAAAAGTCCGACTCGCAGGAACTGCATCATCTTAGCGCGGTTCCATTCATATCCCTAGTGTCATTTTGTAGACTTAGACTAGAAACAGTTATTACTTTGTTTAGGTCATTCCTAATGTGAAAAAATATTAAAAAAAAAAAAAAAAAAAAAAAAAAAAAACAAGATTGTCGGCTAGGGATGAAACTATACTAAGCGGAAATTACTCTTTCCGCCGTCCCAAGTTTCGGTCTACGAAGAATCTACTACAAATTTGTTTTTAATTTACTTAACTTGCATTACTAACATATCCATTTTACTTTTAAATGCAATTAAACAAAATAGAATTGTACAAGAAAATGAGAAATTAGTGTTATTTTTTAATGAACTACGGCCACATACAAACACAAAATATAATTATATTTCTAGTATAGCATTTGGCTGCATGACTTCCTAGGGGTAAAGTAACTGTCAGCTGTCCTGGGATACATCTTGATTTATGAAGTACAATAAAAGCCTACCTGAAGCCTGCCTACTACCTCGACCCAGACAGATGTCTGACTCTAAACGGAGAATATTTACGTTTTCAGTTTTGTTACATGTTCAGAGAATTTGTATTTATTCCCCTGTTTTATTGAGAAATACATCGTCCTACTAGAACCAATAAAAAAATAACAAGAAATAAAAACAGACAAAAAGAACCGTTTAAATAAACGAAATCAATTATCGTTTATCAATCTTCTATGTTTTATGCACTTATTTCTCCGATTGACATCGCCTACACAAAACTTTCTTCAGAACCTTTTTTGTAGAGCATTTAGTAAGCTTTCGAATAGTAACCTTCCGTTTTCCAAGATTTTCAACCCTTTTCGAGATATTAATGAAAGTATACGAAGTTCCCAAAATTTTCATTATTTCTAGCAACAGAAAATTGGTCTCATTTTTCCTATCCTGTTTAAGTTTTAAGCACTTATTTCTCCGATTGACATAACCTAATCAAAAATAGTTTTAGAATCTTTTTTGTAGAAAATTTAGTAAGCTTTCAAATAGTTTCTATCCACTTACCACGATTTCCCAACCGTGTTCGAGATATTAATGAAAGTATACGAAGTTCCCAAAGCTTTTCATCTCTATTAATAAATTATTTTAATCTAACCCTTCCTTAACTCCAAACGTAACCAAATTTTCAAAATACTAGTTTCGATGAAATTAGAACACGCAGAAAATGTTTCAACTGAATCCCAGAATTGTAAGTACCCAAACCAAAAACGTTATTCAACAACTATTTTTCCAATTTTCTCAAAAACAGTTAAAGATATCGCCTTAAAAATGGTTTCATTCGTTTTCTTAGGCCAAGAAGCCTATAAAACGAGTACTTGCTAACATATGAAGTAAGCAGAACGATTTTTTCGCGCAAATTTCGCTCCAAAAACCATGTTCCGGTGGGCGGATTCTGCTGGTTAACGAATTTGACTTTTCAAATTAGACGAAAGATTTTTGTACCAAATTTCATCAAAATCGGACCAAGCTAGAAAGCAACAGACGAATATATATATATACATATATATATATATATATATATATATATATATATATATATATATATATACAAATTTGTACCACCGTCGGAATAACTATGTGCAAACCTAACACACAGGCATGCGAACCTTGTCGACATAGGTAGGTCAAGGAAAATAGTTTATCATTAAGAAACATTTTATAGCTATGGGACTTTCTCTTGTTGCTATAAAATATCTCTTTGTATTGGAAACATCTTGTTTGTCGATCAATAAGTCTTTTTTTTTTTTGTTTTTTGTTTTTTTTTATTTTAAGTAAGTTTTAAGAACACAGGGAGGAAAACTACTTATGAAAAAGATCTCGTGATTCAATTAAGTCCGAAGTACCGACTAAAAAACTTCACTTTTCAGAACACATAGATCACAAAAATAACGGTTGTTCAAAGTTGTGTGTGTATGTGTATTATTTATTATTGTCTCTAGGGGTTCTGAAACGCAAAATTTTCTGGTCGGCACTGCCGGATTGTTTCATGAGATCAACCTTATAAGCGGGGTTCCTTCCTATGGGGGGAGGGAGGAACCGCGCTAAAAACCCAAACACCATCTTCCAGTGGGCGGATTCTGCTGGTTAACGAACTTGACCTTTCAAATTAGACGACAGATTTTTGCACCAAATCTCATCAAAATCGGACCATTTTTGAATTTGCCAGAGACCGACCAGACAAACATATATATATATATATATACAAATTTGAACCGCCTATATTTTCGTGATCTATGGCGTCTGAAACGAGAAAGTTTCTAGTCGGCACTTCTGGATTGCCTCCTGAGTTGAATCTCATAAGCGGGTTCTCCCTATGGGGGTAGGGAGGCATCTCGCTAAAACGTGAGCGTTGCGATTTTTTCGCACGATTTTCGCTCCGAACACCATCTTTTGGTGGACGGATTCGGCTGGTTAACGAACTTGATCTTTCAAATTAGACGAAAGATTTTTGTACCAAATTTCATCAAAATCGCACCATTTTTGAGTCAGCTAGAGAGCGAACAGACAACCTATATATATATATATATATATATATATATATATATATATATATATACATATATATATATATATACATATATATATATATAGTATGTAGAGTAGAAACTCGATTATCCGGACCTCCATTATCCGGACGCTCTGTTATCCGGACGACAGGACGAAGCATTAGGGGAGGAGATTTTACTAGCGAGGGGTGCTCGTGAGGAGGCGCAAACATAGGAGAAAGTGACAAACAAGATGTAATTGAGCGGCTAAATTCTGATTTAAATGACCCAGGATTTTAGACTCTCACGGACGATGAAATCTTGGAGTCTTGCCTCGAAAACACGGAAGAGGAAGAGGACATTGACGAACCACCTGTCACAGTAACACCAGGTCCTTCACATGCAGAAGCTCTTCAGGCCATTGACGTGGTGTCTAGGTGGCTTGATAGACAAGAAGAGGCAGAAGCTGTGCAGCTTCTACAACTCCAGCGACTTGGAAGTCAAAGAAGCAAACAAAAATAATCGATTTTTTTAAACCTTCCTAACTGTTTTAAATGAGTTTCTGTACTTAACTGTGAACATGATTATTACATTTACATACATAAAAATATTATTAACTATTATATTGCTTTAAATTTTCAATAAAGAGTTCATAGTTTTTGAAACATTTTTAATATTCCATTATCCGGATTTTCGGTTATCCGGACTGACCTAATTAGTCCGGATAATCGGTTTCTACTGTATATATATATATATATATATATATATATATATATATATATATATATATATAGATATACATTTAAACCATCTATGGGGGTCTGAAACGTGAAAATTTCTAGTCGGCACTTCCGGATTGCGTCATAAGGTCAACCTCATAAGCGGGTTTCCTCCCTATGAGGGATAGAGGAACCGCGCTAAAGGCTTTTGTTAATTGTCTGTATATATTGGGGATCGAATATACATATGAGTATAAGTACACACGCGCATGCATATATATATATATATATATATATATATATATATATATATATATATATATAAATACATCCACCATAGCATGTAAGTGGAATAGGGAACTGGGGCATTTGCTGGGCCTTGATATAAGGGATTGATTGGGCGGGTAGCCCGTACATCAATCAGGTTGGATTAACCTTGATTTACGTCATCAATTCTGACCACACCCCCTCACCATGATTAGCCAATTAATCGCACCTTTTGACCGGACATGATAGGGGAGTTTTGCCGTTCACAGTCTTTTATGTTGCAATAAACAGCTGATAAGATAGACATCTCAGCTGATGTGAAGATTAACATTAATTATTTTTTATGTGCTACTGGTATGATCTTTTCAGATTTAAAATCCATTCAAATATCATATGTCAACATACCTACTCATAATATCTTCGAGAAATGGAAAAAAGCAACATAAAAACGTTTTATTAAAAAAAAAATACCTTTAAGACAAGTAAACTGTCCAACTCGCGGGAATCATCTGAACGGAATTTCTTATATTTCGAGATTTGGAGAGATTCGCTATCCTTAGAACGAAACCAACACTCGAGATTTACTTACCCGTTTTCTAAGGCTGAGGTGGTCCAATCGAGATTAATTTCCATAAATTTCCTGTAGGACGATTATTAGGTATTCGAAAAAAAAAAATTAGTACGTTTAAAATATTTAAAAGGAATTCCAGCTCTCAGGAACGGCGTTATCTTAGCGCGTTTTCCATATAATCCTCGTTATATATGAACTCGGGATTATTAACCCTGCATTGGGTGTAATGGTTCTATTGGGACGGAAGGGTGGTTTTTAAGGTACCTCTGTCCCGTGTCTGAACACGTGGCGCTCCTCGCTCCAGTACCTTCCTAGGTCGGTCCTGACTACACTGCATCCCCATTTATTTCATGTCAGGTCGCTTGGGATGTGGATACAGCGTCGCCGCCCCAATAGGGACATTGCGCCTGATCCCGTCATAAATGTTGAAGTTTCTGAATTTTTTAAAATTTTACAAAGTAACAAGTTAAGGGAATTTAAACTCCGTAAGTTTGATATTGTCAAATTTTGTAAGACAATACACGAGTAGGTTTCAGTCAGTAGGATGTAATTATAGTACGAATGTATAGTTTTAATATTTGTTGTCTTAAAAAGTATACATAACAAAACCTCTGTTTTGTTACGCAGACATAAAAGTATATATTTTTATGTCATTTATTTATTATAATTTGTTCAGTAAATTATTCGTATGCCTAAAATAGCGAAGGAACGAGAACAGATCTACTTTTTTATTTTTTCGTCCGACGTGTTTCGAGCCTGTTTGATCGCAAATCTGAAACTTAGGATAATTGTGGAGCTTAACGTACAGTCTTCTTTTTCGTTCATGGCCACCGCGCATGCGCGAACGCCAGCGGACACTTTTTTGTAACTCTGTTTTGTATCTTTTTTTTTTGTTTTTTTTTTTTCAGTTTCGTCAACATAAATATGCTTTAGATTTATGCTAAAAAAAGGAGTGGGATGGATTGTTAGACCAACAAAGCATACCATCACCAATACCATTACATTGACAATTTGCGAAAAAAATATAGTCTAAATATTTATGCTAAATATAGAACTCTTGTCACAGATATGAAGAGGTGCCCTAGTGACCTTAATAAGACAAACTATTTTGACAGGAAAACGATAACAAAAAAAATCATCTGAAGAACGACTTACATTGTAGCGATTGTTGGTAATTAGGTGTAAAACAGGGTAGATAGTGTGACATTGTAAAATATGTAGTATCTGATAGGGAATGTAATTCAGGGAGCAGTATCGGACAACCCTTTTTAGTAGGGCTGCAATTAACGTGTGCAGCTGATAATGAAGAGTGATCTATGCATCCCCAAGGACTCAGGGCTCTGCCGGATCTCCTATCTCGTTTCTCTTATATCCCAAAGTAATATACGTATGGGGGAAATTTGGGGCAAAAACTGAATTCTCAGCCTGAGTTAACCTTTAATTATTTATTAATTAAATGACTGCTCTTAATTTTAACGATTATTTTAATAAACGCAAACAAAAAAAGATGTGTTTTTATTTTAGGGAAACCCCAATTTTCTCTCTTTGTTCTCAACGTTACATTCGTTTTTTTGAAATCTTCATTCTTTCAATGTTCACAGAAAATTTCAAACCGCAATAATTATTCAAAAAATTGATATTAATATAAAAGTCTAATAGGATACTTTGGAGTTTCGAGAATCGCTACTTAATTACTTTAAACGGTGTAATCTCAATTTCATAATGTCATTGGGGTTTTAGAGTGGAAACAACTAATAAATAATACCAATGCCATGTTTATTTTTGTGGTCTTATCAAAAGTAAATGCAAATTACTTTTAATGTAATTGATATTTAACGGATAAATTTCAGCATTTTGATTAAGTACGAACTAGATACTTTTGAAAGTAAATTTAATGCTGATTTCAAAAAAGTAAAGTAGCTTTGAAAAATAATGCTTACAAGCAAAGATAATAGGTTTTCTGTAATAGAACGGCAAATTTCTGTAACAGAAGCAGATTTTAATGTGAGGTTGGCAGCATTTAACTAAATTTTTCGTCTAGCTTCACTTCCTTGAGTATTGTCATCTACTTGTGATGCACCCTGTATAAACGTAGATAATTGTCTGTTCGCTCTCTAGATGGTAACATTGTTAAGAAAGAAATGTGAAAAAATAGTGAGATGGATATTTTTAAATACAATTAAAAAAAATACGAACCTACAAAAAAGTTCACATTTATTTTTAAGTATTCGATATTTAGGTATTGAAAAGGAATATATATATTTTTTTAATTTATTTTACGAACTCCGCAACGACGGCGATTTGCTCTTTTTTAACCCTAGTTTCGAGCCCTCTGTCGTTTCAAGGAAGTGCTTTAAGCCCAACCCTCTTCAGTATAGCAATAAACAGCATAACAAACACTCTCAATAACATAGTAAAAGGCTTTCTCTATGCCGACGACTTTGCCATTCTCTGTAGATCAACCAGCTTAAAATACATACAGAAAAACCTACAAGCAACAGTTAACCGCATCTTATACTGGAGTAAGAGGAATGGTTTTACCTTTGCAGCCGACAAAACACAATGCATGCACTTCACTCGACTCAGAGGAAATTTCGATGGCCCTCCAATAAAATTGGGGACAGTTACACTCCAATATACAGAAGTAAAACGCTTTCTCGGTCTCACTTTAGACAAAAAACTCTCATGGAGGACACATATAATGGATTTAAAAAATAAATGCATGGCTAGAACAAAAATACTTTCTGTTCTAAGCAACACCAGCTGGGGAGCGGATCGTTGCAGTCTGATCAAGGTCTATAATGCTCTAATAGCTTCTAAATTAGACTATGGGAGCCAAGTATACAGCTCAGCGAAGGCCTCAGTTCTGGCTACTCTCGACGTAGTGCACAACACAAGTTTGAGACTTGCGACAGGTGCTTTCTGTACAACCCCAGTCTATAGTCTTTCAGCAGAATCAGGAGAAACCCCATTACTCTTCAGGAGGAATAAATTAGCCATAAAATATATTTCAAAAGTCTACACAATGCCAAACCACCCATGTTACAGGTATCTCTTTCACCAAAAATATAAACAGCTATATCGGATGAAGGAAAACGGGACTCTGCCACTTGCCGTAAGAATGGAAGCAGCAGTTCAAGCACTCAAAGAAACAAGCATACCCTTTGAAGAAGAAAGCATTCCTCCCTGGCTCCTACGAATGCCGCAAGTCAGTTTCAAATTGAACAAATTGAGACAGAATTCTGCTGTAGCTCCGGACACTATTCTACACAGCGAAATACCCAAAAAACTCGTCCTGTTTGCTGATGGATCGAAATCAACAGAATCCTCCGCATGCGCGTTCACGGATCTAGACTCGGAACACAAATACAAGCTCGACGAAAGATGTTCCATATTCACCGCCGAAGCTCATGCAATTGTTGCGGCTCTTTACTTCTCAATGTCCTCAGATAAAACCAACATTATAATTTGCACCGACTCGGAAAGCACGCTAAAGAGTTTAAGGAAAATGTACCCCAAACACTTCTATTCGTACAAAATACAAAAATATTGCAAAGAGCTTGGCGACATGGGCAAAACAGTTACCTTCATTTGGGTTCCGGCGCACGTAGGAGTCAGGGGAAATGAAGCGGCCGACAAGGCAGCAAAAAATGCCCACCAACTAAGCGAAACAACACCGACAATGCTTACCCACAAAGAGCTGTCCAAACCACTGTTAAATAAAATTAAAGAAGACTGGCAAGATATGTGGATGGAGTTGCCTGAAATTAAGCTCAAAATGATTAAAAGAAACACCAAAAAATGGAGCTCATCGACCCTAGACTGTCGACGAGAAGAGGTGATCATTGCCAGGCTAAGACACGGACACACAAGACTCACCCATGCCTTCCTTCTGAATAGACAAGAACCACCGAACTGTGAAGTATGTAATGAACGGTTAACAGTTCGACATATTTTTGAGAACTGTATGAAATATACCGACATACTTCAAAAGAACAATGTTCCTCAAAATCTAATGGAAGCACTAGGGGATGACACAAAAATAATAAAAAACGTCATCAAGTTCATTAAAGATGCTAACTTGTTTGCAGAAATATAAGATAAGTTAAAGATAAGTTTATGTTCATGTAGGTATAAGTTAATATATATATATATATATATATATATATATATATATATATATAAAAAAATTAGTTGTATTTTGAACAGTTAGATTTAATGTAAGGAATACTTGTAAATAAATATATTTAGGTGTAAGTGTAAGAATGTATGTATGTGTATGAGTATGTATATGGGTGTATGTATACATATGTGTGTGTGTGTGTATGAGTGTACGTGTTTATAAATGTGTATATGTGCATATATACATATGTGTGAGTGTATATGTGTATATATGTATATATATGTGGATGCGTATGTCTGTGTATGTATGTGTATATGTAAATGTAGAAGTAGCTATAAGTGAAAAAAGAAAGGAATATAGCATCTAGTGTTTAAGTGCTTTAATTTAATGAGAAAAAAATAAATAAGTTGTGTACATTTATATGTAATTCTATTGAAAAAAAAAAAATAATAATAAAAAGAAAAAAAAAAAAAAAAGAATAAAAAGAAAAAAAGAAAAAAATGAAAAGAAAAGAAAAAAAAAAAAAAGTAAAAAAAAAAAAAATAAAAAAAAAATAAAAAATAAAAAAATAAAAAAAAATAAATAAAAAAAAATAAATAAAAAAAAAAAATAAATAAAATAAATTAAAATAAAAAATAAATAAAGAAAAAATAAAAAGGAAAATAAAAAAAAAATATATATATATATATATATATAATAAAAGAATAAAAAAATAAATAAATAAATAATAAAAAAAAAAAAATAAAAAAAAATAAATAAAAAATTAGATATATTTTGTACGGTTAGATTTAATGTAAGGAATACTTGTAAATAAATATATTTAGGTGTAAGGGTATAAGTATATATATGCATATATGTGTGTGTGAGTGTGTGTGTGTGTATGTGTATGAGTGTGCGTGTTTATAAATATGTATATATGTATGTATGGATGTGTGTGTGTATGTATGTATGTATATGTGTGTGTGTATGTATGTGTGTGCATGTGTGTATATGTATGTGTGTATATATATATATATATATATATATATATATATATATATATATATATATATGTATATATGTATATATATATACATAGAAGTAGCTATAAGTGAAACAGAAAGGAATATACCATCTATTGTTAGCTTTAAATTAATGAGAAAAAATAAATAAATAAAAAAGTTGTGTACAGTTATATGTTATTCTAATAAAAAAAAAAAAAGGAACAGAATGTGCTTACATATTTCATGAGATTAATTAGTTAAAAACTAGGTTTAATTAAAAAACAAAAAAACAAAAAACAAAAGGTTCATAGGACGATTAAAACAGTAAGTTGTTCGTCCTTTAATTCATTCGATTCCATTCTGTCGTTTCGACGAATAGTGCTCGAATTTCTAATTGTCCTGCGAGAATCACGCACACTAAGCGGCTAGCCTTACGGGTATTTCACCAAGATTCTATTGCCTACAACCAGCGAGAGGAAAAGATCGCCTCGTCCTTTCGGAAGTAAGATAACCTTATCTTGAAAGAAGTATATTCGTCGAATCGACGAAAAGGTAGCAACTATAGATAAAATATCTTCGTCGATTTGACAAAGAGGTTGATGATACATTATTAATATCTTCCTAATATCGCATAATAGATGAAAATATTGTGCAAGGTGTTTTTTTTTTTTTTTTTTTTTTTTTTTTTTTTTACTAAATATACTAAACTAAATATAACTAAGAAGAAATAATGTTGGATGAAGGAATATTAAAGGAGTTAGGAGTTGAGAAAGAGCCCATGAATTGGCTGGACTTTATGACACCGATGACGTTTCAAAAGTGGAAAAGGCAATTAATTCCGCTATTCATAATATTGAAACAACAAATGAAAACAAAATAACAAAACGAAAACAAGATAGATTACCTTCAGCTGTGGAAAAGAAGATTGAAAGGACGGTAGAATTAGACCAAAGAGATAAGTAGGCGAATCATTGCAGTATTATAAAAATAGGCAATGAAGAAATAAATGGTAAAAAAGGGTACCTCTAGAAAACTAAAAACAAATACCACGAATGGTAAGATTCCTGCCAGAAATGTAATTCATAATAGATACCACTAAGCCCCCGAGCTAAAAAACCACAGGTTGTTTTGACTGTATTTTCTGTGGAAATATTGTAGGAACTGTTGGGGAATATGCCAACTGGATATTCCCTGGTCGTCAAAAAACAAAATACTAATCGAACCAATCTTTCAAAACGACATTATCACGATTGTTTTATAAATAAATTCATTCTTAAGTTTAACCTACGAATTATTTAACTTTGAAACTAGTGGGAAATCAAAGAACGTAACTAAAACGACATCATAGAGCCTAAAATAATAAAATTGAGAGAGAAAATAACGACATCTGACCGAGATTGTATTTTGTTTCTCTTCTTTTTTTTTTTTTTCAATAAAATGGTGAGGGGAAAGGCATGTAGTATGAATGCATTGAGCAAGCCAGGTAAATAGGGACACATAACATGATTTGTATCTCTCTTTGTAGCCTGTCTTTCTGGTGATTAGGGAAGGATTGTTATCTACTGCATCAGCAAAAAACAGGGGATTCATTGAATGTTTGTGACATTTTGCTTCAAAAACGTAGTCTTCATTTGATGGAATGGCCTATCAGGAAGGTCGTTGGTTTGTTTAGATTTTTAGGAGAAACAACATCAAGGTAATAATTGGACTACTTGTTTTCCTGATGTCGCCTATGTCTGTTTAAATATGATAATTTATTATCATTATTATTATTTTTATAACTCATTATTTGTATTATAATTATGTATTTTATTTTATTACTTAATTGTTTTCCTCAAAATTTTACTTATTTTGTTTTTTTCTGTACGTTTAGTTATCCTTCATATATTTTTAGATAAATCGAATTTTTTAAGAAGGTTATTACTTTACTGCTTTGCTCAACGCAATTCTGATATTTGCAGGGATTTTTAATTTGTCTTCCTGTATTGGTGGCAGTGGACTAGGTTGTGTTTAATAGAGCCTCATCACATGTTTGAAGTGAGGAATCCAGCGAAAGTTTTGTGTGTCCGATTCTGATTCGGGCTATGACTACCTCCTATCTCCTACTAGCCCTCGATGAAGAATTCCAGCATTCTATTCAGGATTTCCTTTCCCTTAATTTATTGTTGACCAGATCTTGCCACATTTTCGACTATCAGGAGGGGATAGAATGTAGGGAACGGCCTTCTTTATATTACTAATTAATAAATCAAAAAATAAGATGAGTAAGATTCATCTTTGAGAAACATTATGATAAGGAAGTATTGATGCTCCATGGCAGAGCCTTGTGCATTGAATGCCCACAAGACAGTTTTGGAGAAATGTTTAGTTCTAGTGTGGTTAGGTGGAGGAATCCTCAAAGACAGCCCCGGAGAAAAAGAAAGTGAATTGGATTGGTCGGAGGGGTCCTTGCCTTAGTATTGGTGTGTGATCACGTCCTTCTAGACGTCTTTTAGAAAATTTAAATCCGAAGTCGGGTCAGGTTTGAGGACCATGTTTACCCACTTGATTGCACCAGGCTCTGCCCTTTTTTATCTACTGAAATAGCCCTCTTGCTTCTAGAGTCCACTACTTCTTCTGAATACATCCGAGCTCAAAGCCGGGGTCGGTACGGGGGGGGGCACATCCTTATTTGGAGAGTAGAGACAGGCCTTTTGGAAAGGACGGCAAGGGTCCTGGAGAGGAATATGGTGGTACTAAAGGACACTTCACCGAAAACCTTGCATTGTTCCGTTCTTCTCGAAAAAATGTCCGGCTGGTTTTTTTTTTGTTCTATTTTCTTTCTATTTTGACCAAAAGAATTGTCTAGCTCAAATCGAAAATACTTGCCCTGTAAAATAAACACTACAAGTTTTAGGCTTGAGTAAACATAGTTGATTGATGTTTGAACTCGCTCACTTTATTTGCCCGTTTGTTTGCCGTAGGGTTCTCGGTAATTGGAAATTTTAGCCTCTGCTCTCAGCATTTCAAGTCAACGGACATGAAGTACTTCATCAGGTTCCCATCGTGTAAAACATTTATTTACATAAAAGCATCAATTTTCACTTCCAATAGGCCATAGAAAAAAAATTTGATTAAAATACTTTTTTGATTCTACAACAATTTACTCCCAAAGAAAAAAAAATGTAGCTCCAACCACGAATTAAAATTAAATAAATATTTAAACAATTGGCTGCAACCTCATAAACAACACATTTTAAGCTCATTATTTTGTCTTCAATATACTAATAAAAACAGTTGGACTGACCAACCGGACAGTACAACCGGATAGTGCGGATCTTTATGTAAAAAAGTAAATTGTCTAATTGTTTGGTATCTGCATGAACAGGCTTGATCATTGTACTGCTAATAATTGTACAGATTTCAAATAAATAAATAAAATAAAAAATTGTTTGTTATTGTCTTTGTAAGTTATTACATACTTTATATGAAAACATCTGATAATGTGATCGATTATGAGAGGTTCTTTGCACACGGCCTCCCAACTTCATCCTCGATTAACGTCAGAAGGACGCACACATGACGTTAAAAGGGGTTCACACTAACTATCTTCTGCTCCAACTATTGGCTGGAGTCGAAGAGAGACCGTTGAGTCACAGACATTGGCGTACTTGAAGAAACAGAAGGTCATTGCTGAAACTTCAATTAAGACTCACTACAGCAGATCTCTGGGCTACTTCTTCTGAGTCGCCATGGTGGAGAGAATGGATGGATAGCGAGAGGCCTTCAGGATTTTGATAAGTGGAAAGTTTGTTGTGGAAATATTCTAACATGGATAATAAAACATATTTAACGAGTGGGGTATTAATGTCTTTATGGAGGTTGAGGTTTGAAACATAGAAGTGAGCATTGTTGATGATTTGGCAAATTATATTACATTTATGTATGCTCAAAACATTATAAAAAACGAAAATAAAACGAAGAATATCATGTTATCATTATGCACTGTACAAACACTATGTTCTGAGTAATTATTATTAGCTTTTTTTGTTGATTATTCCAATGCGAATTAAATTTTTAATGTTCAGACTGGATAACGTCTGTTCGGTGAGCTAGTATATATATATATATATATCTGTGATGTATGCAGCGTTATTTGTGGAGTTCTCGATTTCGTAGAAGGTAGAAAAATAATGTCTCTCCACTGTTTTTTTATTGATGATAAAAAGTCTCGTATAGATAAAAAGATAAAAAAACTGATAACAAATAAATCCCCTACTTATACAAATGAAATTACAAACAGCGCGTGCAAAATTCGTAAACCCAGTTTACCCACACCCTCTAATAAACACAACCCCAGCATCTCACAGTTAATTAATAAGAGTAACTCTCAAACCAATGATAATACACATTCTACACCTATTACAAATCCACACGAACATGAATTCTTTGCTAGAACTGTAAACCTTTCAAATATTGCCTTCAGCCCTATAGAACAAGCTCTATTAGACAAAGGACTTAAATATAATCCAAAAAAATCACCCAATATACATGACCTTGAAGATCTTGCGTTAGACATAGACTGCACCCTTGATAATCTTGAAACCGAAAATCGCAACTCCCTCAAAACTATATGTTCTGTTACCATTAAGAAAGAATTAAATAAAGCTAAAACATACATACCCACTGAACTTAATACCTTAAAATCAATATCCAGAAAAATTAAAGATCACCAACTTACTCTTACCAAAGCCGATAAAGGCAACTCTACAGTAATCCTTTACACAACTGACTACAAAAATAGGATGTACGACTTCATTAACGATAATAATCTTGAACCTATGAACAGAGACCCCACCAATAGTTATAATCTTATGGTTAGACAATTCGTTAACAATCAATGCACACTTTTTTCTAACAAAGACACATTTCACATCAAACATCCAAACCCACAACCGCCCAGACTCTATGGACTTTTGAAAATACACAAACCACCACCCTTTCCTATTAGACCAGTTGTTTCCTACACAAACACATCTGTGAGTAAACTATCCCGCTCTTTGAATAATCTGTTCCAACAGAAAATTCAGTGGTCTTCTAATTACTCCATAAAAAACGCCGGCGAACTCATTAATAATATAAGAGATATCAAACCTCCCAAAAATGCAATATTAGTATCATTTGATGTAAAAAACTTATTCTCTAATGTGCCAACCACAGAAGTTAAGATAATTTTAGAAAACCTTATCAACAATTCAAAAAACGGGAACCTCTTTAAATACGAACTTATAGAAGCGTTTAACATATGTATCAACCACAATTTCTTTAAATTTGATAACAAATATTTTAAACAACAGGAAGGACTCCCAATGGGCTCGAATCTCTCTCCCTTGCTAGCCGATATCTTTATGAATAACTTAGAAAATAAATATTTAAACCCAAGTTTTAACATAAATAAACATATTAAATTTTACTATAGATACGTGGACGACATAATTTGTTTATGGGAAGGTACTCGGAGACAGTTAGATATGTTTTTGAAACACATAAACTCATTTCACCCAAAAATCCAATTCACGATGGAAATTGACAATAACCGTTCTATAAATTTCCTCGACATAAACATAACCATTACCGACTGTAATAAATTCGACTTTAAAATTTACAGGAAACCCACTCACACTGATGCAATAATACACTCACTTTCTAACCACCATATCTCTCACAAATTAGCGGCATTCCACTCCATGATAGATAGATTGTTCAAAATTCCAATGTCCCTAGAAAATTATCAAAGTGAAATAAATACAATTAAACAAATTGCGTCTAACAACGGCTACTCACACAAAATTATAGACAAACTTATACGTAATAAGGAAAAATCTCTGACTCTTAAAGTTGTTTTCCCGACACTAACGCCAATAATTTCTAATACAATGTACATTTCGATACCATATTTAGGACCAATTTCCGAAAAATTAAAAAACATTTTGAAAGACACAGCCAAAGTTTCCTTTAAGAATACATTTAATACCAAAAAGTCATTATCACACACTAAAGATGAAATAAAAGAATTTGATAAAAGTGGAATTTACCAATTAGAATGCTCGTGCAAAAAAAAATTTACATTGGGAGAACATATCGCAAGTTCTCACAAAGAATAGACGAACACGTTAAAGCTATACACAACCACAACATTCACTCAAATTTTGCAGAACACATCAAAAATACAGCACATCAATTTAACACACAAACGGGAATCAAAATTTTAAAAAACATAAATTATTCTAAGAAATCCAATTATCATGAAATGTTAGAAATAGAAAAGGCCATTCACCGTAATAAAGATTTATTACTAAACGAACAAATAAACTTCCCAACATCAGACCTTAGGAAAATTTTCATATCCCAACAAAAGACACCATCCCTCGGACCCACCACCTGACAAACCCGTCATCCCTTACTCTGACACCTTCAGACTGACTACCCTTTCACACACATGACATCAAATAACCCGACATAATCCTTCCCCATACACTGTCTCCAACAGAAAGTTCAGTGGTCTCTGGTTCAACAACCTTGCTTCTTGTGATCTCCAATATCCAACGTCAATATATATACTCTGCTCACCCGGAATAGTCTCATTACCTCACACCTGTTCGGAGAGGCTGTTAGCAGTACTACCGGTGGAGTAATAGGTAACATTATTTGTCATAGCTTTAGTAATAAGAATACTTATAAATATTTCTGTAATTAATATATGCGTGTTTTTGTGAAAATTGTAGATGCACTGACGATGAGAACCATGTTCTCGAAAAGCTTTTGCTAATAAATACTTTGAAAAACAGTGGAGAGACATTATTTTTCTACCTTCTACGATATATATATATATATATATATATATATATATATATATATATATATATATATACCAGTGTATATACATTATAACTGTTATATTAATTTGAAAAAATACTTTTATACATACACAAATTAGTGTTGTTTACTTTATTTGAACAAGAACAAATGCTTAATTAACGAGTGAACTATCTCAGTTATGGCTCGTGAACATTAAATAAATAAAGTAAGAAGGAGAAAGTTTTTCAAAGTATTATTTTACTTGTTTTTTTTTTTGTTTTTTTTATAAAAGAATTATTTTCTTTTGAATATACCTACTGTATACGAAATTACTTCAATTACCGGGGGGCAGAAGAAAGAAATATAAGTATATAAAAAGAATATAAATAAGAGAGAGAATTCCATGAGATAATAACAGTGAAATAGTTTAGCTCGGAGGACTGAATCAATTTTTTTCAGAGAAGCGCCCGCTGAGGAATTCTGAGTGACAATTAATCCTTGAGGGTGTCCTGGGCAAAAATGTCCTGGCATTCCAGGGCAAATTAAAATGGAAAGGGAGACCGGCGGGAGTTAGTGACCCTACTCTCGGCCCTACGCCTTCCAGCTCGTTTCGTAAACTTATAATTTTTATTTGGAGTCCCTTTTAGTATTTGTTGTTTAATTTTTTCAACTTTTTGTAGTTCCAGAATATTAAAATTCTCAACTTAAATTTTTAATATTAGCTAAGTGATAATATACTTCATAAGAAAAAGAAAGTGTCTAAATGACTCTAAGCCAGTTCTGTTCAATGCTCAGATATTAAACGAATCAGGAAAAACGTATCTCCGTCGTTTCGGAAACTTACATTTTTTAGTTTAAATGAATATATACAAAGATGTTCAGTTAAATCCGTCGTTTTAGATTATGAGGTACCAGAATTCTATTTTTTTTTTTAAGGTTTTTATCGCTTTGAATGTTCTTTCTTTCCCGTGAGCTGATTTTGATTTTATTCCTGATTCTCCTTCTTCTAGAAAATGTACTGCCCAATTATATTAAAATATATCTATTCTTGTTAAAGCTAGAGTGTGAGCCGACTTATATATATATATATATATATATATATATATATATATATATATATATATATATATATATATATTTCCCTACTTTCAGAACAACACACAACTCAATATACATTAACAAAATTACAACTAGATACAATTACACTAAGAACAGAAGATATAGAACACCCCATACACTACTCAAACTGGACACATCCCGCAATATTCCCAAATATTAAGGGATACACGAAAGACCCGACTCACTACGAAATATACACAGACGGTAGTAAACAAGATAACTCAGTAGGATGTAGTGTAGTAGTATATAAACAACACATACTCATAGACAAGCTAAAATATAGGCTTGGAAAGGACTGTACGAACAATCAAGCAGAACAATTAGGAATACTAAAGGCACTAGACTTTATCATCACACAAGTAGAGACAAATTCAACAGTTCAAATATGCACAGACAGTAAATCTTCACTATACAAATTGACCACTGGAAAAATACACGAACCAATAATTGAACAAATAAGACACAAACTACTTCAGACACAAATGAAACACGTAACTACACACTTTAAATGGGTCAAAGCACACGACGGACTTGAAGGAAACGAGATAACCGACAGACTCGCTAAATCAGCGTCCAAAGACAATAATATACCAATAACATACAACAAAATATCTAAGGCACACATGAAACACATTCTATCACATAAAACGATAGAGCGCTGGCAAACACAATGGGGAAACTCTACAAAAGGACGTACACTCTTTTCATTTATACCTGACATACATAGCCACTTAGTACGAAAACATACATTTTGTGACTTCTACACGACACAATTACTAACTGGACACGGATCATTAAACACATACTTACACAAGCTAAATATAACTCACAGCTCGGCATGCCCTTGCAACAACACAACACCACAAACAACACATCACCTTATATACAAATGCAAGTTACTCATAGAAGAGAGAAAAACAATTCAAAAGAATATAAAAAACTGGCCCATTACAGAAAAAGAGCTGTTTGATAAACACTATTCAAGCTTCAGAGATTTTTGTAAGAGAGCATGCCTGACTCTAAAGACGATCGATGCCTCTAGAGACAATTGAAATAATAAAAAATATAAACAAACAAATTATGTAAATATATAAAATTATATTTATTTTATGTATATTTATTTTCTAATTATTTAAATTTAGTTATTAATTATTTAATGTTAAATCATTAATGTAATATATCTAAGAACATTTGATGACAAAATTTTATAAAATACATGTGATATACATTATGTATTGGAACGTGTAGCACAAAATAAACGGCCTCTTTGCAGGGTTACTGCAGAGAGGAAACTAATAAAAAAAAAAAAAATATATATATATATATATATATATATATATGCCCAAAGAACATTTTCATGACTAGAGATGAAAGTTGCGCATGTTCATTTTGTCATTTTTAATATAGTTAATAATGAAATTTATTTGTATGTAAACTATTTTTTCTCTCGTGTAAATAGTTTATTACAATCTGTTTTTTATTCATTTATTTTATATTTGTTTTATTAATTTTGTTTTATAAACTATTTATGAGCAAATCACCTCCCTTTTGTGGAGCTTTTTAAATAAATAAACATTTTAAACAGTTATTGTGGATTGAAAAAGACCCTTTTGAATATTGAAAGTGTCTTAAGGAAAAATAAAGCTGATTTTAAGAAAGAAATTTGACTTATAAAAATAATGTTTACAAGCGGAGTAAATTACAGATTTTCTAAATAAACACGTTTATTTTCGAAATAACCTTTAGAATGGCATATGTCTCGAAGAAAAGCATACTGAATCGGGGGTTCGCAGCAGTTAGGTAACTGTATTTAGTGCGTAGTTTCACCACCTTGAATATTGCCATATACTTTCGATACACCGTGTATATGTATTTTAATCTATACATATAATAAAAATGTAACGGTTCGCTGTTTGTAAATGGAAGATATATGATAAAAATTATTATTTGGGGCCTTTATCAACGCAATAAAACTAAAAAAAGTCATGTCAATCGGTTCATAACTAATAATTTTATGCCAATGTCACTGGTTAGCAATTCTAGCAGCCTGTATGCTATATTTTAATATTGTCTATATAGAGAAGCATTACTGTAAAGTAGATTTTTTAAATACCCAAAGGACGGTGTTTATAATAAAAAAGCAACAACAAAATATATATAGAAACATGCTGCGCAACGTCACTATTCCACACGGTCGCGGGCACATCTAATATTCAATAAATGACAAACCGTTGTTTTCTTGATCTGTGGATTATGATATGCGTGTTCTTCTTCTCTTAGAGGGGAGAGAAATTCGCTAAAATACTAGTCAAGGTCGAAATATCTGTCTGTAGGCGTCCATAACCAAGCGTGCATAAAAGACTATTGGATATTGGGGAGGAGGTAGTGAGGTGTGGGAGGAGGTGTATTGGTATTCCAGGGACACTAGCTCTGTCTTCGGATCATGGGCTGTCGGCCAAGCTGGAAATATTTAATCACATACGTGAATGGACTCTTTATACCAAGTCTGTCACAGTTTTCTCTCTTTCCTTAGTCATTTGCCGAATTTCGGGGCTAACCGTCTTAACGCGTCTAGAATTCCTTTAAAACTTTCTGGTCCCATCTTAGTTTTAGGTGCACTTTACCACGTCCGTATCATAATCTAGCCCAAGATCTGCAAGAGGAAGCTTTAAAGGAGGAACCCTAAACGTCCATCCATGCGTTGCAATGAAATTATCCGCACCAGATATTCTGGAGCCGCCCTCTTGTCTAATTCGCAGTTTGAAATTCCTCCAAGACGGAGCGATGAAAGCTTCCATCAAACACCGTCGCCCCGCGACTCGTAAAAAGACAGTAAAAGTATAAAATTAATTACTGGAGATCCTTCCCCCGGAGTCGAGGAATGAGAAGGCTTTTGTCTAGTTTACTACCCCCAACCCGGCGGAGAGGCTTAAATGAAAATTGACGTGCCGCGTTCCTCGGCTTTCTCGCATTCCGTGTGGACCCGTAGCGTTTTTACATCCAACTGAATTGGAATGAATCCATTAGCTGTCATGCCCTCGTAGCCTTTATAGCAGTGAAACCCTTCTTTCCTTGTAGCTCGTTGTTTGTACCTCCTTGCTTTTTGTTTCCTATTATAATTTCAGCGGCTCTGGAGGGAAGTGTTTGCCAAGCACTCTGAAACCCCTTTAATAGACGCCGTATTTAATTTACCTGAGATAGTCTTATTTATTCCACTTACTCTCATTCTCAAGACTCTTTTCTCTCTTTAATTGACTCTATAGAAAGTGTCCAAGAGTTATAAGTTATTTCCAAGTAATATTATACATTTTTTACACTAATTATGTTTTATTATCTACTATATATATGTCAAATAACACTCACTCACTCACTATCATCGTCCAGCCCATATCACTTGAAAGAAAAATTTTAAATTTTGCATGGAGACTCCCTTTAGAAAGTAAACACTCGCTAAGAAAGGATTTTTTGATATTCAAATTTTTAAGTATTTTTAGTGGGGTTTGAATTTTTAGTTGGTTAGAGCAGGCAAGCCTAGGCAGCATGCGTTGCTAGGACGATAAGAGCAGCCAGTATTCAATAAGTTGACCAATCGTTGTTTTTTTGATATTCGGATTATGATCTGTTACGGTACTGTATCTATTTTATAATATTTTTTTTTTTATTTGCGGTTCATTTCAACTATGATGGGAGACTTTGAATTACTAGAAATAAACTGTGATTTTGTCCCTCATAGAGTTTATTCTATACCTGCTGATGGTCTATACGAGGTTGGACGACTATGTTGGGAGACTTTGCATTACTAGAAATAAACTGTGATTTTGTCCCTCATAGAGTTTATTCTATACCTGCTGATGGTCTATCCGAGGTAATAATATCCCAAACTCTTGCACAGCCTCCTCACCCATCAGCATCCCCAGTCAGAGCATTTATTGGCATTGCTCGTAAATATAATTGGTGTTTCAGACATACATTTTTAAATTTTAACGTACATTTATTATTGACAACGGATTTTACTCTTAACTAGTAAAAATACTGTTACTGGTAACCTATAGATAACGGTTACCTCTAGGTTATCTGTTTCTTGTCACTGATCCGGAGCGCCCCAGTGTCAAGAAACATTGTACTTTGATTACTTATCAATTGATGAATAACATATATTATGGCAGGCACCATGCTATAATAAACTGCAAAAAATTATATAGTACCTAGAGTTAACTTTGATGATACATTATTTAAAGCAATAAAAAAACTACTTATCTGTCGTGACGAAGCACGGACATTCATCTAGTTATTTAATAAAGGCACAAAGTGATATAAGAAATATTATGTCGTGTGATATATTTTTTGTCTGTTTAGCGGCGTATGAACATTTGGGCTGTCTACTACCACCCTTTTACCGCGGTTCTTTCCTCCCCTGTAGGGAGGAAAGCCGCATATGAAGTTGACCTTATAACGGAATCCTGAAGTTCCGGCTGGAAAATTTCATGTTTCAGGTCCCATAAATGGCTCGATTTTGATGAAAAGTGAAGATGGTCTCCGTCCTCAGGAAGATGGTTTTTTGGAGCGAAATTCGCGCGAAAAAAAATCGGAATGCTTACGTTATTGAGTTCGTATGCTTGCAGGTACTCGTTTTACAGGTTTCATAACATAGGAAAACAAAAGAAGCCACTTTTAAAGCGATATCTGTAACCTCTTACGATAAAAAGTGATACAAATAATTTTCCAAAATAATTTTAAGTTTGGGTATAAGAAAACGATTTATTCAGTTAAAATTTGTTCCAGACGTTCGAAATCCATCTAACGGAAGATGGTTTATTTTTGTTCCCTTTGGAGTTAAGGAAGTACTAGAAAAAAAATTTCATTAACAGGCATGGCATGTTTTGGGATTTTAGTATATTTTCTAAAATATCTCAAAAAGAATTAGGAAACTGTAGTAATGTGTTTTAGAAATAGTAACAGAATGGTATAAAACAATAAAATGATATTTTATATTTACATCATCAAGATTAATAAAATATATTTCACGCTGCATTTTTAAAATAAAATCCAAATGAGCGCGGTTATATTTTTCAATTCATTTAATAAACTTCGAATTACCAACCCCGAGTCACAATGCTCAAGCGAGTCTTGCTATAATATTTTATTAGAACCATTCAACTGCAACCTAATATCCGGAGTCCTACGTTCCCATTTGGTGCATAAGCAATAAACTTTTAGTGCCGTAATAACTTCATCTAGGTAACGACTCCATAACCTGCGGTTACCAGCCCAGATTTATGCTGGTTATTATTGCCGGCTCAGAAATTAAATTATAAAATGGGGTAACACACCTTGGGTTTTGTTGAACTAATGGCTTACTCAGGTTGCAGTCCCAAGAGATTGGTGGCGTACACCCCTGAACGGAAGAGTTGTAGACAAAGCACACCCAGATAGCGCTAGGAGAGCCCTCTTGTGGCCTATTCATTACTTTCTACCGCCTCTCTTATCTTATTTCCGACTTCACATATCTCTACCGTCGCCATGCAAATTAGGAAAAAAAAAACATCCAGTGTTTCATAGTGGAGTTAATAGAATGAAAAAATGCATACAATAACTCCGTGTTGGAATTTTATGTTCATAAGAATGCAAAGAAAATTTTACAATCTCAGCAGGTTTTGTATTAATACAGGTTAAATACAAACCTATAATACAGGTTTTGTATTAATAAAGTGAAAGCAATAAAGTAATTAACTAATTAGTTGATTACTTTATTGCTTTCACTTTATTAGAAAAAATGAATACAATAACTGGGCTAGTGCACACAATTGCTTAAGTACTTTTTAAAAAATTCTGTAATAAAAATCAAATAATAATATGATACCTCTCACTAACTTCTACTACCTTTATTATATACCACTATTTATTGATGTTTACTATTTATTTACAAACGGCTAAACTAGTTACCGTTATTTCGATATAATATATATTATTATTTAGCATGAAATATTATTGTAGAGTTATAAGAACTGCCTTTGAGTGTGGTTATATATATTTTAATTGTTATTGCTATTTATTGATATTTATTTATGAAAAAAAAAAATACTAAAATCAAAATAAATAATATATACATATATATATATATATATATATATATATATATATATATATATATATATATATATTGCTTCTACTACCTTTATTATATATCACTATTTATTGATGTTTACTATTTATTTACAAACTGCTAAACTAGTTACCGTTATTTCAATATAATATAATATATATATATATATATATATATATATATATATATATATATATATATATATATATATATTATTTAGCATGAAATATTATTGTAGAATTATAAGAACAGCCTTTGAGTGTGGTTATATATATTTTAATTGTTATTGCTATTTATTGATATTTATTTAGGGGGGGGGAATGGAAAAACATATATTTAGGTTAAGTACTTCTATAGAGAGGGCGTAAGAACTGAAAAGTTACGCGCCCTAAACCCCGATCCTAATGCTAATCCTCTCACTAACTGATATTGTATATCAAAATCATAATGAATGTTTATACAACTGCACATAAAGTTAGAATATTTGTACATAAAATCTGTATATCTAAAACAAAAATATAATATACAAAAAATGTATAGTATTATATTCAAAGCATGGGACATGCAGAATACACTTCCTCTCTATAGGGTTTCTATAGGGAGGTAATAACAAGAACAAAATCTATGCAATTCTTTTATTGTACCCTTCCTGTGAACTAGTGACTAAAGCCAAGGATTTTTTGAGGAAGCTGTGGGTTCAAATACCACCTGAAGGAGTTGAGTTCTTTAATCAATGGGTCCGCTGAAAGAATTCCTTGGTCCATCATGGATGTTATGGAGTGAAAGCCAACTATTTCACAACTAGTTCACAAATTTCTCTCGTCTGTCTGAAGAGTTGGAAGCACAACGTAAAATGGCTCGCTATTCTTGGACCGTGGGCCTACCAATGCTTTTCTTTTGGCCATTATCTTTACCCTGCCTAAGGAAATTCCTTATAAATTGCCTACTTCTATTCAAAGTTCGAGGAATTTTCGATATTGTCCAAATTTGATCGTGCAATGTTTTAATCGCACGTTTCTCACTCTCAGACTACACTTTTCCTCTAATTATTACTTAAATAGGTTTAATTAGACCCGCTGATTGAATTAATGAATGTATTGTTTACTAAAACTGTTCCTTGAGCAAGATTTAGATAAGAAATGAGTGGGTGGCCTATACTTTTGTCGCGCATAAATATTTACATTTCAGGTAATCCTTAGGCAAGAAGGATCAGGACTCATTACAGACATACTCTTCGAAAAGTCAGTGACATTAGAACAGTATAACTTGTATTAGCTCAAATATAACATTAAATAATGACAAAAACTGACATAATATAGGGTGGACTATAATTTTGTCGCGGAGTGTTCATAGCACGCATTTGCAACAACCGAAGTCATAACGAATAGACGGAGGACATTAGAACTCTACTTATGATGTGTAAAAAGAAAAATGTTACAGTTACAATTGCATAGATTAAAGGTCATTCGGGGCTATTAGGAAACGAGACAGTTGACTTACTTGCAAAATCTCATTCAAAGGACACGGCATTGGCTATATCTTAATCAGAGATTACAAAAAAAAAACACGAGTAAGAGACGAGTCAATGCGAAAATGGGACAATCACAACTGAAGAACGACATTTACACAAAAATTCATACCTACAATAAATAAGAGACCAAAATTGATTCTTAACAATTTTAAAAGCCCAAAATTTATCAGGACACGGACCGACGAAACGTTATTTACATTAATTCAAACAAATCACTAATTACACATATAAATGCAACTAAATAAACTTATAACCACCTCCTGTACGATGTACATTACTGGACAAGACTCTTTAAGAATATTACCTTGCAGGACCGAATTTGGCCAATTAACAAATACTACTTACTTAGGGGTTAGAAGTGTTGGAAGAGGTACACTCTGTCGCCGATCAAGGATCAAATCGAATAGCCGGCATAGTCATAATTAATCGAAAAACTTCTTTAGGCACTATATTGGACCCAACAATTCGGTTTGAATTAGACGTGGACCAACCTAAAGCAGTCGATAAAGAAAAAAAGAACTGATCTATGAGGACTACATCTCTTATTTTCAAGAAAAATGTGATATTCAAAAATGGGAAGTAATAGGACTTTTGTTTGGAGCTCGAGGAACCATAACGCAATATATCCGGGACTTTGCGAAGAGATTCAAACTCAAAGAAGAGGTCCTATTTCGGATCAGCAAAACTATCCTGAAAGACACCATTAGTATGGTGAATTACCATCTTTATGGCTGAAACATAAGAAAGTGGAATTAGTGGGAATAACATATGTATGTTAATTAAATAAAATATATAGACAACTAAGGCCAACTAAATATTTTAAGTAATTAGATGCACTTATTAAAAGTTTAGAAAATATCAGATGAATTAATACATCTTCAGCTAGCTGTAGTACAACTTGTGGGTATTGGTTCAGGACACTTCTGCAATTGAGCAATGCACTTGAAATGTTTATTTACGTTGGTCTAAGTTCTAAGTAAAGAAATAAAAAAAAAGTAATTTTAAAACTACAATAAATGTGTATTAATAACAGAATATTAAATGTAAATCAATATTGAGACAGGAAGGAATAACGGGTACATAAGTTGTTATGTTCATCGAACTGTGTGCGTAACCAAAATCCAGCTTCTCATGCTAATTTCATACAAATGACATACGTTTCAAATATTTGCAAGAGTTATCCTCATTTTAACATTGGCATATCATTTAACTTCTCCGAAACTACACATAAATGAAGCAGTGCCGCCACATCTCAGAGCCGGGCCCAGGACCTAATCACGGGCCCCTACTTCTCAGAGCCAGACTGAAAATGCTAGTACTCTGCTATAGGACTTTGGACATTTTAAAATTATTTTCATCATGAGTTTTGAGCGAAATGAGAATAAAAGCCGACAATCGGTGCAGCAAAGGTCACTTTCGGTACTTGTAGTTTTATTACGACTCCTAATGAAATATACCATTCTGGGACTGAACTTGTTTTGTCGTTTATGTACATTAAAAAAATATCCCATTCCAATAAATATAGGTTAGGCCCGTCTATATTTCTAAACCCTATTCTTTTTACAAGCTCATAACCTATACATTTTTTCCAATTAGCGAGGCCCGGCCCGGGACAATTGTACCCGGCAGTCCCCCCATGTGGCGGCCCTGAAATAAAACAACCGTAGGAGGTAAGTTACTCTCTTCTGAAATAAGAACCCTGAAGAGGAGAACATGCCTCTAAATGTGATTCATTCAAATGTTTTCTGTTAAATTTGAAATGAAGTGTGTGTAATTAATCCCAAGCAAATGCTTTATTAATCCCGACTAGTTAATGGTTCTGGGAATTAAGGACTAATGATTAAGAGCCGATATCTCGTAGGGAAATGGTTTTCCCTTTTGGAGGATATATGCGGGGGTACAAAAGGGAAAAAGGGAGGAAAATCCGATATCGGGAGGTTGACAGTGTTTGATGGAAAGCAGGCCCGATGTCGGGGTAATTTCGTGACGTCAGAACCACGTGTGGCCTCCCTTAATATCCATGTCGCCATCATTAGCAACCCCCGTCCTCCAGGCCTACCACCACACCGACCCTTACTATGAAAAATAGCTCAGCCTCCGCATTGAACTAATGCTTAGAATTTGTACCAGGATTTTTTAATATCCCCCCCCCTCCAAGTGAAAAATGGAAAGGATTATTGGAATCGAAAGGAACCCCTCCCAGCGGCCCTTTTGAATATGAGCCTGTTTGTTTTAATATTTCTAAGTGGCACAACGAAAAACCTCCATGGAGCCGTTTCCATATTTCTCTGCATGGGATAATGTTTTAGATGGCCTTCCACTAACATGTGCGCAATACAGCCATCATTGAAACCTAATATAAAAACGAAGATGAAACTATATTTAATTCAGAACTCGTTCAGATTAGTATTCCCAGTTATTATTTAAAGTAACATTTATCGAAATTAAATTTTATTTTTCTATACATTTTTATCTTTTAATAATTTTTAAACAATATTTCGGCTTAGTGCCATCATCAGGAAATCTTTAATATTATTAATGTCCTTTAAGAATCCATCGAATTCCAGTTTGATAGTAGTCCCAGCTGGCCAGCTATTATTGTATTAATTTACCACTTTTTTGAGGCCACCACTGAGTTATCCAGGTTTTATAACAAACATTGGCCTTTTACATTTGTTATGAAACCTGGATAACATAGTGGAGGTCTCAAAAAAATGGTAGCACTTATCAACTCAATAAAATGGGGAAGAAACTGGGAGACCTGGTTGGCCTTTTTCAGTTGTTATGAAACCTTGATATATATATATATATATATATAGACACAACAGTTCAAATTAAGAAATGTTATATTTTTAGGTATAACTAGCTGTACTTAGTTATATTTTTAAAATTAAGTTATTTTTCAGCTTTTGTTATTTTATTAATTTTAATAATCATTATTTTACTTCTTATTAACATCACATTGCATTAAAAATGAAGAAAAAGTGTGAACTGTGTATTGCGACCCTTTATAACTATCTATTACTATCCAGCATATAAATTATTCATTTTACGCGAAACTAAGTCCACAAATACATATAATATTTATAAAATTGAACATGTAGAAAATAAATTTCCAATTTTCAAAGTTACTGCAATGAGATCGACAAACGGTATAGATACAACGGTTCAAAATAAGAAATGTTAAAATAATAATATTTTAATCAAGGAAAAATCATATGCATTTCTGACATTTTTCTTCTATATATCTCTGATAACTCCAGAGAATTTCACAAAAATAAATTCTTGAGTTCTTGGGCTTTTACAAATTCTTTATCGTTTCTTCTTTTTGCATTTGCTCATAAAGTGATCATTTTCTGCTGATGGTATGTCCATAAATGTTTACAAAAATTTACAATTAAATGTTTACCGGTATCATACCTTTAATTTATTAACTCAACTCATTGTTTAATTATGTATAATTCATAAATGACAATTATTCATGTATTTATATACAAAGTATTACTTTTTTTTTAAATTTTTTTATACTGTTAGTCATTATTTTATAATTGGCTCATATCCATGTGTTATTTAAGTTTAATTTTAATCTCTTTTACGAAATATTTATTTGCGCTTATACTTATCATTAGTGCTATTCACCCAAACACTCACAATCTTCGTGAAAACAAGTTGCTTAGGGACAAGTGTAAGAGTAAGTGAATAGGAAGAATTTCTTTTTATTAACCCATTTCGTCCCAAAGTTGCGTAAACGCAACATTATTTTCACCATTTTTTTCTCACGAAAAAAAATATTTTAAATTAATTTGAATAGTTTTTTCTAACAAGGCAACTCCTTAAAGAGAGGGAAAAAAATCTTAAGCCCAAATAAAATGTTTTGCTATTTTTTTTTTTTTGTTTTTTTAATATTGCGAAAAATATTGAATTGTGAAGGGAATTAGAAATGTGCCCAAAATATCTATGCATTTGTTAAATACATTTTTTTTTTTTTTGCTCTAATCATTACTTGAACATATAAGAAATGTAGCCAATAAAAGTAATTGCGATCATAAATTTTTATGACAAAATATTGTTTTGAGTAATGTAAAATTTAAAAAGTAAATAAATAACATATTATATTATAATAAAATCATGGTATTTTCTGATATGCCTAGCTTTTTCCAAAGTTGCGTAAATGCAACATTTTTTTTCTCCTAAACTATAATTGCTGATGTTTTTGTTTTTGGTTATTATACATTCTTTTAAGTGCCTAAGAGGAACAAATAATGAAAAGTGTTAAAAAAAATCTAGTAGAAATAGGCTTGGGACTTAATGGGTTAAGTCCCAAGCAAACTTCTCCGCCAAGATTCTACTACAGGAGTTGTCAGTTGCCAGCTTGCTTAAACGCTCCACCAATTTTAGCGGGTATTGCTACTGACGTATTAGTGACTGATGGTTTTATCTCTGGTCCACTCTGTGTAATAAAGCTTTAAACTGGTCGGCTGTCATTCTCAAAAAACGGTTGTACTCCTTTTGATGTCTGGTTGACAAATTAACAAGCTTTTATCGGATTAAGGGCTCGTTAAGAGTTGATCTCAATTGCCAATACTGCCTCTTCGTTTCGACAGTTTTCCATATTATTACGTTGCATTATATTACCTAATTGTTTATATATTTAAATTGTGTACATATTACTAAGTTTCATTATAATACCTTATTGCCTATAAATTTACATTACATTATGCTTAATACAAGCTTTTTTTAAAAAAAATAAATTATTTTACATCTATGTTATGTATATATTAACTTACTTTATTGTCATTATATTGACCTTATATACACATATTATGTAAAAACATTTTAAAAAAGTCCGACTCACAGGAACAGCGTCATCTTAGCGCGGTTAGGTACATTTCGAAGAAATGGAATAGATTAGCATCACAAATCACAGGAAACTGAAAACGTACTGAAATCGTACTTACTCTTCGACTATTGCTGAGAAGGCTCTATTCTAAACAACTAAAAATTGTCATTTTAAGTATCTTGTTTTACTAGCAAATTCGTTTTACTGTTATAATCAACTGTAAATATGTGCTTCATGGCGAATAAAATTCCATTCTGTCGTGGGTTAAATCTTTCTATAAAATAAGAAATAACGATAACTTCAGTTGCAGACTATGAGGAAGGTTATATAGATAGGAGAATTCAAAACAAACTATGCTTACGTCATCATGATTAGCCACAGCCAACTTGATTACCACAGCCACTCAAAACTTATTACCAATACCTTTCACCCTTTCTTAGCTTATTTTACTACAATACTAATTTTACTGATAAATGCAATTTAAAACAAAAAACAACCAATTAAAAAGAGAGATAAACAAAGAGAAAAACAACAAAACAAACACTTTTTAAGTTTTAAGCGCTTATATCTCTGATTGACTTTGCCCATCGAATTTTGCTTCAGGACCTTTTTTGTAGAGACTTTAGTAAGCATTCGAATGGTCACCATCCACTTACCTCGATTTCCAAACCGTTATCGAGATATTTACGAAAAATGTATGAAGATCCGAAAACTTTTCATGTCTATTAATAAAATAATTTTTATCGCATACTTCCTTAACTCCAAATATAACCAAAATTTAAACATCTTAATTGGGATTAATTTCCAAGATGTAGAAAATATTTCAATTGAATCCCACGATTCTAAGTACCCACAAAAAAATAATGACTTACAAAAACATTGATTCCACTTTTCTCAGAAACGGTTACAGATATCGCCTTCAAAATGGTTTCATTAGTTTTCTTATATTAAGAAACCTGTAAAACAAGTATCTGCAAGCATATGAACTCAAAAACGTAAGCGTTACGATTTTTTTGCGCGAATTTCGCCCCAAACACTATCTTCCATTGGGCGGATTCAGCTGGTTAACGAATTAACCTTTCAAATTAGACGACAGATTTTCGTACCAAATTGCATCAAAATCGGGCCATTTCTGAGCTTGCTAGAGAGCGAACAGACAAGCATGTATATATACATATATATATATATATATATATATATATATATATATATATATATACAAATTTGAAACACCTATATTTTCGTGATCTATGGCGTCTGAAACGAGAAAGTTTCTAGCCGGCACTTCCGGATTGCGTGGTGAGGTCAACCTCATAAGCGGGTTCTCCCTATGGAGGTAGGTAGGAACCGCGCTAAAACATGAAGGTGGCGCACAGTAGGGCCAAAAACCGGAAAAAATGCAGCATCTTTAGATCGACTGATACCATTGAATTATCGTTGGTCTTATTCGATTTATATTAAAATAATACATTGGAAAACTTATGTGCAACAGTTTAACTTAGTACTAAGAATTTAAAATTTGGACCCGAAAGTATCTAGTTCAAATTCAGGTAGATAGATTTCGTGTAGTTTTAGCGCGGTTCCTCCCTCCCTTCATAGGGAGGAACCCCGTTTATAAGGTTGATCTCATGAAACAATCCGGAAGTGCCGAATAGAAAATTTTGCGTTTCAGAACCCGAGATATCTGTGGCTTGGTGAAAAAGGGCCTATGTCAATTTTTTCCATATTTTGTTTTGTATATCTACTTCCCTTGCAATATTTGCAAAAAACCAAATATATATCAATACTATATATATTTTTATAGTACACATAGAGATGTATAAATATACGTGAATATATACATGTATATTTGTTTTTTTGCTAGTATTTTAAGGGAAGTACATAAAAAAGTCCGACTCGCAGGAACTGCAGCATCTTAGCGCGGTTCCGTTCATGTCCCTAGTGCCATTTGATAAGCTTAGAAAAGAAATAAACTTATTTTTTTTATATATCTCGTGAAAATTGTCAAAATCCTCTCGAACATCTCGAATAAAAGTGATATTAAGGCGTCAGGGACACCGACAGTAGCTAACTTTTACACAGAAGCGGAAATTACAGAATCTGGCTCTCATTCTAAAGCAAAGCTCTATAAATCAATACAAAATATGCCTAATAAAGCCTTTCTAGAGGATACAGAAGCATGGGCGTATATGAGGGGGGGGGGCTGAGGGGGCTGCAGCCCCTCCCGAAATTTTGAATTGATGATAAAAACTTCTCGTAAAACCCTTAAAAATAAATTAAATAAGATCACTTAGTTCATAAAACATATTTTATTTTACGTGCAATAGCGTTTTAGTTGCCTAAAACTATTCCAAGCTCTAAATATTTAGTATTCCATACCCTGGAAATGGTCTCAGCCCCCCCCCCGAAATTGTTTTTATATACGCCCATGTACAGAAGGATCAAGAAGAAGTACACAAGATTGAGTAGAATACCCTGCCTAATATAGCCTATATAGAATAATATGCCGAATAAAACGTATCTAGTAAATACACAAGGACAAATAAAAGTCTTGACGAATAACAAGTCAAAAAAAAAACTTTATTTAACAAAATAAAACAAAGTTTAGTTGCCCAACTACAATAGAATAATATACCTAATTAAGTCTACGGAGTAGACACAAATGGACCAAAAACAAGTCTTGTGGAATATTGATTTTTTTCTAATTAAATACTTTTTATCAATATTTAGTATATAACCTTTGTTGAAAATTATTGATTGCTAATTGATGAATCGGTTAACAACTAAGTAGTCTTTATGAATATTTAGTATATAACCTATTTTTGGATCTGTGTTTTTGGGGTGCTCTCCGCCTAGGCTTTGTATTTGTGTCGGCAGATACCTGGGGTATATTTACAGCTCTTGAGGATTAACTCTTAGCAGGTAAATTTCCTGCGGCCCCATTGTGTTCTACGGGCATTGAACCGCCATATACGCTCATAGTATCTAACCGTTGTGAAGTTTATTTTTTGGATTTAGGACTTAATATACATATGTAGACTAAATGATAGCAAGAAGTAATCCTCCGTCGTCGGTTCTTAACTATGTAGACTCGCTAATGTTATCCAATCTTAGATACATCGTATTTAAAATCCACAGCAAAAACACGACATTTCATCAGAATCCCCTGCTGAATAAAACTTATATAGAATAATATGCAAAATAAAGCCTATCTAGTGGATAAAAATAGAGGAAAAAAGCCGTTCGTGGTGGTAGAAAATCTTAAAAGTATTTCGCTCAGAAATCTCCGAAATATTGTCACTAATTTTACGTATCCTGTTTTATAGCCAAATAGATTTATATTCTATAATCAATAAGAAAAACCTACTAACAATAAAAAACTATGTGTAACAGATGAAAATAGGGAATACCAAGAATAATTCTAAAGAACGAAATCAACACCAGTACTGTAATCTAGATATTCATACGGCATCATCGAATTCTAACAAACAAAATATTGATTCTAATTATACGTATCCTGTTTTATTGACAAATACATTTGACTACTATAAGCAATTAAAAACACTAGGGAATATGCCAAAGAACTCAGAGTAGGAGCCTCGACAGTTTCAAGACATTTGAAGGAAATCGACAAATCCAAAGCTGACATTACTTCGCTTATTCAAAACTTTCTTTAGAACCTTTCTTGTAGACCATTTAGTAAGCTTTCGAATGGTAACCTTTCGCTTCCCAAGATTTTCAACCGTTTTCGAGATATTAAGAAATTATACGAAGTTCCCAAAACTTTTCATTATTTCTGACAACAGATAATTGGTCTCATTTTACCTATCCTGTTTTACACACACATACATTTTCCTTACAAATACAACATAAGAAATTAAAGAAATAAAAAGCAATAAAAAACCAAGGGAAAGAGACAAAAATTACAAAAAGAACGACAAAAACCCGTTCATAAGAACAAAACAGACGTATTTGAAGTTTAAGCATTTATTTCTCCGATTGACATAACCTAATCAAAAATAGTTTTAGAATCATTTTTGTAGAGAATTTAGTAAGCTTTCAAATAGTTTCAATCCACTTACCACGATTTCCCAACCGTGTTCGAGATATTAATGAAAGTATACGAAGTTTCCAAAACTTTTCATATCTGTTCATAAAATATTTTATTCTAACCCTTCCTTAACTTCAAACGAAACGTAACTTTCAACATATTAGTTTTAATGAAAGTAGAACATGCACATAATGTTTCAACTGAATCCCGTTATTCTAAGTACCCAAACCAAAAACGGTATTCAAAAACTATTTTTCCAATTTTCTCGACAACGGTTAAAGCTATCGCCTTGAAAATGGTTTCATTCGTTTTTCTAGCCCAAGAAGCCTATAAAACGAGTACTTACAAGCTTATGAACTCAAAAACGTAAGCGTTACGATTTTTTCTGCGCGAATTTCGCCCCAAACGCCATCTTCCAGTGGGCGGATTTGGCTGGTTAACGAACTTGACCTTTCAAATTGGACGACAGATTTTTGTACCAAATTTCATCAAAATCGGACCATTCGTCTTCTATTTAGAGAGCGAACAGACAAATATATATATATATATATATATATATATATATATATATATATATATATATATATATAAATAAATATATACATATATATATATATATATATATACAAATTTGAACCACCGTTATTTTCGGTTTCTAGGGGTTCTGAAACGCAAAATTTTCTAGTCGGCACTTCCGGATTGTTTCATTGTATCAACCTTATAAGCGGGGTTCCTCCCTATGGGGGAGGGAGGAACCGCGCTAAAAACACAAAATATGAAAAAATTGACATATGCCCTTTTAGCACCAAGCCACAGATATATATATATATATATATATATATATATATATATATATATATATATATATATATATATGTCTGTTCGCGCTTTTCCGGCCCCCTAATGTTCCGATTTTGATGAAATTTGGTACAAAAATCTTTCGTCTAATTTGAAAGGTCAAGTTCGTTAACCAGCAGAATCCGCCCACCGGAACATGGTTTTTGGAGGGAATGTCGCGCGAAAAAAATCGTTCCGCTTACTTCATATGCATGCAAGTACTCGTTTTATAGGCTTCTTGGCCTAGGAAAACTAATATGTTGAAATTTTGGTTACGTTTGGTGTTAAGGAAGGGTTAGAATAAAATATTTTAATAACAGTCATGAAAAGTTTTGGTAACTTTGTAAATTTTCCTTAATATCTCTAACACGGTTGAGAATCTTAGGAAACAAAAGTTTACCATTCGAAAGCTTACTAAATTCTCTACAAAAAAGATTCTAAAGAAATTTTTGATTAGGCATTGTCAACCGGAGAAATAAGTGCTTAAAACTTCAAATGTGTTTGTTTTGTTCTCTTGACCGGGTTTTTGTAGTTTTTTATCTCACATTTTAATGGGTTGTTGTTTATTATAGCATTTATTTATAGAATTAGTATTACTGTAGAAGAAATCAAAAAAATTAGAAACATTTTTATGTTTGTTTTGATATTTGAAATAACTATTTGTAGTAATGGGGTTGGCCAACCAGTGGTGGGTGGATTCCAGGTATAAGGGTACGCTGCCCCTTGGTAACGGGCCCTTTACGTGGGAGAGGTTGAACCAAAATAATGATGGTTTCTATTTCAATCTTCCCAAATGACACTAGGGATAAAAACTGAACCGCGGTAAGATGACGCAATTCCTGCGAGTCGGACTTTTTTCCTAGTACCGGTCCCATTCTATCCAAGATATCACCTTTTACCTTAATTAATATTTCATATATTGTAATAATTTAGGAAACCGCCCGACAGGTGAATCTTGCGTCTTACAATTGAAATTGCTCGATTCTTAATGAAGAGGTGCTTTTCCCAATTCCTAAAAACATGAATTGTGGCATTATGAAAACGTAAAAAATATTGCAATAAAGCCAAACGAACAACGGGTAATATTGATGAAACATGAGTTTAGACCTGAGAACAAACTGGAAAATATATTTGTTCGGTTCAGGTCGCACACTAAAAATAAATCAATTCCATGTTGACTGTAATAGATTTTTGTTATTTCTGCTGTCAAAGATGAACTATCCAAACAGCTCATGGGTGTGTTTCATGTATTTGAAGTACCATATCCCAGTTGCACAAAATCATGATTTTTAATGAATTTTTCATGATTTTTTTTTTTTTGTAGCTTCTTTAATTGGAAGAATAAAAAGTTTAATAAACCGAACTAACAAACAAAAATTATAGTTTTATTATCAGTCGAGATAATAAGCACATTAATTATAATAATTACTAAAAGGAAGAAAAGGAGGAAATAAACTTATAGCAATATATTCTTTGATCTATTCCGGTCCTAGATCAACCGCTGCTGCTTAAGCTAAGATAAGCGATTTACACAAACTTTGTTTCAAATTTGTTATTCCAACAACAATTGTACCAAATTTCCGCTTATCAAGGTATAATTATTTATTTATTTATTTTTTTTTGGCAGCTACTATTATAAATTATTTCATGTGTACTTAAACCATGAGAAGCACCCATCAATCAAATGTGGTCAGCTCAAAATAATGTTACAATGAGATGTAATATAACTGTGAGAAAAATTATAATTTCACCTATAAACAAGTTTTATTATGGAGGAAGACAAATAGCGTTTCATTATTTAACTATTCAAAGATAAAACAACGTAATCATTAATTCCAGAAATGTACATCGCATTTTGGATTTTCCCCCTTTTGCCCCACTATGCGGCGATGCTTCCTCCCGAACGGTTTTCTTGCTACTGCTGAGTTTACCTAGAAACTAAAGTGTGAACGAGAACTTGTCATAAAATCAGTTTAGAGAGAGTGACTAGCACAACTGAAAATATACTAATCTCATGTGAACTACGCGTAACAAACAGCTGTCATCAGTTTCTGATGTAGTAGTGTGACCATCGTTCGGGCAGAACGAAACTTATCACCTTAAGGTTCACAGTAATAATTTAGATTATGAGTATAACCACTGATGACCATCATTTCGCTGATTATCGAACTCATCCAATCGTCAGTTACGAGAATCGTGTATGTTCAGGTTCTTAAGGAAAGAAAAACAATTTTAGTCAATGTCATTTTATCAGGCAGTAAGTAGTATTCTGATGAAATCTTTAAAATATGTTAGAGTCCACTTACATACTAAACTATCTTTTACCACTTCAAGTTAACTAAGCTAAAGGAGCTTTTCAAACATGATTCCCCCAGTTAAAAACAAACGCTCATTTAAATCTCCTCAATAAATGACGCAATTATTTCTAATATTTTAGCCCAATTATTTGTTACGCCTGTCCAAAATGGTCCTACATTTGCCGTACAAACCTTAAAAAGTTGCAAAATAAATGTTTAAGATTTATTGTAAATTTCCCTGGTTGGACCCCAATCGACCAAACGCACGTTGTATTGCAAGCTCCAATCATCTCCACATCTATATACTATGTAGAAATTATGTTTTTGAAAGATTGTGAACTGAGCTCTCATTCATATATGGAAGAAATAGTGGACTACGACATTAAGTATTTAAATTACACGAAATAAAAACATAAAATACCACAACATATTGTCCTATAATTTTAATACGACGACGTGTTCGCTGGCGTTCGCGCATGCGCAGTGACCATGTACGAAAAAGATGACTGCATGTTATAGAGTAGATTACGTAGTTTTATTGGGTGGACATAGCGTTACGAAAAGGGCCACAAAAATGTGTCCGCTGGCGTTAGCGCATGCCCGGCAGGCTTGTCAGGTGGACCTAAAGCATATTTATGTTCCTGAATTTGAGCAGAAGGTTCTAAACGAAATTATTTTTATTTTTTAATTTCACTCATATTGTTTTTGTGTGTAGTCATATTATTTTCAATATATATTGATAGTAATATGATATAAATATTAATATGGTTAACCCTTGGTGTGTATTAAGAGTCTGTCAGACACGAGGGAAATTTCAGTGAAGTATTTTGGCAGGAGTGAGCATCTGGGATATCCCATATGCTCAGTAGCTGCCCCTACTCTATAGAAGGTTTCATTCTAACCAGTCAGTTTTGATCTAGCAGCCACGACAAGTACTCTCTTCCCGAGTTGATGAAACCCGCCGTGTCTCTCAGACACTTTTTACCCAGCAACCCAAGTTCAATAGATTTAATATAGGTTAACTGCCCCTATTATTGACATGCCCCCAATTATTGACACCCGCACTTTGAATTTAAAAAATAAGCGTTTGGCGCCACCTATAAATTCAAACTTACCGCCAATTTGTAAGTAAACTCATCTACTAGTTTCCTGCTAAAATCAAGCCGGCCATGGAGAGGATAACAGTTGTGATCGACATTTTCTTTCCGGCTTCCGTGAACTTGCTGAAAACGTGGTGATTCACTAGTGTTTCTGCTTAGAAGGTGAGTGCTTATTTTTCGTATTTATCAGTTCCCATTTATTTATTTTTTAGAGGAATTGTTTCACAAATAGTTTATAGTCTTTCTTAGATGTAATGCAACCTTTTTAAACGCTAATTTTGAATTAATAACGGTATTTTTAAGGTGTCAATAATAGGGTAGAGAAAAACACCCTTAATCCAATTATTGACACACTGTCAATAATAGGAATTTGGATGAAATCTTTGTTTTTATACATAATCAACTAGATTTTTAATGTTCAACACAATGGTGTTAAAATTTTCCAAAAATAATGAAGGGATCCAATTTTTGACAGGGGGTGTCAATAACAGGTACAAGGTGGGTGTCAATAACTAGAATAAATGTTCCCATTTATTGACAAGCTCAAGTTCCAGTTATTGATACAACCTTCTTCAAATTTGAAGTTCATGACAAATTTCCGTACCTACCCTAGTCAGTATTTCTTTACGCTCGACTGGCATTTTTTTGATACTATTGTGTAGGTGCGGTTGGTAAGGTCTAAAGTTTGGTTTTGGTTTCCAGGCTTCAAAAATGACTCCTAAAAGGCACACTAGACGCAAGAAACATTCAAGAAGTCCCAAAGGAAATCAAAAAAATTCTGCTCCTGTGCCGAGAAAGCAATATGAGGAGAGTCAAATGATAGCAGCAATTAATGCTGTAAAAAATGGGGTGCCAGTAGCCACAGCTGCAAGAAATTTTAATGTTCCTCGGATTACCCTGATGTATAAAGCAAGTGGTAAGTCGCCTATCCAGGGAAAACCGGGGCCCAATACTGTTTTGACAAAAGAAGAAGAAGGATATCTCGTTCTTTGGATTAAGAAAATGGCAAAGGTTGGATTCCCTGTCACCAGTCACCAACTGCAAGACCGCGTACAGAAAATCATTGTGAACCTGAAAAGAGAAACTCCTTTTCTTAATGATCGCCCTGGAAGGAAGTGGCTAGAAGGGTTCAAGAGCCGAAATCCGAGCATAGCTCAGAGGATTGTTGAAAATCTCACCTTAAGCAGAGCATCTGTAACAAGATTACAGATAGAATCATGGTTTAAGAATACTGAGAGTTATCTAAAAAAACACAATTTCTTCGACGCTTTGAAGGATCCGAGAAGAATATTTAATGGCGATGAAACCGCCTTTTCCCTTAACCCCAAAGGTAAGAAAGTCTTGGCTCCAAAGGGAGATAAATCTGTTTACCTAACAGTGAATAACAATGACAAAGAATGTTTGACTGTTCTAATCACTGCGAATGCTTATGGTGAGCTAGCCCCACCAATGGTAGTATTTCAATATGAAAGATTACCCGAAAGTATTGTTTTTAGCATGCCAGATAGTTGGGGTATTGGAAAATCGGAAAATGGGTGGATGACCAGCGTAACATTTTTTTGAATATTTCACAAATGTATTTAATCCTTGGTTGGAGAGAACTAACATCACGCTTCCAATTATATTCTTCATGGATGGTCATGCTTCCCATTTGACTTATCATTTGAGTTACTTTTGCGAGTCAAAAGGAATCGTCATGATCGCTTTGCCTCCAAACACCACACATTTTATGCAGCCAATGGACGGCTCAGTCTTTCGTGCCTTAAAAGAAAATTGGAAAACTAAGGTACACAACTGGCGTGTAAAACGTGTAAACGACCATAACATACTTTTGAAGAAAAAAGACTTTGCTCCCTTACTGAAGGAGGTTTTAACAGAAACTATATCCTATTCTACAGTCGCTAATGGGTTTAGAAAATGTGGACTCTATCCTTGGGACTACAGTATCATTCGTCTGATTGCTGAGGAATCCTTCAATGCCAGTCCTTCTTCAGCAGATAAGTTCAATTCCAAACAGATTCATCAAGGTTTATCAGTTTGGAACATTTCATTGGAGAAATAAACTTAAAGCAGTTCAAGATTTCGCCGTTTGGAATTAGAAGCATTGAAGATTAATCACTTTTTGAAGTTTGGAAAACGATGAGGAGTTTCTCTGAGAACCCGCGCTGTGAAGTGCATGAACCATCTGAGGAACACGAAGGCAGAGAACTTGAGCCTCAAAGTAAGAACCTTGTCAGCCAACTACAAGCAAGGACATCACATCCTGATCAGCATCAGATGATGACTGTTCAAGCTGTCAAACAAGCTCAACCCAAACCATCCAAAACATCTGAAAACTTTTTTTTACCCAGCCCCTTTAAGAATGCTTTAATTTGGCCCAAGGAACGTGATAAAACAGTTACCAACAAACGCAAAAAAGAAATCATACCAAGTGTTGTGTCTTCCAGCGACTTTAAAAATTTCTTGAAAAGAAAAATGGAAAATAAAGAAGAAGAGGAAAGAATAAAAAGGCAAGAGCGACCCTGCGAGCACAGAAAAAAAACAGAAAAAGAATTGATTAGAAAGCAAAAAGCAGCAGAGAAAGAAATGAAAAAATCAGAGACTAAGAAGAAACAGATGCTATCAAAGAAGAAGAATCCCAAAAGAAAGAAAACTAAGAAAATTGTAGAAACCTCCAGTGAAGAAGAAGTGTGGGAACCAGATAGTGATGACACAGAAGAAATCAGTCGGAATGAAGATAGCATCATTGATCTTGGCCAACTCGATATTTGTGATGGAATGATTCGAGGATATGACTTAACTAGCACTAACATCGAAGTGAGCAACAAAGAAACTGAGGAAATACGGGAAGGAAAATGAATAGGGTTGTTGAAAATGAAATTGAAGAAGCTGATATATCTTTGCCCACACTCCAAGGTCTTGATTTAAGGATGATAGAAGAAAAAAACTTTAATAGAAGAGAAAGCATGCTGCAGCGTAGAAAAACGAAACTGTTCTTCTTTGGAAATGCTGGATGCTATTGTTCCAGTTTCTCAACAACCTTCTAAAGAGAAGTATTTGGAAAAAAGTACAGATTTGATGGCAGAGAGGAGAGATGATATTATTGGTGAAGAACTATTAGAGATTGTTTTGCCCATCCTCCAAGACTGTATCGCTGAAGATGAATCAAGAGTAGATTTCCCCGTCACAGAAAAACCTGCTCCAAAACAGCAACAACTAGGAATCATAGATTCATCAAGAAACGAGGACCACTTTGGAATGCAAGAGGATGACTATGTTACTGTCACGCTGAAGAAGAAAATAGTGGGATGTCGTATCTTCAAGATTGAAGCAGGAAAAGTACTGGCTCATTGTCTGAAGCCGTACAATAGGATGAAGACTGCTTTGAGGATAGATTCGAAAAATGAAATTCTAGTCGAAGGAGAAAATATCATTACCAAATTGCCAAAGCCATTACTATTTGGTGATTGTGAAACCGGAAGAGTGATATTCCCTGAATCGTTAAAAATTGATTGACATTTTTATATAAATGATTTATTATATGTATGATCTCATATTAGGCTGTTCTTGATTTAAACCTCCAATATTTTGACACTAATAAATTATAGGTAGTTTCATTACTGTTAGATTAGATTCTTGTTTGATAGGTGATAAACAACAATGTTATTACGCCCTTCTGAATAAATTATTATATTTATAATATTAGTTTTGTTTTTCCTTATATGATGTATGGGGTATTGTATTTCCTATGTTGTATGTAATATACTCTCTGTTTTTGTTTTTATGTGTAAATAGAATATTCAGTTTTTTATACTCCTTTACTTTTATTTATTTCTTTTATTCCTAATATAATTACTATTTCATTTTTTCACTTTTTTTATACATTCCACTCCTAATTTTGCCTCCAAATATAGTTTCAGAGTATCTATACTAATATATAATTTGAGTTCATCATAAATTTTATAAATTGTATAAAAAATATATTGGTTGTAGTTCGTTGAAAAGTCAATAACTGGTTCCTTTCAGTGTTAAAAACTAGATTTGAACTGTCAATAATTGGGTCATTTCCCTGTCAATAACTGGATTTTGCATGTCAATAACTGGTGAAAAAAGACACGATCGTATTATGGGCGAAAGTCTTGGTAATCATTCAATTTCGAATGAAATTATGGGCTGAATTTATTCTACAGTCCTAGGCGAGCATAAAAACCGTTAAATAAAATGGATTGGTCGATAAATAAGAAAGATACAGAAATAATGCCTGACAATTTTGCTTAATGTGTCAATAATTGGGGTAGTTACCCTATTTCCTTTTACATTAATTTTTTGTTAGTGAATGTTATGAATCATATTGAGTTATGGCTGGTCGATCTATGAATCTGGATGAATATTTTTCATCCTGATGACCCAGACTTCGCTGAACTAATACGAACATTGATAGCAAACGTATCTGATTATGAGCAGCGAGATTCTGATGATGAAGAACTATTTCCTCAGAATGGTTTATAAATCTAACCAATTCAAAAACCCAATCTGCCTCGGATGTTCCCAGATAGTCTGCATGAACTGCCTGGATACGAAAAAGTGAATTTTTTGGTACCATATTGTACTTGAAATGTTCTTTTTCGTGATTTTTTTTTATTTTGTTCCCCCTAGTTCATAAGTCTGATTCATACAGTCGCAGTTCCTCGGTGTTATTTCGTTACGAAAAAGTCAGAATACCGAAGATTAACGTTCTGAAAATTGTAATTTTCTTAGATTCGATGTTTTTTCCTACATGAATCATTGTTCCTTGTTTTTACTCGTTATAGAGTACTTGGGAGTAAGTCTAATTATTTTATTTTAATCAATAAAATGCTGAGTTGTCGTAAAATTAGTTAATGAACTCCTGATGTGTCTTGAAAATAAAGTTACAGTTGCGGCGTGCCTTTCAGACACTTTATACGCTGGCATTGCGTTACATGGTTTATGCACACCAAGGATTAAATATATTTAACCGTTTTAGTGGGAGAAAACGTTCACATGAAATACCAAAAACAGTTTATTGTAGTTTTATCGTTCAAATAAATCTTATTAATTTATCCCCATTGAGTAGGATAGATGTGGATTTAAAAATCGTTTTCAAAGAATCTGTTATGGGTCTAACGGCAATAGCTTCATGCCTTCGGAATATGCCTCAGGTAATTTCATTAAGGATATTATTGTAAATTACAGTTATAACAGTTGAAATCATTAAATATTCCTTCACTGATATGTAATGAATAATACATACTAAAAGCGTACTTAGAAGAAGAGCGAAATTCATGAGATGAGTAGATGCAACCCTTCCCGCGCACAAGGTTTTAATAATTGGAAAAGTTGTTCGATCTGTCCAGAGTGTCCAGGGAGTGGGAGGACTTATTTTGAGTGAAAGCTAATTTAAAAGCTACAAGCCACCTCGGAGCCTATAGAGGTGTGTTACGGTAGGAGTGGAATACAGATGATGAGACCAGGGTCCCAAACCATGCATCACAATCAGTTGATGATTACTAGTGGAGTCTGTTGCTGGGACCATCCCTTGGGGTCAGGCTGTGGTAGGAGGGGCAAGCTTTTAGATTCGGTACGCTTTTCCTTAGAGTATTCAGAGCACGTAGGATACGCACACACAGATTGGAACCAATTGTTTGTGATGTGTTCGAAATTCGCATTCGTCGGCTTCTTCGAGACAAAGTCTCTTTTTATTTATTGCAAGCCGACAGCATTGATGTCGCACATAACCCTGGTTTTTGTAGCATGGGCTGCATTATAGTGCCATGCTGCAAATGTAAGCCTACCATCGAGCCATCTTGAAGGCTCCGAGTTCAACCAGAGGGGTTTGTTAAGATTTTCTCATATCTATGTTTCGTTTGTTTGAAAATTGGCTGTTATTTTTTTTCTTTTTTCTTTTTATTTTTTTTTTACGGCGCATCGACAATTAGATCCGATTGGCTGTTATTATTATTAATATTGTTCTTAGAATGGTAACACAATTTGGAGTGGAACGTTTGGAAACGGGTTTTAGCGAGATCAAGGATAAATGGGATGTTAAGGTCATTGTGTAGTGTTTTGTTGGATACATAGAAAGGGGCATTTACAATTTTACGGAAGACGTTAGATGTTTTTGCAGATCCTCAGATTTCAAGTCCGTATGTCCATATTGGTCGAATGATTGTTTTATATATCGTACTTTTGATCTTTTGATAGTAGTAAAGTAAATTTTATTATATACATGTACAAATAATAAGTCCTTGAGAAATTCACAATAAATTTACATAAGCTTGGATATAATCCATCAGCTAAGCGACACCACATAATATAATACACATGAAAGTAAAATAAAAACAATATAAGTGATTTTAAACAATATAAAAACAAGTAAATAAGTAAAACAAAAATTGATCCTCCTTATTCCTGATAATCAAATTTAAAATTCACAGCCTCTTTAACATAGTGGTACAGTTTTGAGTAGTCCTGGCCATTCAAATAGTCTATTGCTTGCGTATGGGTTAATCTATTATTGTGGAATATGTTTACTCTTATTTCGGAGAGGATTGGGCATACAGCTAAGAAATGGATGATATCTTCGGGTTGTTTTATGTTGCAAAGAGAGCAGAGGGCACTATCATCAGAACTCCAAGGCTTCCTGTTCAGGTTTAGCGTTTCTGTTCTGGCTCGCATGATGGTCCTTATCATTTGAAGGCTGTTAGTGTCGTTGATATAAGACAGCTGCTTACATTCAAATTTCAAAATTTTGTAGGTTGTGTGGAACTGCGCGTTCGTTAGCCTGTCTTGTAGCTTTTCTTTTTCTAGGGAGTCAATACTACCTACTATGCATTTGACGGTTGCCTGTATCTTGTCTAGTGGGGTTGAAAAAGAAGTTTGCGAGTCGTATCTTGCTTTAATTCACACGTCACGTACGTCATTGTACCAACCTACCTTACTCGCAACCACTTTAGCTGCAAGCTGCTTAGTGGGCCTCTCTTCAGGAGCTTTCATCACTTTTAGAATGTACATGAGCTGAAGCTGCAGAGTGTAGATGTACATGTGATAAAATATTAAATTTATTTATTTGTTGATTTAGAGCCCGCTACAGTGCTCTTTTCAAAGTTGGGCAGAATTTAAATTTTAAATTCAATGTTTATATGAGATTTATCATAATTATATAAATGTGTATAAATAAAAATATGAAAATTCAAATTTTGAAAACTTAAAGTGATTAAAAGAAAGAAAAAATAATTCAAATTTGGAAATGTTAAAAACATGAGTCGATAAAAACATATTTAGTTTGCCATGTGTACGTACTACATGTTTTCTTATTTGTTCTAAAGGTTTAGTATAGATACGTATTTTTTTATTTGAGGTACGTGAGAATTGTGTTAATGTGAGGACTGTTGTCTGTCAAAAGTTCGTTCATGTCATTTGATAGGTTTGTGCTGTCTCGCTTCTTACATTCAATTAGTATGTGTTTAATAGTGAGGTCTGTGTTGCAAATGGAACATGTTGTTTTGTCCTGTTTCTTCATTAAGTCAACAACGCCCGATGCGGGCAATTAAAACGTAAACGGAAATCAATATATTAATCGTAAAAAAAACATTGGTAATTTAAAGAGAAATAAAATAAAACAGTAAAAAATTAGCCATTCTTTAAGCATGTAGAGGAGTGAGTATCGTTAGTTCAGTTCTTGTATTTTCAGTCTAGTGTGAGGGTTCCATGTCAGTCGGCTGTCAAGGTATAATCCTAGATATCGAACCTCGCTGGATACTGGTAGTGGGGAGTTTTTGAGGTAGACTGTAGGATATGATCTCCGGTTTAGAGTGAATGTTACCTGTTTACATTTTTCCGGGTTGATTTTTATTCTCCATCTTTCACTCCAGTGTGGCATCATGGCTTCAATAGACGGGCCAATGCCGCCGAGTCGGCAACTGACTCGGCCGCCACTTGGCCAAAACCGCTGTGTGTGTCAGTAAGCTTGCACTGGTCTATAACGAAATTGTCCCAAGATATCTATACAGCGTTTCTTGTAGATGTCGATGCCTACGTTATTGTCTATCGACCTCCAATTCTTAGAAAAACGGGAAAAATGAAAAACAGCGTTTTTCGTCGAATTTCTGGTTAAAAACGAAGTCCCTATTCAGCTAATTAAGTAAAATGCACATTTTAGGGTATTAAATGTTCTTTAAAACAATCCCACGCCCATTAAAACCGATGAGCATTCCGGTATTTCTTATATCTCATATAATTTTTAAGTAAACGTGAAATTAATAAAACAAGCAACCCCCGAAATCCATGGTTTTGCGTCCACCATTATGACTTGTACAAGGTTGTAGTCTAGTATTAGTCTACTTATTTCAAATTTACTTGAACATTATACGAGATAGAATAAATCTGTTTGCAGATTCTTTTTCTACATTAAACATTCTTCAAGGTTTATATTATAATTTTTGAGACGGCTTTATTACGGCCGTGAGGGAACATTACATTGCAAATTTATGACGATTTTCTGGCTAGTTAATGCCTTTGAAGCCGTATATCTCTATATATGCTCAACGGATTTTAATGGGTGAGGAGTTGCTTTAAAGAGAATTTAATATTCTACCATTTGCATTTTATTTCTACTTTTAAAAATTAATTAAATAGGAACTTCGTTTTTAAATTCGACGCTGTTTTTCATTTTCCCCGTTTTTCTAAGAATTGGAGGGTGATGCAGAAAAACTGTTGGCACCTCAAAAGAAAGAAGGCATCGAGATGTACAGGAAATTCTGTATAGATTTCTTGGGACAAAGTATTTTGTAGACCAGTTTTATCAGTAAAATGATTTCTTATGTATAGGTGGCTTTCCTCGCATTTCCTCATTGTCTCCTACCTGGTATCTGCGGGCTTCCTGAATCCCTAGACGTTTATTGCGTGAAAATTCTGCTAAAAAGCCTGCAGAAACTACCAAATTATAGGTACATATTTACGAAAATCTGACTGCTTTTCTTAACCGAATCCCCACTATTTCCTCACTTATTACGACTTTCTCTGTCTTTATAATATTCATATATGTACTTAGGCCATGAAGTAATTTCCATTCTCTATAAAATTCAAAACGTAATTATTTTTGTATAATAAACTTGTAATGCAGAACATATTCTCGTAGACCAGAGGTAAAATGGTATCTCAAAAAATTGCTTGTTAATTTGAATTGTCGGGAGTAATTGAGATTTTTTTTTTAATTAAGGGGTTGAAAATTAAGTTCTATAAGTCATATTCAAATAACTGGCGTAGGTCTGACTGCCGATATTTCATTTTTAGTGCTTCTGTTTTGATAGAATGTACTTCATTTCTGAGTAAATAGAAAAAAAAAAAAATTTAATTTTTCCTCTGAACTTCTTCGCTGCTTGGTTCCATCTTTTCTAACTCCTCAGCATATTTCACCGGGTTGGTAGAAAAAAAATCATATATGCCATAAATTGAGGGCTTAAGAATGGAACAGATGTAGGTAAAAAACAGAATAAATTAAAATTTCGAGGTATTCTACTTTTATAATATGTCTCAGGATGCGTTTACATATGACACTTGTCGTAATAGATAATTATCATAATTATTACACCTTTCTGAAATTGAAGGAGTTGTAGGTGGTGTGTTTTTGGAATGAAGAAATTGTTCAACCTTTCATTCATATAAGGTGTAACTAAAGAGAAAGCAAGTCTTCAAAAAGACCTCGGTTTCACTATACGTTTCGTCACTTTGAAATTCTTCATCAGTTCCTTGAGCCTCTCCGGGCCAGGTATTGTAGAATTTCTTCATCGGTAACCGACAGACGATGACTTCCCACATTACCGTGTAAAACAACGGTAAATAGTCAAGAAATATCTCCTTGACGACTAAATATAGGGTAAGAAATTTGTCACGTATACCAGAAGGCGGTGTCGTATCCGACACTGAAACTAAGTTTGCTACAGGTATACGAAAATTACGAGGAAGAATAAAGGCGAAAGACTTGATTTTCCAGTTAGTTGCCTAGGGGACTACTGATAGATAGGGTAATTCACTGTTACAACCCTCAACCTATGCGCAGATAATCGCTGTGCAAGAAGGGAAACGAAAAGTGTCGTATTCGACACCTACTTGTGGTAGGATGGTTAAGAAATAACTAGATTAACTGTAAATTAAGAATAACGATCTTATATATATATTTTTTCTTGTTGATGATTTTAATCTGTTTTAAAGATTTTACTGAACGTATTCCGTAAGTCATATTTAGCGCCCAGAGGAGTTTTGAACAGAACTATATAAAGCTCATAGTTTTTTTTTTTATTATTAGTTTTGAATACTAATTGCTTGATATTAAGTAACTGGCTCGAGGCTCGTTTTTTTTTTGGGGGGGGGGGGAAGGGCTATTACTCGAGTAAATAATTACTCGAATAATAACAGTAATGAGTGAAAGTTTAATCGTTACTCATCATTCATTACTCATACATCTAGTTTTTAATCATCACTCATCACTCTCAATAATGAGTGAAGGGCTTATTAACCTTGTTGCTTATAATACAACAAACAGGAATCTAATCTAATAATGAGTGATTACTCTTAATAATTACTCATTATCCATCATTTATTCTACAGGAGTAAATTTTAATTCCTTTGCTTTTTTTTTTTTATATTTAAAACATTTAAACACTCTATAATTTCAAGCAAGCTCTGTAATATCTCAAAACAAAAGTGTACACCCCACTTTAATTTTTCTATTCCAGTGATTTGAATTTCACTTATTCTCGGGTAAATTGTAAATGATTTTGCCACTGAAACACAGTAGGGCAGAATCCCAAAAAGCTGGCCAAAACTCCAAATCTTTATGAATCGATCTGAAATTTCTTACTGGGGGGTTTTTGGGGTCGCTGATTACGAATCAGGGGTCAAAATTACAAAATTCAAATTGGCGGATTCAATTTGGCCACATTAGAAGTAAACAAGCTTTCAATATGAAGAAAAAATATTAGTTTTGATTAAATGTGTTGAATATGGTTGTTCGCAGTCGTTTATTAAGAATTTAATGAAATACAAAATGGCGGATGTATATAACAAAAATAAGAAAACTGATATATGATGAAATAAAGAAAACCCCTAAATAAAAAAAAACTATTCATTAAAAACTATTAATTGACAATAGAATAATTATTTTAAAACGATATAATACAAATATAATTTTAATAAAAAGTTTTAGCTTTTTTAAGGAGCAGGTATAACTTTTATTTTATTTTTTATAAAAAGCTGCATGAAAACTCGTAGGCAGCTGAGGGCAGCTAAATTTTGTTTTATTTTATAGATAATATTTTCACCTTTCATTTCCAATAAGTTTGATATTTGAACACTGATGAACAATTATATTTTTTCCTTCAAAACTAAGTTTCTTTTTAGTTTTCAAACTTAAAATTCACATATGTTTAATAAAGTATTACTATTTTCTATGAAAATATTCATTCTTCTAATAAACACAATTATTTTCTACTTACTTTCACGAGTTGATTCCATTTTGTTAAAGATAAATTTGATAACGGTTCAAACTCGAGGTTGTTTTCTCTCCTCCGTGCACGCCAGTTGCTGCTCGAGCGAAGGTCGCTTTTGTATTAATTTTCCAAACCATGTATAAGGGATTGGACCCTAATAATAACTGATTTTGACCCTTGGGATATTACTCTAGGCAACCCAACAATTGAAATTATCAAACTAGAAACTTCTTTTTTGGGCTTTTGATCAGCTTTTTGGGATTCTGCTCCACTGTGTGACGTAAAAATACGTTGTTAAATTAGAGAGAGAGAAAAAAAAGGTACAAAATATGACATGAAGGTCAAGTTGGACAAAATGTAGTTACATCTACTAAATACGAATTATAATAACTGAAATTAGAAAGTAGTTACATGGGTGAAACTAAATGTTTTCTACCTTGTAATTAGTAGTTAACTTCTAGTTGTAGTCAACTACTTTTAGGGAAAAGTAATAGTAGTTTGCTGGTAATTACACAAATTTAGTTAGGGTTTTACTATTAGTTACATTTTTAATTTCTTCCGTTTAAACCTCTCTACATTAGGAAGTAGACTGAAGTGTAAAGGAAACGGAAACTGGAACAGGAAGTCAGAAACCGGGAATTGTTAAGGAATTGATCCCAAGAAGTGACCGGAACCTTACAGGATTTGACTGGATTACTGGCACTGTCGGTCACTTCCGGATAAATTCATGCCAAGAAACATGGGCGTACATAAGGGGAGGAGGTGAGAGGGCTGCAGCTCCCTGTTTTTGGGAACCACTACACATTTGGAAGCAATTTTTGCGGCGTCATCCTTTCTAAACTGCTGGTAACAAAGATGGTGGCTGGTGAACAGATGGCTCATTTTGATCGCTGTGGTGCCAAGAAACAAAACTTTTTGAGTTAGTTGCTCTTTGAACAATAATTTACAACTGAAGTTTTAATTCAATAAATATTATTAAGCGTTAAATTCTCGACATTTATTTTGAAGCACATGGTATCTAAAATTGATTATTAACCCTGCTTCGGGTGCAATGGTTCTATTGGGACGGGCGGGTGGTTTTTAAGGTACCTCCGTCCCGTCCCTCAACACAAGGTTACTCCTCGCTCCAGTACCTTCCTAGCTCCCGTCTACATGGCAACCCCCTTTAATTACCTGTCAGATCACTTAGGAAGTGGATACAGCAACGCCGTCCCAAAAGGACCATCGCGCCTGATCTCATCACAAATTTTGAAGTTAGTGAATTTTCTAAAAAATATTTTTTTCTTGTGATTTGGGTCATTTTAACTGTAGTTGCGGCTCCGTTCACTGATATAATCGGAATACGTCGTTTGGTGAATTATTTTATTTAAAAAATGTGAAAAAAATAGTTCTTTTCTTGCGCAGATGTTTCCCAAAGTACCAAGAAAACATTAGATCTGACCATTAGAGTAATGGGAGGTTAAGTTGGGGGTTATTATTTGGCATTGTGCAGAATCATCTATTTGCAATATTTTATTTTATATCTTAGATGTTTACGAGGGTTCTCAATTTTTTGTAGACCTTAAAATGCATATTGGATTTGTTTAAGGCCAAAAAATGGCAGCTGTCCTATTAGGGCAGTTGGGCCTGATGACAGTACTCCGGGGATTGCACCTGATTCAGGGTTAAAACTTGAATTTAAAATAGTAAAAGTCATATTATACATTAGCTTCCCAGCAACAAAATAATTTTACATTTAATTCATTAACCCTCAATTTATATGTATATTTTTAATTAATATATGATATCTGAAAACTGTTGGGTTTTTAACTCATTTAATTAACATTGTACTTTGGTTTTGAAAATGTGTTATGTTTCATTGTAGTGCAACTTCAATATAATCTTTTCCTCGGCATGTAAAACAAACAATTAAACCACAATTAAGATATGTGATTGTACAAAATCCATTGGTACACATCCCAAGCTTAAGAAGATATTAAATGTAACATCAGTGCAGGTATTTGTAACTCTTCATCGTGGAAGTTGAAGTGATGAGAAAATAATTATAATAATAATGTATATATATATATATATATATATATATATATATATATATATATATATATATATCATATGATTATCGGTCAACAAAAAAATAAGGAATCTTTTAGGAATGCAATAAATACACTTTTTTTAATAAGGATTTATTTATATATTTATCCTTCCATCATTTTTATAATTACTAACATAGAAAAGAAGCCCTAACATATATGGTCTTCTTACATAAACACACTAAACAAATTGTTTTGTTTAGAATGCAGTACATGTACACATAGTTGAATAACAGCTGTTTCTCTCTTTATTTGTTTTTCTTGTAGTCTTTTTGCTTACAAAAAAAAAAAAGTCAAATTTATTTAAAGAAAAAACATTAAACATGATGTTTATGAAGAGCCCATTAATTTTTAAGCACACACGTACAGGCAAAATATTTCAACAAAATTGGATTAACTATATTTTCACTAGATAAAACAAATCTAAGAAGTTATATAAAGAAATTAACTAAGTCATTTAAAAAGGAAATGAATGACAACTTTTAATAAATATATTTCATTTCGCCTAATGAAAATGCCTTTGCTTTAATTTTTCACTCATTGTGGGAGGTTAACTTATTTAGCACAGAGATACACAGCTTAGAGACATTCAAAGAAATATCTAGTGTAGATAATCATCACAATGAATATGTTAAAAATATTGGAAAATCTATTCCCTTTCCCTTATCTCCTGCTTTAGAAAGGAATGATACCATAAAAATTAGACAATATTTATATGATAAGTAAATGTTAACATTTATATAGTGGTGATTACAAATATGTCAATCCCCAATGAGTCAAAAATTACCAAAGACCTAAACACAATAGCCCACATTGCAAGATAGCAGTGAAACAAACTATCCGATTTTATGGGCAATCGAAAAATAAAACATTAACAAATACAATAATAAAATTAATTTTGGTTTGATAAAATCGTCTTAACAAATGCATACAAATATTAGAATATGCTGTGCAATCTCTTGCCTGTCAACACATTCACACCTTAACCGATAAAGAAATTTCAAAAAATTAACTAGATCTAAAAATTTACTAATCATCAACATAAATGGTTAAACCACAAGATATGTTTTTACTTTCTAAATAAAGCAAAATAAAACAGCAAATTAAATAAAATATACAATAAAACAAACAAAAAATTGTTGAGATTACAACAATGATAATATTGTAAGCAGAAGCAAAAAAGCAAGCTTATCAGTAACATGGCACTTTGAGGGCAGTGACAAGGGACATAGCCACAATTCACTGACATTCCCCTGCCCATTAGATGACTCAGTGCTCCAGTATCTACTTATTGGTACAACCTTCGGCTATATACTCCTATGCATAGAATACTGGTAAATACATTTATTTTTACACCTCTGGTATTCCGTGCAGTTGCTGGAAAACAAAAGTGCATATATTTTATAAATTAATTAATAATAATTGTTCCAAAGCACACAAAAGAACATAATTACAACTATCATACTGCAAATATTATATATTGTTTAATGGTGCCTCACTACTAACCCACCCCTCTGCTGATTATTCAAATAATTCATACCTTGATTAAGTAATAAATAAAAATAATTGACATGAAATAAATAAGTAGTTTAGCTCTAGCTTGTTCAGGCAGAATCAAAATTAATATGTTCTTATAATCCTTAAAACGGCGAGTAGCACATTTCATGCGTGGTTTTGATTACAGAGCAACTTCTAACTTCTAGGGCTCTAATATTAAGTATCAAGATGTGCTTTCAGGAATTTAAATGCACTTCTTAATGATTTGAAGAAATTTTATTAATATTATTTTCGATACTAACTAATATATTTCTGTTGATGGTTGGGGAGATCCAACAAATTATATAATTTTCCAATATATTAACTCATTTTTCTAATTTAACGATTAAATAATCTTAGTTTGTTTAGATACATTTGTACTATATGAGAAGAGGTAGGAATAGTAATTAAAAATGCAATGATAAGTAATTAATTTGAATAAATTAATAAGCTCAACAGTAATAAAAGTAATAGACAAAATTTTAACCAAAAATATTTTGTTTATAAATTAGTTCATATGAAACAAAAAAATAACAGGAAAAAATAGGAGAAAAAAAATGAACAAAATGAATTATAGAATATAAACCTCATATTAAAGTCTAACAATTCCATTCTTACTTGTATTTCATGTTGACATTTGTACTGTTTCCAAGGCTAAATTGAACATTTTAATAAAATAACAGCCAGACGAAGATGACAACCTGGCATATAGTTATCTGTCTACCACTAAACATTAATAAAATACTATAATGTCTCAAAAAGAAAATGAGCAAAAAGATTTCTATAAAATGTTCTTTATATTTAATATACATATATTTTATTCTACATTTTGAGTTATTATACAAAGAGAATAGGCTATTCAATTAGTAGTTAGTACATTTAGAAAATAACTTTGTGAATAATTAGGTAAATAGTTTTACAAATGTTTACAGAATTGTAAATAAATATTCTTGAATTGTTATAGTATCTAAATTTCTAATTAACCTGGCTCATTTATTTGTTGCAAATAGAATATTTTAAGCTTGAATTATTGTTTTTGTTTTATGAAATGGTAATGTTGACTAACATCATTACTTTTGAAAAAAACAGAACTTCAATTGTTGTGTTACATAATATGATTTAGTAAAATAGAATTTTTGTTATTTGTACCAACAAGACTTCCCTTAGGAGAAAATTATATTGACAAAGAACTTAATATTAAATCTTCTCAATTGACAATGATAACATTATCCTTAGTAAACGTTTTACTGATTTGAATAAATTAAAGGCCTTTAATTAACAAATAATTGGTTTGATAAAAAAAAAAAAAAAAAACTTATTATTACACATATTGGGGCTGACAGTTATTAAGATAATGTAGGTTTTTATTGATCATTAGCATATTATATGATAATAATATTAACACAGAATAAACGTCACATCAAGAATGAAAGACATTTCAGGAGAGAGATTTTTTTTTTCTTATTAAATAGCATACAATAAATAGACATACATTGCTTATAGTTTGATTAATGTTTGTACAGATAATAATTATTTCGAATGAAAAATACAAATTTTGTTTTTATATAAATTTTAGTTATAATTTATTTATTAAACCAAATTTTTAAAAAAGATTAAACAAAAATTTGATTGTTTTTCAGGGAAAGGAACGTTTTTAAATGAATTACTAATTGCATAGCCCACTAAACATTTTAATGATTTTAAACCCTCAAAGCAAACCTCAATCCTGAATTGACATCTTATCCAAATATTTTACCGTTTTATTAAAATGAATTGTATAAAATGCCACACTTAAATCTCAAACAGACATTCCTCAATTTGAATATAGTTTCCCTTTTTGTTTTTTGTTTTTTTTTATAATATTGGCCGTATTTAATCAAAAATATTGTAATATCTTTATTTGTTTATTTTGAGGTAGTTTTACTGACATTTAAACAAGAATAATTTTTTTGTGACCATTCAGAGGTAGAGAGTTTCAAGAGAGAATTTCAACTGATTAAATTTGTATTTGTACGTATGTTATTTTGAGGTAGCATCTATGTTATAATAGGAACATAACTAGATACCTACCATGTATTATACATTTATTTCATTTTTTTGTTATTAATTTTCTTTCCATTTTCTTGTTACGCTAATGATATTGTACATAGTTTGTTTGAAATTTAAACATAACAATTGCTTATTATACTCTATTAGGTTTCAATTTTTCTAAAGTGAATAAACAAGCTGATTATGTTAAAAAACATCAACGAACAAATATATATATATATATTTTTTATGTTTAATGGATGGTTTGTACTTGATGTGACCTCCCTAAACATTCCTTTTAAAAACATTCATTCTTCCAAGCATACAAGGGGCTTCATAGATAAAGATAAAATTCTAAGCATGCAAAATTTAAGAAAAGCTGGTTACTTACATATATATGTACATGTATTGTAATACTTGATCAAGATATTTCAGTAGTGACGCCATTACCTACATAAGTTTATCTGATATTAAGGTAAAGATCACAACAAATAACCGAGATAATAAAATTGTAAACTATTATTAGAAGCTATTTTTATTTTGCAATGTATAAAACACCATAAGTTGTACCAAGTTTTTTTCCATTTATTGTCTAACTGAATTGATATATGTCGGCACTTGAAAATGTTAAATTATTATTATTTTTGTTGAAATTTAGTAATTAATATGAAATATGTACTGAGATAAAAATCATTTGTGATGAACATGCTTTCTAATTTATTCAATAGTATATACAATTTCATTTAGACTAAGAATTTAAGCTGTTTTTTTTTAGATTTTTTTTTTATTTTTTATTTATTTTCAAGCTGAAAGAAGCTACACTAGATGAAAATAACAAACAAACTATTAATTTTGATTAACCTAATATCAATAATCGAACCATCACAGATAGAGCCTCTTGTACATTTGGTGCATATTCTAGAGCTTTATCATCTTATTTAGAAAAAATAAAAGAAAAAGAAAAAAAAAATGAAACTTTACTTATAAATCTTACACATTTCATTAAACATATTATATTGAATCTAATAGCTTCCAAAAAACAATAGGATAGTGATCGAAACAATTGAAAATAAATTATAATAGTAAAATAAAATATAAAAGACAGATTAACTACACTTATTCTCATGTATTCCGCACTATATAATTTCAGATACCACTTCTCACCAAATAATTCAGTGCTGTCCTTCATACTTATTTTAGCCTGGCATTTTACTATGTTGGTTGCAAATTTGTTTTTTATTTTAATTTTTGAATATACATTATTTTTATTAAATAAAAAAAAAAAATGTGTGCGACTTAAGAACGAATAATATCAAAAATGTTTATTTTTGTATGAGTGCTTGTCTTGAAACTCGGCATGTTAATTTTTATTTGCTTTATATTAGTTAATTATTCACTCTTACTTTACTTATTCTCACTTATTCAAGATCCCTCTGAATCAAAAGACAATTTTCTGTAGATTAGAACTGTATTTTATTCAATTAAAAGAGCTGATGATGTAATGGAAATATGAAAAATAAAAGAGTGATGGTAACAAGCATGCCTTAAAATATGAAATGGAAAACTAAAAATTATGCTTAGAGGGAAAGGCGGCAGAAACTATAGTACATTCAGCGTTAGAATTATGTCTGCTTTTATTTATTTTTTTAATAACTCAACCAAAGGATTAGAGAAAAGAAAGTTCCCTGGAAAAAGATAGATCCAGAAATCATTGTGAGCTGAAAGCACATTGGAAAACAGGTAGCTAATATTTTATTGTGTGAGTGGTGAAAGTTGGTAGAACTTTTCACACCCCTAGTTTTGCCTGACCCCCTCCAATCAGTATTCCCCCTCCACTAAAAAGGACTGGAGGGGGTAAAATTTAGAGTAATATTGGTTTGCAGTCCCACCACTTCTTAAAGGCAATATCTCCATGAACGGACTATATTCAGCCGCTATCCTGTGACTGCCTCAGTCTCTTTCCAGCAAAAATCATTCATTTTTCTTTCTAACTCTCATAAAAACATATATATATATATATATATATATATATCATGATTTGATTATTTGAAAACTGTTTTTATCAATACTTTGTTTAATTAATAAATATTTAACAGTGAACATGCCTTAATAACCCCATCCCCAAAAAAATGTTTAATCAGGATTTGTTTTTAGAAATACGACTGCCCATTTCTTGATATTGCCCATTTTAGCTATTAATTCCTATACAACAATAAGATCATCTGATAGAATTTCATTAACACTAGGTTTACTGTCAGCCAATTTTTCTCGTTTTCATTTTTATATTTACTTTTTTGTTATGGAGTTGCACTTGATTTTTTTGAAAAAAAAACATGTTTTAGTTGTTTGTTATGCAATAGAAAAAATAACGGGTAGCTAATGAAATAATATAATGTCAACATAAATAAAAATACTTAATTATTATTTGAAAACTTAAATAAAGCATGTTATTTATTTAAATATTTAGCACCATCTAAAATCATTAATGAGCCTAATTCATATCTTAAGAGCAACTAATCACAATGGATGAAAATAATTTGAATTAAATCCATTTATATTAAAAATGTGAATTTTCCTGTTGTGGATAGTTGAAAATAATTGGAATTTTTGCAAATATAAAGTAATTTTTACTTTGTGTAAAAATATTACAGACGACTAGTATTTAAATGACGTCACTCAGATTTAGTAAAGTCTTGATCAGTTTAGTAACTTTTCACCTGACGCTTCCTTTTTCTCGATATCATAAAATATAAACAACTCGAGCTAATATAAACAGAACAATTACCAAGAGAAAAAAATTAACATATTATCGTAATTTCACTCACAATAAGCACATATAAAGCAAATTTCAATAAGGATAGGATGTCTGAAGCTTTATTATACATGCATATTGCGATTAGTAAATCAAGCACGTTAAACACATTGATATATTTAATATAGTTGGAATAATAATTACCAAACAATCTTTAGTTTTAACGATCTTTCTTAATTTTAAGTAAAAAATATAAAAATGTATAAAAGTATAAAACATATGTGTTTCAACAATAACTTCCGTATTTATCTTTACTTCTGCCCTATGCCAAATGCATTTTCTCAATTTTAAGTCAAATTTTGGAAAACATTTTATAATGTGGCTGACTCATCCATATATACATCCCTCAACTAAATAATAAGATAAATACAACAAAAGCCCAATATAATGTAGTTTTACATTAGATTGCTATACTTTATTAATTCTCTGTAATATGATATTATATGAAATCATATTTTTGTGTGAGTGAACGTGTGAATATAACTAATTTCTCTGTAAATTATAATTATCACTCATCGTAATAAAATATAATTCAATTCATTTCTTTTTATTTCACAAGTTATTATGAATTACAAATATAAACAATTATTATTATTATTATTATTACTTTTGGGGATTTCCTTTAATTTATGCATTTAGGCCTATATTGGAACCTTGCTTGAAAATATATTGATAATTTACATTTAATATACACTTATCAGTTCTTTTATCTTCACGCAAACAAAATAGATCAAAATAAATAATCAGGTGGTATATTTTTTCTTAATATGTTAAGAATTGTTCATGCTGTGAAATCCATTTTAAAATTACTATACAAAATAGTAAATAAAATAGTAATGCAAATCATGATTTGGAGAACAACAATGCATTTGAGAAAATATATATAAAAAATGTATTTTAGAATAATGTCAAATTAAGAGTATGCGCCATATTTCAAATAAAATAAAAATGCTATGCCCAAGAATGGTACTAATCTTTTATTATGTTGCTCAGGAAGTGCAACATAATTTATGCCTCGGTACTAAATGAAAAAATATCTTATAATTATTTACTACTTTAAAGTTTTTCATGTGCCTCCTTTTGTTATGAAAAAGAATCCATTTTTTTCCCCGTCTGTGTCTATTAAAAGTACCAAATTGAATTAGTGTTACAGTAAAACTTAATAATGATCAAAGTGTTGAAAAAGATTGCTTGATGCTTTTTAAATAAATGAATTGATTGAGTTTTTTTTTTTTGAAAGGAATTTAAATTTTGAGAGATACAGGTACCATTGAATTAAGAATAAATATACCACATTATCTTTTAAAATTATTTTAAAAAGTTTGTCAGTGACAAAATAATAATAGTAAGTATTAATAATATATGTCTATTGTAAAAATTTCAAATAAATATTTAAAACAGGACCCATCTCTTAGAACTGATTACCAAAATTCAATTATGATTGGTCCTCAGTACCAGCTTTCATTTGGTACATAATTTATTTATTCGGTTATTTCATGTTTAAAATATTTTTATCAATTGACCAAATGACATGCAATACCACAAGCAACCAATCATATCATCAATTAATTACATAAAATATTGTACAATTTTTAAATATGATACATTTAACATATATGTATAAGTTTAATTTCCCTGAATATAATATAATATATACTGTTATAATAAATATAGTGTAATTTAGTTTTTTATTATATTGAACTGACAACACTTTTACTGATATTTAATTAACAGCTCAGTCATTTAGAGCTAGATATAGGTGGGTTAAAAAAAAAAAAAAAAAAGTTGATAGAGTCAATTTAATACAGGGTAAAGCACCATTCTTCATAAGCCCTTTTATTAAGAGCTCTGTAGCAATCCAAACTAGATAAATAAACCTCTAGATGATTGATAGATAATAGGAATAAGAGGCTTACCTAGGGCACACAAATATAAATCATCCTTACACGCTAAATACAAAATCAAGCGAAGTTTACAAAGCGGCATACACAATTAGCTTTATCTCCTTCAGCTTATGCTCATCAAGTATTGAACACTTGCCAAAGGGATAAATTAAAAATATCAAAACAAAAATAAGAAATAAAACGTGCTTTCCATGCAACGATGTGCAAAACTAATTCTATTATAATAAGGTAATAATTCTTTACCGCGTATATTTTCCCCACACACCTACAGGCTTTGGGAAAACGTGATGCATTGATCGGCATCGACCTTTGCTGAGATCAAAGTCTTATTTGATTTGAATTCTGTTTTTAACATTGGTGATATTAGAGTATCGTGAACTGAAGGGTTATGGCCTGCTGATCTTAACTACAACACAAAGAACATCAAAATACGGAAATAAGCCACTAATTATTACATCCCCACCATACATACTGGCCACATTTCACATTCATCTCTACAGGTAGCGAAGTAATGCAAGAAAAACATATAATTTAATAATATATATATGTATTTTTATATACTCTTTATACTCTATATGTCTTTAGTGTAATTGCCTAAATATATATAAATATTTCTATACAAGTTATATATTTTAAATATACATCATAAATACGTATTACCTATTACCAACATGCAGTTTTGGACATTTGACAAAAGGTAATCTAATCTACCATATATCTAATGCTAATAAATGAAAAAAAAAAAAAAATTACTTGAGCTTTAACAAAACGATTTCTAAATGTGATTTGAACCTGGATATGTACGAAGCACTACTGCTCATCCTCCTATGAGCATAATTGCACTTCATATGGCATGAAATAAATGTGAATAGTTTCAATAATGTAGTGTATAATATGAAGTGATCTTAGCTGGTTCGAGACCGTGAGAATCACTTTTTGAGTCTAACTTTCTCCTAAATATCGGAATCAAGTCCATTGTATTAAAAATAAAATAATGGAAATAATATATCATATTCTACAAATATATTCAACATCTATATCCTTCTTAAAAATGTTAATTGTAATGTAGAATTTTATCTTTTCAGACCCAAAAGTTTTAAATAGGTACATACATTATCATTATAACTTACAAGTAATTAATCACTATTTCATATCAACAATATCATCAAATATTCATTAAAAAAATCTAGAAAACATAAAGACTCAAGATTTGTACAGTAGTTTCCAACAGTATATATGTACATATAATAAAAACAAATTATTGAATTTTTAAACAAATTTATTGTGTTCTGATTAAAACACCCTTTTTTTTTTTTTAATATATAAGTACGAACAGTCAAATTTAAAACTAAAATGTTTGGACACTTATAATGTTTATGACTCGAATGACTTCCAAAGTTGTCCACAATTTTCAGCATTTTTAAAAACATTTAAAAACACACCATTATATATAACACAAAAACTTGATCTGATAAACCAACATTTATTACACATATGTAAAATATAATAATATTCATAATATAATTTTTAACTTCACCATTGAGCACTGCACTAATACTCACAAGCAGAGCGCACATATGTTCATGAGCCAAGTCTTAGCCCGTACAATAAAAGTATTATCTTATAGCAGTATTCTAAAAGGCCTTTTATGATGGCCGACTTAAAATCTAAGGTTGCATCACTTAGATAGGGAGGGAATTTAGGTGTTCAAACAGCCATTTTAGCTTTTCTCAGCAGGCTGTGAATGGCACCCTTACACAGTCTCTAATATCAAGCAAGGCATAGCTCAGTCCCAAGAACTTACTCATTCCAGCCTACAGCCGACATTAAATTAAAACAACAACTAATAAAGAAATTAACATGATAAAGTAATACAACGATTTTTTATGGAATCGAAGAAGGGTCATAATCATGAAGGGTAATATAGAGATAGGTTTTTGTGGTTAATGCCTGAGAAAGCACGTATACTTTGTAAAACTTGTAATACCAATACTTCTTGTCTTGCTTAGTAATAACAGCCTTTTTTAACAATTCTTTAGTGGATTGATGAGGTCGAGGAAACTATTGTTATGTAAATAAATCAATATCATCAATAATTTGTCTGTTTTAGGAAAAAACTGAAGAAAGAGGTGGAGTGATTTAGTGGTTATTGCACGAGATAAGAATATTTATTTCACAAAATGTGTAATGTTAATACTTCTCATCTTGCTCAATGAAAGCAGTAAATTGAGGAAGAAATACCTAAGTATTTGTCCATTTCATATAAACTGTGGAGGGAGAGTCGGTGTTTTTTCTAAGAAATCATGGTCATTGCTTTAAAAACTAATCTATTGGCAAAACTTGTAATATTAATACTTGTCGTAGTGATGAATAACAGACTTATTGGATTGAATCTTCCTTGAAATTAACAAAAGAAGGACTTGTATTACTACACTTCATTCAAAATATAATTGCATTCTCATTTAAAACCCAAAAACTGTTTTCACAAATTTCACAAAGCTAACATTCTTGTCTCTAATAACTACATTATGTGCATTATATTGTATAAACTTTCGAGTTGTGTTGAGAATGTGAAATGGAAGTAAAGAGATTTTATTACTAGACACTCTGTGTTGTTGGAGAAGATGAATATAGATGCAGAAAAGTGATGATGAGATTAGTTAGGCTGGGGGATCTATTACTGTGTATGTCGAGGATCTGCTTATAGCTTGCCAATTCAGGCGATGGACAGGGACAATAGCGGTCCGTGTAGTTCTGATGCCCAGGTAGCGTGGAGCAGACGCTGGACGGCGCGGGCCCGGTCCTCCCTAGGCCCGTCTTCCTGCTAGGGCCACTCCCTGTTGTAGCAGTAGGCGAGCGGTTTCACGAAATGCCAGTCCTGGATACCGCAATGGGGACAGCTCACTCGATGAGAGTAATCCGAGAAGAAGTTCAGTCTCTGGTGAGGAAGAAGTAGTGGCTTCGCGCAGCTGTTGCACTGCAACAAAACAAAAACCAAAAAACTAAATTAATTAAATCAATTAAAACAGGCGAAAGGTCAGTAGTCCTTTTTATTAGGTACAGCCTTCTTTACTAAAATCATTACCGTTCTTCCGACCTTGACCCTCAACCAATAAGCATTTCTTCTTCCTGAAATATTTTAATGTGCTCAAAATAGTTTAGCGTTGTTCCCCAACGTTTACAATTTTGCATCACCCAAATCAGAATAACAAAAGAAGTGCTAATGGCCTCGGCAGCCGATGCACGGAACAAAAAAAAACAAAGCAAAACAAAAAAAGAGGGTTTCCCCGTGGTCTAGTGGCTAACGCCTTAGTTTCCCTTGCGGGAGATGGTGGGTTCGATTCCCACCGGTGCGCAGGGCTTTTCTAATCTCTCTCACCGCTCGTTGAGAAAATTATTCACTGACCCTGTCGGCACTAATAGCTCAGATGCCGATGTCCCGTAAAAGTCTCTTTGTCGCACGAGGAGGTTTTTTTATATTTAAAAATTAATTTTTTATTCAAAGAAATATATGAGGCGTTCCTCATTTTAAGAAGGGTGAACTCGACAAATTAAATGGTAGAGAAAAATTGACGAGTTCACCCATCTGGTCCCAGCAGCTATCGTTCAATCCGCACCCTCTCCGTCCTTTCTATATGGATTTCTCGTAGCATAGAATGGCTAACTCAACAATATGCGCCTGCCACACTGCGCGCTTTTAATGAACAAGACGGTAAAAGAAAAATAATAACATCAACAAGCGAGTTCGCCCTTCTGGCCGGGAGAGCCTCATCCTTTACATGCATACATACACAACATATTTACATTTGTTTGTTTGTGGGTGTCAGGAAATCAGGAGTAACGGTTATCTCTAGAAGCAACTTATTGATATGCTGCCGCAATTTATGTTTCGTTATGAAGAAACTTTGAATAACTCGTTCCCAACCAATGTGAACGGTGAGTTGTGAAGATAGACAAAATCGGGGTGTAAGTTGTGAAATTACTAAAAAATAAAATGTAATTTATCGTTACTCTTGGAAGTGTTTAAAAGAAAAATCACTCTTTCAATATCCAATCTGGTATGCTTTGCTCGTTTAGACGGCTAACTTTTTTTTTGACTTTACGGCAGAAGACTGATCAGCGTAAAGTCTCGATACAGGTATAATATCGTCGAAGCCCCAGAAAGAGGACGAGATAGACTTTGAGCAATTACCGTTGAAGTGGTGGAAAGGCGTACCATGACTTGGGGGAGTTGGTAGTCGAGTTGACGAAAATTTGGAAGGAACCATGATGTCTTTGATGCGGACGTCGAGAGCAAAGCAATCAGACGAGGGGGATGGAAAGGAGCGGAAGGTAAAGCAGGGACTAAAGCAGATTACACAATTAGTAGACAAATTAGAGCTTCAGATCACAGAGCAAGGGAGGGCAAGTATTAAAAACCGTGCTTTTGATGTGCTCTTTAGTATGGGCCACGACACCGGGGTAGGCGTCTAATCATCCACGAGACCTACCTTGGCTACTAAATTACTTTATATTGAAAAAAAAGAGCTGGGGATAAAGAAGAAAAAGGTAGAGGAGAGTTCTTGTCGAGGCCGTAAGGGTTTCGAGAGATGATTAAATTTGTTGGGGGCATCATCCTACCTGCTGGCAGGACGTTTCTGTCCTCTTTGATGGAAGGATCTATGTCTTCTTAAAGCGGGGGAGGGACAGGGAGGAATTTGTTTCTTTCTCTTCTCTTTAGTGGTCATGAGGGATGATCAAAGCAATGGCTACTCTCCCTACTTTTATTAGTTTCCTCTGACCACTCTAGTTTGAGGCTCTTTCGCCCCAATCCTCAAGTCCTCTTGTCTTCTTTGTTTTCCACATCCTTCAGGGCATGTCATTCTTTCAATCTCACTTACCTATAATACTACTTACTCAACCAGAGGTAATATTACAATTTAAGCAAGGAAATGAAATCGGCCAACCTCGACTGATATTTATTTATGAACGAGGTTGGCTTTCCATTTCTCTGCAAGATGGCGAATCATGACCAACTAATCCTCGACAATATGATCATTACAATTGATTTTACTCCAGAAATACAACAAAATTATATTATTAGGTTGCGTTTACATCTGATAGTTATTGCAGAATATTTATGTCAGACAGAAATTATGACTAATGTAAACTGCGAATAATTTCTGTCTGAGGTATATATTTCTATCACGAGCTATAAGTGTCGAAACTTCTATACCATCAGGTGTAAACGCTGTTTATAAAGAGAAGAATTTAATGTTAGAGATAAATATCTTGGCTGTTTTGTCGACACTTCTATACCAACAGATGTAAACACTGATTATTTGCGCCATGACGTATGACGGCCATACATGTTCGCAAATTTCCGAAAATCTAGAACTGTCGTCTACATATCCAAGGAAATAAATGTCTAGCTATTTCTAACAGGATGTAGAAATGTTGCAAGAGAATATCTATCCGACACCTGAGATATATATCTTGTATCAGATGTAAACGCACCCTTAGTCTATAAACTATATTTAAGGGAAGATTAGAAAAATAAAAAAAAGTCTGACTCGCAGTAACTCTTAGCGCGTTTCCGTTCTTATTCCGAGAGTCATTTGAAAAGCTTAGAATAGAAACCGTTAATATTTTTTCTTAATCTATCACGATACACTATTCTGACATACTTCAGGAACAACGAACTGTACGAACTTATTTAGTGCTCTCAAGCATTGAAGCCTTAGAACATTACCTTTCCACAAAAATTATGAAATATTTTCATTTTCCCACTATCTTAACACATACACTTGCATATATTAGCAAGCTGGTTTCCTAGTGAGACTGAATCCAGAAGATACTGATCGTTGGGTTATTGCGAAAGAAACGGAACACTCAATAAATAAATAATCTTTCATGAAAAAAGTAAACACATTCAAATTTAAATCTCAAAGAGAAGGAAACACAACAGTATCATAAGCGGAAATTGTTCCTTTTAAGCATCGACTTCTATGAGATCGCTCTATTAAAAATTGCATAGGAACCCTTATACCTACTAAGAAATGTAATATGCTTCTTATATTTACTGCGATTACCAACCCGTTTTCGAGGTATATAACTGTGTAACCGAACAACCAAAGAATAATCCCGTTTTTACCACTTTTCTCAAAAACAGTTATAGATATTGCCTTGCAAATGGTTTCATTAGGCTCACCACGTCCAATTACTTATAAAACGTGAACCTGGAAATCTTGTAACGCAAAAACGTAAGAGCTTCGATTTTTTCGCTCGAATTTTTGCGAACAAACCCAGTCCAGTTGATTGATTTTGCCCGAGGTCGCCCTAAAGATGTTATTAATAACCTGTAATGACGAGGGGGTATGGAATTCTAACAATATAGAACTTGGAATAGTTACACCATTTAAACGATATTGCACCCCAATAAATGTTTTTTCTGAGCTAAGTGATCTTATTTAATTTATTTTTAAGGTTTTTATTACTCATTTTTACCGATTGCAGCTATCCTATGCTTTTCTGCATAGGCTAGAGGAGATTCCTTTTCTTATCGTCAAAGGAAAAACCATCATCTCACCCTACCATCATCTTGCCCTACCATCATCTCACCCTACCATCATCTTGCCGTACCATCATCTTGCCCTACCATCATCTCACCCTACCATCATCTCGCCCTACCATCATCTTGCCCTACCATCATCTCACCCTACCATCATCTTGCCGTACCATCATCTTACCCTACCATCATCTCACCCTACCTTCATCTTGCCCTACCATCATCTCACCCTACCATCATCTTACCCTACCATCATCTTACCCTACCATCATCTCACCCTACCATCATCTCACCCTACCATCATCTCACCCTACCATCGACCAAACGAATTCTAAAAAAGTTTACTAGTTTGGTAATAACTAATGCGTGCATACCTTGAGCCTCTCTGTGCAGCACGGCATGGCGGCGAATATGTCGTAGGAGTACATAGTTCCTAAGACGAGAGAAGATCCGTCCCATGCAGAGGAACACCAACGGCACCGGAGTCTCCTTCCGGGTGCCCACGCCTCCAAGCAGCCCATGCACACGCAGGACAAGTACTGGCTCTTACCTTCCACCTTCACCTGCACACAAATACAAACAGATTAGTTTATCTTAATATTATACAAGGAGTCTCCCGTGGTCTAGTGGCTAGGGCTGTAGATGTGCAGTAAAAAAAAAAAAAAAAAAAGTATATACTGTTTCATTGAATTTTATGTCTTCCTTTTCACATAAAAAAACTCCACAAAATACCAGACATTGTCTGTCGACTTATTTAAATGTTGCATAAAACGTTTTACGAACTTATCGAATACTTTTGAGAATTTATGTGATGGTTTTATGTACGAATTGATAGTCAGTTTTTATGTGGGCTTATTGGGCATATGAACTAACTCTCCAGGTACCACCAATGTACTATGTCTTATATTTGTGATAAAATATTACTTTATGATGAAATAACGCTTTATGAAACCGAGAAAAATAAAAAAAACTTAAACTCATTACTGAAGGTCATTTCAGTTGAACAAGACTCACATTGTTACCTCAGATATTGACTGATATTGAAACCTTACTGACGGTAAAATTTTAAGGAATAGAAATGTTACAAAACGAGCCTGAGATATTTTTTGGCATACAAAAATTAATATAAATAAAATTGTCTGCACAAAAGAAAGAAAATCACATGTCCTTTGTCGTATTCGCTCCAATATGGTTTACTTTCATTACACTGTTTTATCGAAATAATTGGGATTTTAGGACTATGTAATTATGCAGTATGGAGGTAAACCTAAAAAATAGGGCATAGTCCAAAAAATAACATAATGATAATTCGATTATGGGTCTAAATGAACAGGCTATTGGTATTGATTTATTAGTATTGTTTTTACTGGTGAGTATTACTTATAAGAACATATATTCAAAACAAATGTTCTTAATTGGAAAGGAAGATCGCACAATTATAGACTTAAGTAAACAAAAAATGTAAATTATATATTAATAAAATATCAGTTTTTATTGTATTTCGTGTCTATAAACAACAACTAAGAAATGGTTTTCTAGGATTGCTTCTTTAACAATCTGGAATTCAGAATTAGTTAAAAGTAATTAAAAGTATTGAGTTGAAAAGTTTACGTAAAGTCCAAAATATTTCCTACAATATTAGCAGGCGCTGTACAAAGAAGTAGAATTACATAAATAGAGAGGCCTAAATCGCTAAAGAAAAAACACAGAGCTTTTCGGTTATAAAACATTACATATTATGGCATAATGAAATGATTTTAGTTTGTTCTGCTTTTCCTTGTAGGTGTTCTGCTTTTCCTTGTAGGTGTTCTGCTTTTCCTTGTAGGTGTTCTGCTTTTCCTTGTAGGTGTTCTGCTTTTCCTTGTAGGTGTTCTGCTTTTCCTTGTAGGTGTTCTGCTTTTCCTTGTAGGTGTTCTGGCAAAGATATTCGGAAGAAAAAGTCTAGATCTCTAAATAGAAAGCCAATAAGGAAAAACGGCTTACGGTATCTCTTTCATCTTGGAATTTCCAGTAAAATATTTGCTAGAAATTACTCTGAGAAGAAATGTGAAGCCAAAAAAAGATTGAAGTGTGTGAGGGGACAGAAAAACCCAGGTCTGCTAGATATTTCTAGTTTATTATTGATTTTACTGCTCAGGCCTGGCTTTTCCTTGGTGAGGTTGTGCTCGTCCTAAGTAGATTGGGCCTACAAAATGTCAGCCGATTCCGATCTCGGCGACTTGTTGAAAAACTTAACTGTATGCACGGGGTTTGAACTTTCATTATCTAGCGCCTTAAACAAGTGCTGTGACACTCTGACAAAAAATGGGAATTGGCACCTAAACAGACCTATGCTATTAGTTCTTTGGAAAATAAGGACCACATAACTGTATTACACGCATTTGTCTCATCTTGCAGCGCAGTCAAGAATTCAATACGCCCTGCCTCTGTCTCCCGTGTTAAAAAGTGAATTTTTGAGGTTAAATATCTCGAAAACGAGTACAGCTTGGAGGGTCATGTATTTGAAAATTTATATATATATATATATATATATATATATATATATATATATATATATATATATATATAAATCTAAAATGAACGCTTTATTTTAAGTCGTTTATTTAATATACTTCAATGGATACATTGAAGAGATGGGGAAATTTTTATGGGTTGTATTTTGGGATTTTAAGGATTGCGCCAGTTCAAGAATCACCTCCAAAGGCCTTGGTTCAATTTTCGTATAAGAACTCATAGATTGCATGCATCAGAAAACATATTAAATACTAAAATATAAGCAAAAACGCAAAGTTTAGAGAAAAGTCATATATTTAAAGGGCTGTAACTTCGCTCCAAATGGGCCAATCGAGTTCGTTGAGGTCTCAAAGTTTGTAATTTTAAGAAAAAAAGGGCAGTCTACCGGAAATAGTCGTTTATATTAATTAGCGACTCTAATAAAAATATTATAGTGTAAAATATCCTATATTATAGTGTAAAATATCCTAAATTATGTTTTTTGGGGAGTGAGGCTTAAAAGAAAAGTGCATGGTTTTTCTCACCCCGGATTCGGCGACCCCAAAACCATACAGTAAACATGGTTCTTTCTCTGGGTCTGTAATACTCAATTCTGCTACACATTTTTTATTTTTTGCTCTACACGATTCACGTCTTGCTAGTGCCTCCTCAGGAGATTACAACTACATCTGGTCTACATCAATAAATGTTCTTATAGCAATATTTAATGATGTCATTCCCTAGGCATTTATTGCTGAAGTATGTTGTAAAGGAGCATGTGGAAACGTTCGAAATATGGATTTTTTCGAAACTTTAACGTTTTTTCCTAGCCAAATCCCAACCAGTCTTTGAGTTATTATAACTTCAACGACCAACGACTTGTATCTCGTAATAGACTGTATACTTTTCATATGTTATTAATGCGTACCTGAATGGGCTGTATTGTAATTAGGGAATAACTATATATGTAGTTCATACAGTTTATTCCTCTGATATGGCAGTACATACATACACACACACACACACACACACACACACACACACACACACATATATATATATATAAGTAGATGTAGTATATTCCTTCTGGCGCAGTCCAATTATAAGGTCAAAACCAAACACAATTCTATGATGTGTTTTATGGTGCAAATCAACCATAAAATAAAAATCTATTCACCTTTCAGATTAATGGTCTAAAATATCCATACAATCAAAATCAACCACCTTTCAAATTATAAGGTCTAGACTATCCATAAAATGAAAATCAACCACCTTTCAAATTAATGGACTATGTCAACCATAATAAAATTTTTATCATGCCTCATTCATTAAGGTCAAAACTAACTATAAAATATAAACCTAACACCCTTGTAAACTATGGTTCAAACTATCCATGAAATAATTATCAATCAACTTGAAAGGTGATGGTCAAGACTATTCATATTATAACGACAATTCTAACGGCTCTTAATCACCTTAAAAGGGTGCAAAAATACCCCTTTCTCCTCCTTCTCTATTTGACTCAACCTTACTTTGCATTACCGCCATCTTTCTGGGGTTTTGAACTCTAACTCCAAGTAGAGCTGTTTTTGCCTGGCACTTTTTAGCCATTGGACATTTAGTCATATGTGAACAAGCCTGGTATTTGAGCGCGTTTCCTCCCTCCCCTCCACAGGAAGGAACCCCGCTCACCAGCTGTTACCATACATTTACATTTAGCAAAGTAAGGCGAGTGTGAGGTATTTTTGAGAATCCTTGGACGTCTCTCAGCTTCCGATTATTAAAACATGTCTTGGAATATGGGTTAGGGCCCCTCTCCACATTCCGCAACACGTCATAATCGAGAACTGTATTCTCACTCCTTTGTGGTGTGCTCCTAGTATATATACAACACTCGTTACACTACTCACTCGTCGAGAGTCTACAATTGTTCCGGGTTAATACTCCTCCTACTACGGCCCATACAATAATTGGCAACCATTTTAAATAAGAGATTCGTAAGACAAATCCCATACTCCAATCAGCTATTCAATAGATTATGTATTAGACTTAAATACATGTTTTTTGCACTATTACGCGAGTTGCAATAGTCAACGTCAGTAGCTCTATCTAGGAATGGGAGTGAACACTATCGCAAGGTCACATAGTGATGCTGCCACTAGTGATAATACTCAAGCGATAGAGTAATGACTCAATATTCTCCTACTTTTCCGGGTTCCTTCCTACAAGTTTTAATGAATTATAATCCATTAAAACCAATTAAATTTAACGTTGGTAAATTTAAAATCTCTTTTTCCTGTACCTTCCTCTTAGAAAGTCGTCATGGTGCTGTTGAAAATACATGTCTAATTCGATCTTTAAATCGCTAGGTATTGGTTTGTTAAGTTCATAGATCCAATACCAATCGATTTTCTTTTTATATTTTTTAAGAATCTGCCCAGTTAAATTTTGGTAGTAGCTTATAGCTACCCAATCCACTTTTTCCGAGAACTCATCAATAAATTCTTGTGTGAGGTTTAGTCTACTTATTTCGGACCATCCGTTGTCGTCATAACTCTGTAAAATTCCCTTAAGGTCATCAAGAGTATTTTGGAGAAAGAAGTACCATTTCGTAGCTACTGTAGGCCCAATGTCCAGGGTACCTTGAGAACCTTGAGACATGTAGAGCGCTCCTAATACAAAAATAATATATTTCATAGTTTCTTTATTAATTAAATTTTTTAATTAAATATTTATTTAATTAAATATTTATTTTTTAATTTTCGATATTTCTTGGTCAAGTTGTTTTTTAGTTATAACATCATTTTCATCCTTTCCTTCAGAGACAGATACTAGTCTTTTCTTATTAAAGCTTATGTAGGACTTAGTTACTTTGATAGCAGACTTTAACTCGTCTATGTCTTTCTTCAAGACTTTAATCGTGGTATTGATTGTAGTTATCCCCGATGAAAACGTTTCTTTCATCTCATTTGATAATTCTGTAGTAATATCCTTCTTAACTTGAACAACAATTTTATCATTAATGCTTTTTAACATGTCTTCAAGTACTTCATCAGTAAGAATTTCCTCAACTACTTCCCGCAATTTTGATTTATCTACTTCTGAGCTCACTGGGGCTTCGCCCGATTTCGGAGGTGGGGAGCATGACAATCCCGTCAAATAACCTCCTGCTATATCAAACAAAATACCGTTTCCAATATTCTCTGTCATTCTTTATTTTAGGAATAATTTTATCATAACCTTCACCATGTGATAACTCCTTCAAAACGACTAAACAAAGATGTCCACAGATTGGTGGGTCCTCAGCTCGTTGTACGCCGTCAAAATTATAATACATGTTTTCCTTCCCCAGGTATCTTAGTAGTTCCATAGGTGGTGGGAGATTACCATAAGAGTCGAAGTAATACTTCGTGTTACCATTCTTGAAGTAGGCTGTCCAATGTGTGCCTAGGCCTGATGAATTGTCTAAGTTAATAATGCCACACTCCTTATCTTTCGGTTTCGAGGGTAGTTCATCCCTCATAAAAACACCTCTAAAATATTTAATCTTTAATTGGTTCACGAACGTTAAAATGTCAAAATTGGTCAATGGTTCTAGCTTGTTAAAATTTACTTTTTTTTCGTGTTTTTGTTTGAAGTACGAGTACCCTTATTAGATACCTTTAAACCAGAACCCAGTTTAGCTTTGGCAATCTTTTCTTCCTCCAAGTTATGTCTCTTCGTCTCATCTAGTTGTGCTGCTTTATCCTTGGCATCGATGACTGACGTTGCGACTGCAGCACCTCCACCCAGCAAAGCTCCTAGTGCCCCCAAACCTGCAAATACTAATGGTAAGAATCCTCCAGATTTGAAATTTTCGTTCAGCTGCTGATATGTCAACCTTACTCTGGCACTTTTGCCATCTTTGCCGTTCCTCTCGATCTTGTTTATCTGTGTCTGCGTCAGTTTAATAGGCTCACTCCCTTTCTCGACTTGTATAGTTACTTCTGATTTCTTTTTGAAAGCAGTCTTAATTTTGTCCGCTTGTGAGGGACTAATTTTAATTTTATAAGTTTGATACTCAGTCATTTATTAAATGCAAAAAATAATAAATAAAATATTTAATTAAAAAATGTAATTAATAAAGCAATGGAGTGCAAAAGAACTGAACACCTGGATAAACTCTTTGAGCAATTAAGCTTAGAAACTATTGATGAAATTTTAGAAAGCATTAGAGTAGCTCCCAATGACAAGTGCTGCTTTCTCTTGCCTACACCTAAAAACGCACAAGAAGCGGAAGCTATGGAATCGTTTTGTAGGACTTTAGATGATATGGATGAGTTCTGTGGGGATCCATCCACATTTCCAAAATTATTTCCTTTCCTCAGTAACCGAGCGTAACCCTTGATTGATTACCTTCTTATACATTTTTAATTTTAACCTTCAAAAAGGTTAAAATTAACCATTAAAAACACAAATAACTTCCAAAACTAGGGATTTACTTATAACTTTTTATACTCTGAAGTAGAGTCTCCTCAAGTTCTTTCTTAGCTTGTGTTCTACCTTCTTCAATTAACGACATCCTCACGTTGTTTCGGAGGTCTGCCGAACCCTTCTTCACTCTAAATTCACTCAAGATCCTTTCCTTCAGAGATTCATAGTTGCTTCTTTCTTGTTCAATGCTATTAAACTCTTCTTCGTTTACACACCCGTCGGCAATAGCCTTACTATACTTTTCTTCTATTGAGTCTAGTTTAGCTTTAGCCAATAGCTCGATAGCTGCATGTTTATTGATCTTGCTTAGAATATGGTTACCTGAACCCCTTAATATGGCTGCACTGGTCGTCATCCCCAAAGATAAAGGTACACCGATAGGTAAGAGCGCGGGGAAAGCTATAGATGCTGCTCCTGAACCTATTTCACCAAGTGTTAGGAAGCATTCAACTCCAAATATTGCATGTTTAAGCTTGAGGTACTTCTTCTTCAGACCACTTCGGTGCTTCCTTTCATCGTCCAAATATTTGTAGCTCATCATTATTTTGTTAATCCTATAGTTATTGGCGTTAAAGTCTGGAACATCCAGTTTAGGGTATAAACACTCTTGGAAAGTTTTATAAAAGACAGAGTCTTCGATATTACGGTTACCTTGCTGCCTACGTAGCTCCACTTCGTCGAGCATAGTTGGTGCTGAAGGTTTTGGATCCTCTTCGTCTCCAATTTTTTGTTCATTCATTTTTTATTTATTTGCATAAATTATTACTCTTTATTATAACACTTATTTTTAAAATTATTCATATAATAAAGGATTTGAATAACAATTTTTAAAATGGATTATACCAAGTACTACACCGATATTGAAAAGGAGCAGTTTAAACACTTTTTCCCTTCAAACAGCACGGAACTGAACCTGAACCGTGAGAACCAGAAAATAGAGTTCTTAATCGATGTGGGTGATAATTTCGTTGCTTCGAAATTCCAATACTTTATTGCTGGTAACTTAGCATCTACTGACGCAGCTCATGCTTACGGGGCAAATTCTGATGTTAAATTAGTGGATAATTTCATCCCTCACTTTTTCCAGAAAATTGAAGTAAAGAAGCACAATAAAATGATTGATTACATTGACCACCCGGGAATCTTGAGCACTGTAAAGGGTACTTTAACATACTCTAAAGACGAAGCTGTAGGGAAAGGAAATGGTGGTTTCGAATCACATGTCAAACACGGCAAGTTCTTTGCTGTGGGTAACCTTTCCGATTTAGGCTTGGGTTTCTTTGAAGACGTAAGAATCCCGATTTACAAAGGAGGGTTCTTATTAACCTTTCTACGGGCAGCTGATAACGATGCTATATTTAGAACGACGAGCGATGTTCCTGTGGGTAAAATAACCATTACAGATTTCATAATCAGAGTCCCGGTCATCGAGTTCAGCGCTACCACAAAAATTGAACTAGTCAATGAGCTAACAAAATTTGGTACCCAACCATTCAACTTTCGGAAGTGGGAATGCATTGAGAAAAGAGGGCTAAGTGGAAGTACTTTCTCCTTCGACATAACCAATATTTACAGGAACGTTGACAAACCCAAATTCGTGGTCGCGTTGTTCCAAACAAACAGAACAAACGATCAGCTAAAGGATATTTCAAAATTTGACCACGCAAACGTCAGAAACATCAGAGTTAAAATCAATGACACCTTCTATCCTGAAGAATTACTCAATTTGGACATCAATGAAGGTAATTACGCTATAATGTACGAAATGTACCAAGATATTAAAAGGACTTATAACTCAAAATGTGAAAATGTTTACTACAACCCCACCGATTTTATCAATAACAGACCAATGTACGTCTTTAACGTTAGTAAGGGCCCTAAAAACATATCACAAAGTAGGAACAATGTAATAGTTAACTTTGACTTTAACACACCGCCTACTCCAAATACGACTCTCTACATCGTGATTGTATCAATGCAATCTCTGGTCTACGACGTCGTCAGGAACAACGTGGAAGAAGCTTAAATAAAAACATTATTTTTTAATGCTTTCGTCAAGCATTAAAAAAAATCTAAAAGAACATTGAATCATTTTCCAATTCCAAACCCATTCCTAGGTGCCTTTTAGCCTTCATAACGTTCGTGGTGACGTATGCGGCAACCTTTTCACCCAATTCAGCATCCTTTGATTTGACTCTTTCCCAAGCAGCGTGCTCAAGAACTTTATCAGCTTTGTGTCGTTCCTTAACTGTTGAATGATCTCTGTAGAATATGTCGTGTTCTTGGGCTGCTGCGTCTAGTTTGTTCACGGGCTTATCTCCGCGTTCAAGCCTCTTTTCTAGCTTTGTGAAAGGTCCAAGATAGTTATAGCCTGGCCAGTGCATTTCTGGGAGAGGTATTTTGTTTAAGATATCGTTTAGGAGACCATTACCTATCTTTTCATCTGTCAACACCGATTTTGGTAAAGAGCAGGCTATTCGGATGAGGTACTCGGTCCCTTTCTCGTCGTCAACTCTTTCTTCCAGCAAGTTCGTTATAAACTTAAGCACTGCTACTTTTTCATTGTGAAAGTTATTATTTCCGGCGTGCTCGGCAGCCTTGATTAGGCATAACCTGTTTATAAGTTCATTCAAGTTGTTAATGTACATCACCGACTTATTATTGTACTCAATCAGCCCTGATCCCGAGACTACGCCGCTTTTACAATCCTCGTAAATTTTCTTCACTAAACGCTTATACTTTCTGGACTGTGGGGCTTTTGGCTTATTTGTGGAAGAGTCGTTCTTTTGGTAGAATGCTGATCCTTTAACCAACATCTCTCTGTAGTTGTTCAAGTCTTCATCAGTAAATAACCTATTAATTCCACCTTCAAACAAGCCGCTTGAGTCCTGGGTTAGTAATCTCCAAAGCCCAATTGTACCTTTATACTTTTTACCATCCATTATCAGATTGTCGTGCTCAATATCTACTTTTTTGCTTCCCAACTTAAATTGACTTTCTTCTTCGTCCCATTTTAGACCATAATGCTTATCGGTAATTTTTGGTAAAAAGTTCGCCCCTATGGGACCAATAATCTTACTTCTAATGTATTCTATTGGAGGGACTTCGTAGCTCGACTTTGTCGAGGAAGCAGTTGTATCCAAGTCATCGCCATCTCCAGAATAACCCCCTTCTTCCTGTTGTTCTCCTACGGCCATCTTAAATTTCACATTCTTTTTTGAACCATTAGGAAATGGTGTACTTTTACCTTTAGGCATGAAGGTGCCGGGCGTCTCAAATAATCTTTTCTCGAAAGGTGTCTCTGGGTCAGATGGTGGTATCTCCATATCGGCAATATTTCTAGTAAACGGGACTAGATCTGTGATGAGTGTCTTATTTTGCTCTAAAACATTTTTGATATTAGTATCAACTTGACCAAGTTTGTCACTTATGGTTTCATCTACCTTCTCTAGAGCCTCTGTGATTGGTCTGTATTCTTTAAGCCTGCCTTCTTCCTCTTCCTTCTTTTTCTTAACAATATTTTTATACTTCTCCACTAACTCTTGCTCAATTTTCTTTAGCTCTTTGGCCTTTTGAGGTGTTATCTTTTGTTCGCTCATTTATTACTTGTAAAATTTTATTTAAACTTTAGTTTGAGTTCTCTTCGAGTTCACTTTAGTTAGAGTTCAGTTTGAGTTGACTTTAGTTTGGAAGTAAACTATTTCCCAACTTAAATTTGTACTTTCCGTAGCTAGGTTTCTTGGTCAGATCAATAGTAACGAAACCATAATTGTGATTGAATACATCCCCGCAACACGCTCGAAAATCTTTGAAATTTTGAAAGTCACTCCCGACGAAATCATCGTATATCATATTCAAGTAATGGTTGTTTTGTTTAAAGATGCAAAGAAAATTAACATTGTTTCTAATAAACTGGCGATCAGCTTTACTGTAACACTGCGTGAGATATATGCAAGAAATATTCTTATGGCGACCCATCATAAAGTACCTGTGTATCTCCTTTTGGTTCTCCTTCAAACAATCGTCAAATATTATTAAGGAGTTAGGTTCACAGTCGTCAACTGTTATCATATCTTCAAAATCGTTGTTGAAGTATGCAACAGTCTCACCAATCTTGTCTTCCACTCCGTCGAAAATAGCCTTCATATCCGAGTATATCTTTTGGTCAATCGTTTTGCTGAACACATAAAGCTTCTTGTAAGGCAACCAGTCTCTATAAATGAAATTACAAAGTAGCGTGGTTTTGCCACACCCTGAAGAACCTACTATAAGTGCTCTTAGGGGATGAGGGATGACGTCATCACTAATATCGGTAATAGGGTGGTAAACAACAATATCAAACTTATCCGTTTTAATAGACAAAACAGGATTATCTTTTCTTTTAGAATTAGTTTTGCCTTTTAATAAAGAGACCATTTATTAATTAATTAATTAATTGTAATATTTAAATAATGAAGATTATAAAAATTAGAGGAAATTCTAGTGAGCTTGTGTTGAACCTCTCACACCCAATAATGTTGGATGACTCCGAAAGGTATAAAATAGGGCTCGTCGGTTTCTACTCCTTTAACAACATCTACAATGTTTGCAAAAATTGTAAACTACACTTCCATTTTTATGGGAGAGATCATACCACTAAAGTACACACTGTCATCATTTCTGAAGGTTATTGGACCCTTAAAGATATGGAAAAACATGTTCAAGATGAACTCAGCCAACTCTCCAAAACTAAAGCTGCGGAACACTTTTCATCTTCTAAGTTCACCATGTCATTGGTAAAGAATCGTGTTCACATCACCTCACCCATACTCGTGGAATTAGGGAGGACATCAAGGAACCTTCTGGGGTTTTCCACTGCTCCCTTTCTATCAGCCACGGGTGAACGGATACCTAAGCTAAGACCGTTTGATGTACTCGAGGTTCATTGCAACCTTACAGAATCTAGTATATCAAACCACCCTGTAGACCCTCATGCACACGAACATTCACAAATATTGTATTCTTTTTTTCCTAATGTTCCTTTCGGATATAAAATCAACCAACGGCCAGAAAATGTCTTGTACGTCCCCTTAACGGACCACATAAGGAAAATAGATTCCATCAAGCTTACCCTAAGGAATGAAAAAGGTGACATTGTAGATAATGGTACCACCGACACAACTGTTTATTTGTGCCTGATAAGAGACTAGGACTTACATTTTACTTTTAATGGACTCATCGTCCATTAAAAATTTATAATTCTGTTTTTAGAAGTTCCTGTTTGTAAAAGGATCCTAATATCTCTTCCCCTGACAAATCGTTTATTTTGTATGTGATTGGGTTGGTTGATAGCACTTCTGAAATAATAAATATTTCCCTGCTCCAGTTATGCTTATACTTGCTAGAGAATTGGTTTTTAACACTACTAATCCTTACTCTATCTCCAACCTTGAAGCGGGGTATCGAATCATGTTCCTCGTGTCTATTGCCTAATTTTCTTAATATCATCATCTCGTTGTCTTTGTTGACATTGGCTGGAGTCGTTCCTATAGTCCTATGGATGTCTTTGCGGTTGTAGTCATCGATCAGTTTCTGGAGGGTATCAACCCACCGGAAGCTCTGATTGTACTCAAACTCAATTCTCATTTTGTTGTTTAAAGTACGATTAAATCGTTCAACAATGGCCGACTTTTCAGCATTTTCAGTGTGATAAAGCTTTATATTATGCTTATCCAATAATGATTTAAATTCCTTATTTTTAAATTCTAATCCTTTGTCAGTGTGAAGTAACTTGGGTGGTTTGTGGTGTACTAATGAAGCTTTCTTTATAATATTCTCAAACGCTAAGGACACAGCCTTGCCATCCTTCTTTTTTAAAGGTTCCGAGAATGCAAACTTGGAGAATGTATCTATTACATTTAGAATGTACTTGTAACCATCATTATCACTCTCAAATCCGGACATGACAACAAGATCGGCTGCCCATAAATCATCTATTCCTAAGGTTACAATGCCCCTCTTTGGGAAGTTCTTTCTTACAGGCTTATGCAGTTCCATACTTTCAGTACGTCTTTCTTGATCACTTAGGGTAATTTTAGGCTCTGTTTTATTTTCAGAATTTGTGCTTTCTGGAGCCTTAACAAATTTACTTTTATTTGTCTTACACACTTTGCATTTGGTGGATATCCTCCACAGTCCATTACTAGTTTGAACTATTTCAGGATCTAGGTTCTTAGTCTTCTTTTTGCACTTGTGGCAATGAATTGGTTCGGTAAGATTTTCCGTATTAGATTCCATGTTTATTAATTAAGAAACCATATTTATTAATTAAGAAATTAAAATACATATAATAAAGATCAACAATGAATTTATCTAGTGAAGCAGTGAATTTGTGCAATGAGTTTGGTGGATTTTGGAATTTCGTTAATTCTCCAGAGTTCACGTTCTATAGAAACCACCATGAAGTATTAGAAGAAATATTACATGAATACAAAGAATACTCTTTCTGCAAAGCTCTACTTAGAGATAAGTTTTTTGAAGTAGATGGAGAGGCCCCGTTGTGGAACATTAAAAAGGTCAAGGAGTACCTTAAGAAGAGACATATCGAATTTACCAGGAGAGATAGTGAGGGGAAATTGAGAGGGATTGCATACGAGGAAGCAAAGAAAGAACTGCGCATGAATTTTGAAGCTTTTAAGCATGCATCTATGATATAATAAATAGGAGACTAGCAAGAAATAAAAATATATTTGTTTTAATGGTACATTCACCATTAAAACTATTTGGAGAAACTAGAAGCACAAAACTTACTAGGAATATTTTTTCTCATTTAAAAAATTGATTATTATTTTTAAATAAATAAGTAAATAAATGAATATGAGTAGCAAGGCGATGCGAAAAGAAACTATACGTTGCGAAAAATGCAACACTAACATTACAAAACCCAACTGGGCAAGACATCTCAAGTCCGTCAAGCACCAGACGGAGAGAGTAGAGGGACCAAAAGATAAGTTTGTTTGGTGTGATAATTGTAATAGCCGGGTTACTAGGGTTAACTGGGCTCGGCATACCAAGTCGAAGAAGCATCTTGGAACCAAACCAATACCACCTATTAAACTAAATAGTGTCTTCAATTTCAAGAATAGTCTTTTTAAAGATAAGGAAACCCCTAAAAAGAACTTAAACACCACTACAATCAAAAAAGAAACTAAACATAGGAAACTTCACCGTGTATTCAACTTTAACAAAAATATTTTTAACAAACCGAAAGAGCGTATACGTTTTGAAAAGAAAGAAACTGCTTTTAAATCCCGACTGGAAACGTACGAAATTGAAAATACAAAGAACATTAAAGATATTGATATATTTTTAGATGATGTTAAGAATGGGGTTATTGGAAGAATTAAGCACACGAGGAAACAGATGGACTTAAAGGTGAACATGGTATTGTATGTGGAATATAAGAAAGGTACTCATAAAGAAAATATGGAATACAAAGAAGTTAATTTCAAGACCGAAAATCAGGTAGTGCTTCAATCCACAAATCTTAACGAGCTTTACGAAACTGCAAAACAAACAATAAATACTGAAAGGAGCGAATTTCAAATAAAAGGTTCCGGATGGACTCTAAACAAGATTCTAAGGCTGGAATTGAGAATAAACAAGTATATTCCCTGGAAGGGTTCTTCTTACGTTGAACTCCCTAAAAAAATTGCCGCAAAGAAGGCCGTAATAAATGTTAAAAATGAAGACAATAAGTGCTTTTTATGGTCTATTTTAGCTGCACTGCACCCTGTTAAGAAGGACCCGCAAAGAATAACAAAATATAAACCATTTGAACATGAATTTGATTCAGCACTGAAAGGTATAGAGTTCCCGGTTAAAGTGACTGACATTGACAAATTCGAAAGGAAAGCAGGTGTATCGATAAATGTGTACCATTACAACGATAAATGTTTCATTCAGCCATTAAAAATAACAAGTGATGAAAAAGAGAGGCATATAGATTTATTGTACATGAAAACTACTGCAACTGACCATTACTGCTGGATTAAGGACTTATGGAGACTTGTAGGTAGAGACCAGATAACTAAAGATCACAAAAGAAGGTATCTTTGCAAGAGATGTCTGAATCACTTTGGTAATGAAGAAGTGCTACTTGATCATAAACAATATTGCGGAATGCATAAAGAAGGGAGGGCACACTTACCTAAGACTTACGATAATATGGTTAATTTTCAAAAATACAACCACGCCTTAAAAGTTCCATTTACAATGTATGCTGATTTTGAGGCACTATTGCGACCAATATCAGGTAACCAGCCTGACCCAAGTGAAGCATACACGACAAAACTCCAATCTCATGAAGCAAAAAGCAATGTTTACTACATAAAATATCAGAATAAGGATGTCTACAAGCCTCCTGTCACGTTTTGGGGAAGTAACTGTGGAAAAGACTTTTATGAAAACTTAAAAAAAGAAGCCATTAATATTGCAAAACTGTATGACTCACCTGCACCTATGACTCCCCTGAAGCAAACCGAGATGTACAAATTCACGATCCCCCAAGAATGCCACATTTGTGAGAGACGATTTGATCAGCTTCCTCCAGTTCTCGAAAAGAGACGTACTGTTCTAAATAAAACCATTAATTTTTTCAAGTATGTTAGTGACGAGGAGAAAGCATCGAAATATATGGAGGACTTGAGAGAGTTCGAATCTAACTTGAATTGCAATATGAAGAAAGTTATGGATCATGATCACCTCACTGGGGAATTTCGAGGACCAGCCCATTCCATCTGCAATCTGAACTTCCGTAATCCTGACTTTATCCCTGTTTTCTTCCACAACTTGGCTGGATACGATGCACACCTTTTCATTAAAGAGTTGGGAAATGATGAGGGAAGAATTGACCTTATCCCCAACACTGAAGAGAAGTACATTTCTTTCACTAAATACGTAAACTATGAGACTGAAGAGGGTGAAAAGAAGAGTATAAAGCTACGTTTTGTGGACTCTTTTAAATTTCTGCAAAGCAGCTTGGAGAAACTTGCTGGAAATCTGAGAAAAGAGAATTTTAGAGAACTTTCAAGGTTTTTTCCGGAAGACACTCTCAGCCTTGTAACAAGAAAATTAGCTTACCCTTACGAATACATGGATAATGACGAGAAGTACAGAGAGACGGCCTTACCACCAAAAGAGAAGTTCTACAGCCATCTAAATCAAGAAGGAGTATCTGATGAGGAATATAAGAATGCTTTAGAGATATGGAATAGATTCAACATTAAAAACTTAAGAGAGTTCACGGAATTGTACAATAAGATAGATGTACTACTTTTGGCCGATATAATGGAAAATTTTAGAGAAGTGTCTTTGGTCAATTATAAGCTAGACCCAGCATGGTATTTTACGCTGCCTGGCTTTGCTTGGGACGCGATGTTAAAGAAGACGGGCGTTAAGTTGGAGCTCTTGACAGATGTGAACATGTATTTGTTTATCGAGAATGGTATCCGAGGAGGAATTACTCAATGCTGTAATAGATACGCCAAAGCTAACAATAAGTATATGAAGGACAAATATGACCCTAAGAAACCATCTGTGTTTCTGGGATATTTTGATGCAAACAATGAATATGGATACGCTATGGAAAAATATTTGCCGTATGGAGGCTTTAGATGGGTTGGAGAGGACCGCATTAAGACATTGGATGTTACAAAGATCAGTGACTATTCGCGAAAAGGATACTTCCTTGAAGTCGATTTGGACTACCCAGATGAGCTACATCAGCAACATTCTGACTTTCCTATGGCTCCAGAGAGCATTATAAACGGAGAAAAATTACCCAAACTCATGACCACACTTTATGATAAAAAGAACTACATTTGCCACTATTCAGCTTTGAAGTACTACTTGCAGCACGGGCTCGTTTTGAAAAAGATCCATCGTGTTCTTGAATTTAAGCAGTCTCCATGGCTGAAATCGTACATAGAATTTAACACAAAGTTAAGAACTCAGGCAAAAAATGATTTCGAAAAAGATTTCTTCAAGTTGATGAATAACGCAGTTTACGGGAAAACAATGGAAAACATAAGGAATAGGGTAGACATTAGACTATGTAGTAACAATAAACAAATTGAGAAGCTTGTAGCAAAGCCTAATTTTAAGGCTAGAACAATATTTAGTGAAAATTTGGCAGCGGTCCATATGGAAAAGACGAGCATAATCTTAAATAAGCCCATATACGTTGGTATGACGATTTTGGAGACATCCAAGTTGTGCTTGTACAGGTTCTGGTACGACGTTCTAAAACAGAAATACGATGAAAACATTATGCTTTTGTACGAAGACACTGACTCTCTTATATTTGCTGTGACTACCGATGACTTTTATTCAGACATGAAAGACATAATCGATGAATTGGATACTTCAGATTACCCTAAGAACAATGTTTACGGTCTGCCACAAATTAACAAAAAGGTGTTGGGAAAATTTAAAGATGAACTCAGCGGTAAAATATTAGAAGAAGTTGTTGGTCTGAGGTCTAAATGTTATGCTCTGAAAGTGTTCAATGATGAAAAGTTAAGCTGTACATTCAAGAAAGCTAAAGGTATTAAGAAAGTTGTCGTGAAGAACGAGATAACCTTTGAAGACTATAAGACATGTTTATTCTCAAGGCAAAGCATATACCGGAAGCAGAATCTCTTCAGAAGCAAGGGTCACAACATTTGCACCGTAGAAATGAATAAAAAAGCTCTAAGTAGTTTCGATGATAAAAGATACATTCTAGCAGACGGTATTCACACCCTGGCTTGGGGGCACCATCAGATAGCTTTGGAGAGACAACACTTTGTCAAGCACTTGCAGCAACTAAACCATCATGAAAATATCAACCCCTGTTAGAGGGTATAGGCTTAAATATAAGTATAAAAACGTGGAACCTAAATATTTCATAGTTATATGTTAGGTATAAGGCTAGAATTATAGTTACACTAAGCATAGGCCTAATTAACTACTAGGGAAAAGTGTTTTCTAGCTTAATAGGTTTTCTAGAGTTTATTTTTAGTGGTAGATTTAATACTTAACTTAGCAATAATGTAATGTTAGGAATGACTTAGACCATAACTTAAAAATGTTTCAAAAATAAATTTAAGGTGATTAAGAGCCGTTAGAATTGTCGTTATAATATGAATAGTCTTGACCATCACCTTTCAAGTTGATTAAGTTGAACGATAATTATTTCATGGATAGTTTGAACCATAGGTTACAAGGGTGTTAGGTTTATATTTTATAGTTAGTTTTGACCTTAATGAATGAGGCATGATAAAAATTTTATTATGGTTGACATAGTCCATTAATTTGAAAGGTGGTTGATTTTCATTTTATGGATAGTCTAGACCTTATAATTTGAAAGGTGGTTGATTTTGATTGTATGGATATTTTAGACCATTAATCTGAAAGGTGAATAGATTTTTATTTTATGGTTGATTTGCACCATAAAACACATCATAGAATTGTGTTTGGTTTTGACCTTATAATTGGACTGCGCCAGAAGGAATATACTACATCTACTTATATATATATATATAATTATTCTTGGTAGATGACCCAAAATATTTCTTCATACCTTTTTGTTCTTTGGTATTAATACATTCCTTTCAAATTTTGCTTAAAAATATTAAAATATATGAGTATATAAAAAAAATATTTGAATATATTTTAAATTAAAATATATTCATATATTTCTTTAATACATGTTTGTTCTTTTGAGGCTTAGGGTCAGAAAAGTAGTAATTGTTTGTATTACACCACTTTATTTTGTATGCCCTGAATGTTTCATGCTTCTATTTATATCGCACACTGCTTCTATCGCATGAGGAACACTTCTCGTTAAGAAGGCCTCGCGTCGACTGTTACGGCGTAATACTATTGGTGCGGAACGAGAGGACTTCTTAACGAGAAGTGTCCCTCATGAGGGGCGAAAGAAATAAAAGCATGAAACATTCAGGGCATACAAAATAAAGTGGTGTAATACAATCAATTACTACTTTTCTGACCCTAAGCCTCAAAAGAACAAACATTTATTAAAAAAATATATATGAATTTATTTTAATTTAAAATATATTCATATATTTTTTTTATTCATATATTTTTAAATACCTATAAATTTAAAAAAAATGTAAATATATATTTTAATATTTTTAAGTAAAATTTGAAAGGAATGTATTAATGCATTGAAATCAATACTATAATTATGGAACTGTCCGTTGGATATTTAAACGGTTTTGCTATAATGGGCTCTGATGGAAGCAACGTGCTCGGAATACGAATCGTTCCAGGTATTGGTCTATCGGTGGTTACTAAAGAGACGAAAGGCCCTATTAATTCGGCTGATTTGATGGGAGATAGGATAAATCTATCAGATTGACGCGAAACGTCATCAATGCAGTCCCAATTAGCATGCAGTCCGTGTCTCTTATGTCCCTGCGTTCCAAGGAAAATTATCACCATCGACGGCTTCACTTACCAACCAATCACTACTATCAAACATTTTGGTCACATTTGTTTCAAAATAATTAAACAATAACTATATGATTCTAAAAATTGATTTCTCTTAATTTACCCCCCAAATAAACATTAAGTACAAAATAACTACCATTTTGGCGTTTTTATTTCATCTCCATGAGACAAAAACGTCAGCCACGCGACGCAATCCGAATCTACTGTCGGGAAATGCGTGTGTCATAAATCATCGGTAAAATTTATTAAATACACACATATCATACTCACCTTTTGATTAGCTTGATTCCCCCTTTTCTATGGGACGTGTAGAAGAGAAATGTCGACTTTCATATCACATACATCACGAAAAGATATATATATATATATATATATATATATATATATATATATATATATATATATATATATATATATATATATATATATCTTTTCGTGATGTATGTGATATGATCAAATAGTCAGATGTTGATGAAACTACAGCGAAATAATTCGCAGCGCTTTCGGTGATGCATTAATTTGCTTTAAAGTACTTTTATAACTAATTATTATTAAACGTCGAATGGAATCTTTTTCAAGACGATTCAAGTAATTCCTTTCTGTGAATCGTTAAAACATTTTGAATTTCTATTTGGGGATTGACTAAATTGGACTTGAATCTGTTTCCACACATTCCGACTTTATACAGACTGAGATATATTCATATTCGTAAAAGAGGCAAGTTTTAAAAAATGTTTCAAAAACAGTTGTGGATTCCTGGAGAACGGAACGCAACCAAGCGGAATAAATCACATACTGAAATGTTATAGACATAAATTTCGATTGTTCCACCTGAGAGGGAACGAATGTCGCAGGACCTGCTTTCTTGTCATTGAACGTGTATTATTGTGTGTTTCCTATTCGAGTACGTACGAAAGACAACAGACACAAGCATTAAATGGAAACATGGTAAGACGAAGCAGTTCCTCTATATGGTGGTATCTCAGAATCATTTATTTTTTATTTTATTTTCTACGCATCGGCATCTCGGCCATTAGCGCTGAAATCCAAGGTGCAGCGATGAATTTTCTCAGCGCGCCGTGAGATGAGAAAATTCCTGCCGCCGCTCAGTGGTCCAAATCCAGCCATCATGGTGCAAAAAATACTTTGAGTGGACGGATTGCCTTCAAACTCGGCATAATGTTTATTGAATGGTTGAGAAGGTGTTTTATGAGGATTATGACAAAATGGGTAAGGGTGGGGGTGGGGGTAAGATGGAGAGTGGGAGATATAAATTTAGATTTATCCCTGTTAGTCTTCCTCCATCTGGCCACAAAATTTGAATATAAAATTTTGAGTCTTTTTCTAACACGGTCATCTTCTGAAAGACCAAATGCTTGGACCGCCCTTCTATAAAAAATTTCAAACGTTTTCTCCAAAATCTCTTCTACGTAGCATCTCTCTTAAAAAAAAAAAGAATAAATAAATAAAAAAAAATTTAAAAAAGGTGTCTTTTAAATTATTTATTCGGTAATGGCACTTCTATATATGAATATCAATAATCTATTATGGACTAAGAGACAAAAAAACAGGTAACAATTTTTATAACGTTCAAAGTGCCAGTTTATAAGTATTGAACTCCAGTGCCCAGACTTTCATACTTTTAAACAAAAATAAAAATGTCACTCTATAAGAATTTTAAGTAATTATTCAGACTTTTTCATGGAAATATTTAACAAGATGTAGCACATTATAGATGATTTGTCTTCATTTAAAAACGGTGCAAATCAGAGTTTCATTTATTGCATCATAATAAATGACCAAGTTAAAAAAAAAAGGAATTTACCAATACCTGTACTTTACTTCTCAGTAAAAATCACTTCTCAGAAATCTATGTGCACTAGACCTTCACTCAAGAACAACAAAAGGAATACTGACCCAAATTACTGCCAGCAGATGACCTCTGGGTAGGGGTCATCTGCTGGCATATGAGGGTCAGGGCTACCTGCTACTGCAGCAGGCAGCGCACCAAGCCTAGGTTTTCCCCATAAAATTCCCTTCCAATACCAAAGAGGTATCGTGGGGCAGACAAACCTTACATATTCTGTTAGAAGAATGTATAGGCTAAAAGCTGACACAAATAACTCCGTGATTCCTCGTGATGCTGACGTTAAAAACCTTTCTAAATTTCACATAGGCGTGTTAAAAAATACTTAACTTTAAAAATCTGTTACCCAACTTCATATCAAGGTATTTCGATCGTTTTGCCATATTTATGTAGTCCATCTATGGTACCTTTATTACAGAAAAAATTATAAAATAAAAAAATATTATGGCATATTAATTGACTAGTATCCTAGGGTTGCAAATAATGTTTGAGCACACATGTACAGAACCGCCATATTTGAACCGTCTCAGAGACTAAATGGACGACACAAAATTACAATTTCTTTATTAATATAATATATGGTTACTATAGAACCTTCTAGACATGTTTTGGTTTTTCGATTTTTTGCACCATGATGGCTGGATTTGGACCACTGTGCGCCGCACAGTGTGACGTAGTGAGGATTGTGGACAAAAATCATTAACCACTAGTTATTTTCAAATAAACATTTTTATCAATTGAAACCAACTCAAAACAAGGTAACAATAGTCTAATAATGCACACTATACGGCTATAATAATATTAATTGTAATATTAATAGAAATAATATAGCAGGTAATAATATTATTAATAACAATATTATAAAATATATTATAACGGTAACATATAATATGTATTAGTATAGTAGTAATAGTATAGTAGTAAATATATAATATAGTAATCGTATAGTAGTAAATTATACTCATAGTAATATTGCCATTGAATAATAATATTTTTCCATTTTTTATGAAATTATTAAATATTTTTTTAATGCTGAGTATGAATCGTTTTTGGATTCTTGAGAATGTAAACTTATATCGAAACCAATATCTATTTGATTATTAATGTCATCCTCTATTATACATTCATTAATGTCTGGACTGATTCTCCTTTGCCTTTTAGCGCGGTTCCTCCCTCCCCCATAGGGAGGAACCCCGCTTATAAGGTTGATACAATGAAACAATCCGGACGTGCCGACAAGAAAATTTCGCGTTTCAGAACCCCTAGAGACCGAAAATAACGGTGGTTCAAATTTGTATATATATATATATATATATATATATATATATATATATATATGTATATATTTATTTATATGTATATATATATATATATATATATATATATATATATATATATATATATATATATATGTTTGTCTGTTCGCTCATTTCTGGCTTCCCTGATGGTCCGATTTTGATGAAATTTGGTACAAAAATCCGTCGTCCAATTTGAAAGGTCAAGTTCGTTAACCAGCAAAATCCGCCCACTGGAAGATGGCGGTTGGGGCGAAATTCGCACAGAAAAAATCGTAACGCTTACGTTTTTGAGTTCATAAGCTTGTAAGTACTCTTTTTATAGGCTTCTTGGGCTGGGAAAACGAATGAAACCATTTTCAAGGCGATAGCTTTAACCGTTTTCGAGAAAATTGGAAAAATAGTTTTTGAATACCGTTTTTGGTTTGGGTACTTAGAATCACGGGATTCAGTTGAAACATTATCTGCATGTTCTACTTTCATTAAAACTAATATGTTGAAAGTTATGTTACGTTTGGAGTTAAGGAAGGGTTAGAATAAAATATTTTATGAACAGACATGAAAAGTTTTGGGAACTTCGTATACTTTCATTAATATCTCGAACACGGTTGGGAAATTTTCATAAGTGGATAGAAACTATTTGAAAGCTTTCTAAATTCTCTACAGAAAAGATTCTGAAGCAAGTTTTGATTAGGTGATGTCAGTCGAAGAAATAAGTGCTTAAAACTTCAAATACGTCTGTTTAGTTCTTATGAACGGGTGTTTGTCGTTCTTTTTGTAATTTTTGTCTCTTTCCCTTAGTTTTTTATTGATTTTTATTTTTGTAATTTCTTATGTTAAGAAAATGTATTTGTGTGTAAAACAGGATAGGTAAAATGAGACCAATTTTCTATTGCTAGAAATAATGAAAAGTTTTGGGAACTTCGTATAATTTCTTAATATCTCGAAAACGGTTGAAAATCTTGGGAAGCAAAAGGTTACCATTCGAAAGCTTACTAAATGCTCTACAAAAAATGTTCTGACGAAAGTTTTAATTAGGCGATGTCAATCGGAGAAATAAGTGCTTAAACCATTAAAGTAATTGATTTCGTTTATTCGAACGGTTTTTTGTCTGTTTTTATTCCTTGTTATTTCTTAATTGCTTATAGTTGGATAATGTATTTTACAATAAAACTAGGTAAGTAAAATAACAAAACAATTTATTGTTAGAAATATAGATTTCCTAGATTCCAAGACCTTGTAACTAGCGGGACCCTTTCAAGTGTTGACCGACCCTTCCAGGTAAGATCGTAAATCAAGACCTTTCAAGACTGGTGGAACCAAAATAATAATAACTGCTTCTATTTTAATCTTAAGGCGATTCGCCAAAGTTGCGAAGGCTTATCAATAAATAAATATTTTAATCTTTCCAAATTAGACTAGGGATAGGAAAGGAACCGCGCTAAGATGATGCAGTTCCTGCGAGTCGGACTTTTTATATTTTTCTCCGTAAAAAAAGCTCTAGGCCAGATATCAGAAGAACCCGGCGCTTTTTCGATCTCTCACACAACGCTGTAAACTCTTTTTTATATCTACCTCTGAGGAAGCCAGAAGGGCCATCAGGGCGCGAATATTTTTTTTCTTGATAAAAATTAATAACAATTTCTTCTATGTTGATATATTGTTTCAACCTGTATTTATATCAGTTTTTTTCTCTGCGGTGAACACGTTCCCACAATTTTTACATATAATATAGGACTAAACTGGCAGTTTTTTTTAAATATTGTTTAATACTTCTTTAGGGGCATCCTGCAGATTAAATTGAATCATTTGCCCAAGGATTAATACCGTCTTCTTGGATTTATCCACATTTTTATTCAAATTAGGAAGAAAAAAATGATAATGGATCTAAAAATAAAAATCTTTGGAATCGGCAAATTTCGGCAAAATAAATTGCCCTGAGTACCTTATACTTGAGGTAAACTTTAAGCTCTAAAAAACTTGGGATGTGTTCAGATGAAGTTTTTTTGCTATGGTCCATCAAAATTGGGTACTTAAAAAATATTCAATGGTCAATGAAGAATAGTTCAGGATAAATAATAAGGGAGTAATTACCCATAATAAATTTTATCACATAAAAAAAGAATAGTTTTGACGTAATTTCCTTCGTATGACTTAATAAAAACACTGTCCTATCGTCAACGAGAGAGGCTCAAACTGTTATAAATATTAGGCTGTGTCGTTGTTATAAAGCAGGTTTTAAAGACTTTGCCTTTTCTATAATACTGCTAATGTGTTTGTTGATCAAAGTAAAACTAATATTTATTAGTTTTATACGATTTTAATTCCTTGAATAGTTTCTAAACATAGCTAGAGGATTAAAAATTAAATATAAGAAAACAAAAATTTAGGTTTTTCTCCATTGGACGTTACACTGTGCGCCGGTGGGAATCGAACCCACCATCTCCCGCATAAGAATATAAGGCGTTGGCCACGAGAAATATTTATTATCATCGAAAATAAATATCAAAAGTAGACTTAAATATTCCATTTCAGTCTTTTTACTCATGATCCATCAATTAATTACTTGAGCACGCAAACATTTACGTTTGGACCAGAAAAAAAATGAATACATAGTAGTATTGGATATTTTGTGTATTTACATGAAACGTTTCGAATGTGATCGCGTTACCTACAGGTTAAATTTAAGATAATCATTCGAATGGCTTATAAATAGAGCCCGGAAGTTAAGCAAAATGCCTTTTTTATCTGAATGGGTATATTGAAGAATCAAATAGAAATAAATATGTTTTCGTGCATTTAGGAAGTGTACAGACAATTTGTATTTTGCGTTTTTTGCCTATTTTGGCTATTTTAAGATTTAAAGCCTTTTTTTGCCTTTTTTGCTCGTTTTGCAATTTTTTCTGCGATTTAAACATTTTAAAAAGCACATAATGAATTTCGAATTTCAGTTCGTCGAAGACAAAAAACGTTGCAGAAATTAAATTATATATTTCCGTCACAAATATCTATTCGAGAACTTATTTTCCCAACCCATGGATTTAACCTCTGTAAATAACAGAACCTTCCTTAGTAGAAGGAATGCACAAGCATAATGAATAGCAGGAAAGAGATGGGATGAGAGAAGTACGTCTCCTTCCTCACACGCCTTTTGTTGTGACAATGGTGTACATACCTGGTATTCCGGATTTCGAAATGATAATTTAATGCAGAGGAAGTTTTTCCATGACGAAAAACATTTTTTCTGAGAAGGTCTATGACATTAGATAACTTTGAAAAAGCATCTTGTTGTTGCTTGTAAGAAGGGAAAGTAAGAGTATGAGAAGAAGAATGAGTATTTAAAATACATATTTTCATTAACAATTAGTGAGATTCCTCTTTAAATAAATGCCTTCTATAATTACAGTACTGCCTATTTACATTATTTCAAGTGCCTTTTTGCCTGCCTATTTTAACCAAAAATAAATGCCTATCTTCCGGGCTCTACTTATAAATATATAATGAAAGAGGTTTAGTTTAGGTTTCGATAGAACTGCCTCAGTCGGAGACCATGGCACAAACGCCAGGTCCTGTGAGTTAGACATTTTGTTATAAAGTTTAGACTTTGGCATCTATTTTGTTCGTTTTTTATTGTGATTGTTGTATTAGGAATGGCATGGCTTTAAAGGATCATTGCATGGTATTCGGCATGCAACGAGGATACCCCGGAGCTCGGATTAAACAGAGAGTATAGTCCAATTAGTCCATCTGATAGGTCATTTCCTCGGAGATTTACGCCAATTATCGGAGCCCAATGCAGGCGAGGGCAGGGGAGAGGCTATGCCGTTTTTATTCACCCGATTCGTTTTGTCCTACGCCAAATCAGGAAAAAAGGAAAAAATTGCACAGCAGTCATTTAAAAGAGGGGAGGGTGGAACAGCTCCCCAAAACAAATGTGCTGTCAAACTCTTGAAACAAACTGATTAAGCTGGTAGAAACAGGATTTCGTTCTGTTTCATGCTCCGATGTCACTATTGAATTAAAGTCTTTGTTTTGTTTTTTTAAATAAAAAAGTTGTTTAACCTGTTAAAAGCGTAATGTTATACTATTTCATTTATTCCATTTTATTTTTGTCCAAACGCCTGTGTACATATTAAATAAAGTAAAAGACTTCAGTACTTATAGTAAAAAGGAGCTATATAATTATTATTAATTAATTATTAAGTCCGACTCGCAGGAACTGCGTCATCTCAGCGCGGCTCTGTTCGTATCCCTATTGCGATTAGTTAAGGAATAGAAGCAGTTATTGGTAGGTTTTGATCTTTCGTGAAAAATATGAAATCATGAAGACAGATTTAAGGCGTCACAACAGAAAACTTACAGTATTCTTAGTGAAAATTACTCCATCCTCTGTCACAATGTTCGCTCTTGGTAACACTATAACACTGTATCACAATTCTATACCTTGTTTCACTAAAATAGTCATTTTCCTGTTGAATGAAATTAAAAACAAAACAAAAATCAATGAAAGCGTTAGGTAAACAGATACAAAAACCCGTTCAAAAGAGCAAAACTATCAATTTCAACGTTTCAGGCACTAATTCCTCTCACTGAAATAGATCGCCCCATCGAAAATTACATTAGAACCATTTTTCTAGACAATTTTGTAAGTTTTCATACATACATAAGGGAGTTCTTATAAGAGATAATATAATTCGAAAATAATTTCAATAGCAGCAAGAAAATATTTTAGAATTTCAACAACTTTAATTTTTGTGAGAATCCAGGGAAAAAAAGTTTTCCTGAACTTGAAGGGCCAACTCTGGACGAATTCGAAAACCCTTCTGAACAGTTGGAAGGGAGAAGTTTTAATGAGGCGACGGTTAGAACTGTGACAATTGTAAATTCAAATTAAGTTGGATAGCGGCGAAGACATTGGAAACCTCCTTTTTAACATACTCACTTCGATAGCATGAACTTACTTCGGATCTTATCTTGGCTGCCTAAAGGCTTTCGTTTTTTTAATGAATTCTCGTCAAAAATGAAAACAAAAAGAAAAAATAAATCGCAAAATATAAAACATAATGCGGTGCTAAAGACCCTAGCTATCTGTGCACCTATAATATATAAATAAAATAATATACTGAATTATTCCTCATTCCAATTTATAGAACAGACCTATTTGGGTTCTACTACTGTCAATCGGACTATTACTAAGTGATTGTGCATTGGTACTCATGACGAAGCTAGGAGTAAAAACTATCAATTAAAAATGATTATTTTTGGATTTTATTCAAAGTACTTGGTGCAAGCTTGAAGTGAGCTCCATGTCATTAACAATGCCACTTGAAACAGATTCCTAGACCCGTTTTTCCACAATATTATCAAACGAATTATTAAATGGTTTTTCAATGGTTGGGTTCAGAGTAATTTCGAATATTTTTGCTGCTCGCATTTACCCTTCCAGAGTATCTGGGAAACATCACCTTTTCCGCAAGTTCTTATACACATCCGAACTGTAGGACAGGTTTGTTTCAAGTATTATTGCTCCAAGGAACGTTTCATCGAAGATACTGATGGGACCAAGGAAGCAACGTCTTATCAACAACTCTGGTAGTTGCGGAAATAACGGATCCCTGGAAGAATTCTGAGGTTACATTGCAGAAGATCAGAGGGTTCGTCAAAGATGCAGGGCTGCTAAAGGCCTCTTAGGAGGTTATCTGTGACAGAATTGGGGGGGGGGGTCTATTTCTATTTATTTATCTATCTATGATGAAATTATAGTTCACCCAGAAAGAAAGGTGATATTTCAGCAGTTTATTGTACACATCCAAACCCTTAGAATATTTCTCCAAGAGACGTTTCATCGAAGTAGCTGATGGAACGAAGAGAGCAAACTCTTATCTACGAAGAAAGGCTCGAAGATAAAACTTAGCCTGAAGAAAAGGAAGAGCGGAGATGAAGACTGCCCTCCATTTCCCACCCTTAATAATTAGCCATGGCGTCCACATAAGGGAAGGGAGGTGGATGCGAAACCCAAGAGGAAGGGGAAGGAAGTAGACAAATTGGGTGCATTGAGGAGGCCTTGGTTAGGATATGCAAGCAAGGGAGAGATGGAGGGCCTGTTGAACTTTTTAAAGACTCCCGTTCTGAATGAGTATGAAGTTCACTTCCTCGTCTTTGTACGCCATCTCGTCGAGGGTATAACGATGAAGGAGAGAGAGAGAGAACTCCTTGTTAGCACTGCTATGGCTTTATGAATAACACGCACTCTCTGGTTTTTATACGTTAGGTTTAACAGATGCTCCTTGCGAGGGTTCTGATATCGGGTCCTCATTACTGACTCCGTGGATCGTGGAGTTACAAACGAGAACCGGATCTTGGTAGGATTCCTTATAAGTTCAATCTCCACCGCTCGTACCGATTCATCGGGCATGTTTCGGACTCGAACGTATAGGTCCTAATGAATCTAAACGTAAACGATGATTCGCAATGATTCAGGGTGTTTCCTATCTCTATGTATCGAAGAAAACTTGCTTACTCTTCTATCGATTGAAAAATTAATTGATTGAGAACTAACTCTGATCACAACTAAGAGACAGGGAGAATTAGGATTAAAAAAAAAACCTTGTAAAAATATAATGAATATTCTTCAAAAACAGTTCAGGTGTAAATTTAAATGTATCCACCTCGATTAGAGGAAGATTTTCTTCACTTTTCGGAATTTGTTTTATTTTGTAAATTTAGGAACTCTATCCATATAAATCCTTTCAAAATTTACTCTTGTACAAACGCTCCAAATTTAATACCTAAGACTCATTAAAATCAAAACCCGAACGACAGAATTCTATTGGGTTGTATTTCGTTCTCGTGTGAACAATCGTTCTCATTATGCGTTAATAAGGAGCTACGAATCTCAGCTTTTTGTTTGCCATTCCTTGCATGCATTTGTTGTCCTCAATAATTGTGATGACAACAACATTCCAAACAATGAGACATGGTTCATATGGTAATATTTACATTTCTAGGCAGGTCGTTCAACTCTTCGAGTACCTAGTTCAGCGTCAAACCCTAGAAAAGAGCATTTCTGTGAATATTTGAAAAATCAATCATTTAAAATTCGTGCGACACTAACGGTCTCGCCACCGGCCATTGAATGTACCGGTTCCCATAGATCACCGAAGCAACGTCAGGCGTGGTCAGTACCTGAATGGGTGACCGACCAAGTGCTGTCGGCATCATAAAAGGGTGGCAACCTGTAGATAGTCCGGCGTTAACATCCCAGACTTTGATACGGCGTCAAACAAAAAATAAATAAATAAAAATAAAATCGTAAGCACTAATGGTCTCCCCGTGGTTCCGTGGATAACGCTTTGGATTCTCATACTTAAGATGAAGTAAAGTAATAGGAATAACAGCACTCCTGATTCTTGAGATGTTCAAACAAAACTTGCTTTAAAACACTAGAACTATCTGATAGAATTGTCTTATGATAAACACCACAAACGGTTCATTAGAAGAAGAGGTTTACCGCTACTGCTGACGGAAATGTATCGCCTGGCCTGTGCGACCGTAATTTTAGTTTTACTGTAAGAAAAGCCTCCTCCACTGGCGATTGTCAAACAGCATCCTCTTAACTTGGCCATTCCAGAAAAATAGCATTGTTAATACATCTGTAAACGTGTGTCTTGTTCTGAGAGATTTTAGATGAAGTGTTCACCTATAATTATTTCTGTGTACTCAGGCATATATAATTTTTTTAAAGACAACAAGCAGAAGATCATCAAATAGTTGAAAAGTACTAGATTCTAGAGTTAAGAACATTATGTTTTGTTCCATCGAAACTGTGATATAACATAGTAAAATAAAAACAACCAATTAAAAACTGAGTTAAGCAAAGACAAAACCCGGTTCAAAAGAACAAAACAAACACTTTTAAAGTATTAAGTACTTATTTCTCTAATTCACATTGCCTTTTCGAAAATAGCCTCAGAACCATCATTGTAGAGAATTTAGTAAGCATTTGAATGGTAACCTTCCATTTACCACGATTTCCGCACCATTTTTGAGATATTTACGGAAATATATCAAGATCCGAAAAAGTTTTCATGTCCACTAATATATTTTTTTTTTCGAATACTTCCTTAGTTCCAAATGAAACCAAAATTTAAACATCTTAGTTGCGATGCATCTCAAAGATGTAGAAAATGTTTCAATTGGATCCCACGATTCTAAGTACCCACAAAATAAAAAGTGTTACAAAAATATTTGTTCGGCGCTAATGGCCTAGATTTGTCGATGCGCCGTGAAAAAAAAATCCCCATAAAAATGGTTTCATTCGTTTTCCTATGTTAATAAACAGAGTACCTGCAAGCATATGGACTCAAAAACGTTAGCGTTGTGATTTTTTTCGTGCGTTTTTCGCTCCAAACACCACGTTCCTGCTGGTTAACGAACTTGATATTTTAAATTAATCGAAGGGCAAACTCAATATCCTAAATTCCTGGTTAATTATTATTTAATTTGCTTATTGATATGAATAATTAAACAAATAAGGGACATCCTACAACGGACAAATGTTTTGAATATACTCTAGTGGAGTTCGCTCTTAAGAAAAAAATAATCAAAGGCATTTTCCTCAAAACTACCTTTGTTGAGTTCGCCCGTCGTGTCCCCAACGCCTCATATAAAGACATTATTTCTTCCAAAATAGTTAATTCAAACAAAGAATTTAGCACTTATTAAACGCTAAGACAATGAAGAGAATGGACTGTTGAGTAAACGAATCTCATCATAGTTCCGAAAACAATTTGTTGTCTGAGAATCCTGTTTTTGCCTAAAAACTACTTCCGTAAGTCCTTGAATCAAGCCTTATTAAGGACAAACACAATCGCTCTCAGGACCAATTTTGTCCCTTAAGTCCTCAAATAATTCAAGGAAGAATTGAATAGGGAGGAGAGGTGGATGCTGCCGCAGACTGCTTACAAATTACCGGGGTATTTCTCTGATTAAGAAAAGAACAAGAAGTCTGCCGAAATGACGGCGGTAAAACAATGCCGAATCCCCTAAGAGAAGGCTAAATTAAGGCGGAGATAATTGTTAGCCCTCGAGCTTGTGTTTCTAAGGGCTAAGCAGACCCTTCATTCAACCCTTCCAATCCCGGGTCTCATCCGTATACCTACAGTTCTGTCCTAACTCAGGATTTTACTCACGAGGCAATCGGAATCACAAATCTACAGCTCTCATAAAGAAATCCTCCATAAAGACTAGACTGTAGTCTAAGAGCTGGCATTTTTTTTTTTTTTTAAAAAAGAATTTTAGTATGGCTAAATGTTTACTATATTGTCTCTCTCACTCCCTGGACATTATACGGGTGGTCAGAGTCATTTTACAGAGGTTGCGTTCATGAGTGTGCATCGTATATCTAAAGGGTGTCACAAAAATAATTCTCATCCGTTGGCCAGATGATTCTCCAATGCGAGATCAGAAAAATACCCCCCCTCCCATATTGACCCCCGCAAAATTGACCTTGACATGTTATTCATGGTGAACATTTTTATTGCATACCTATTTTGAATCTGCGATTCATGAGGAAGAAAAATGTCAACGGCACCATAGGTCAGAAATGACTCTTTATGGTAACAATTACTACTAACAACGTATACGTGCGCCATTCCAATTGACAAATGGTGGCCGATTTTGACTTTTTTTTCTTTTTTTTTTTACATGTTCTACTAACATCCCCTTACGCGATTTTTTTAAAAAAAGCATCTCATAGTATAAAAATATTATTTTTTATTTATTTATTTTACGAGCTTCGCAACGACGGAGACTTGCTCTTATATATAAAAATATTATAGGTATATTGAAAACCGAGCCTCTCAGCGGCAATCATTGGAAGACTATAACTCATATTTTTCAATTTACAGGAATGCCTTCATGATTTTTTAAATAATTCAAGCCAGGAATTTTGCGTATGTGGATATTACTCCGCCATTTATCAATTTGAATGGAATGGTATGTGTTGTTAATGGTCATTTTGACCACAAAGAGTCATTTCTGCCTGTTGACTTTTTTCGTCCTCATGAATAGTGGATTCGACATATCGTCGATACAAATGCAAACTAACGAATGTGCAAATAACCAATTTTCAGAGTGGAAAAGCATTTATTCATAACTTTTTTTTTGGACAGTCAAATATTCGGCAGATTTGACCTTTTGATAGTGGAATACTTTCCCTTTAATAGAGTGAAGTGAGATTGAAGAATTTGCCGTAAATAAGTCCAGCAGAAATTAGTAAAGATTGACAATGAAAGATGCATTTTTTCACATTCGTTAGTTTGCTTTTGAATCGACGATATCTACAGGTAATAAAAAAAAATTGACCTTGAATTACAATCAGGTCAATTCGCGAGGGCCAATATGGGGGTTATTTCTTCCGAGCTCGCATTGGAGAATCCTCAGGCCAACGGATGACTATTATTTTTGTGACACCCTGTACCTGTAGGTAAAATAATAATATTTCATTTTTTATTTGAATTTAGCTTATCGAAACTTAAATATATTATTGCCAGACACATGTATACATGGGGTTATTTAATTATTGGCAAATCTCAAATTAACTTGCTACACAATTATGCGTCACAATTTAATGCTTATACATTATATGGCCATATACAGGATATACTGTTTCCTGGATCTTTTTTTGTTTATATATATATATATATATATATATATATATATATATATATATAGAGAGAGAGAGAGAGAGAGAGAGAGAGATAATATATACAGTAGACACTCCCTAATCCGGCGTTCTCTTATCTGTCGCTGTCTAATCCGGTGGTCTCCAGCTGCAATAAGGTGACGTATCTCGGAGCTTGCCGGAGCTAGACCGGCTCGAGGTTTCCTAGAAATCCTTCCCTTCATAGCTAGCCAAATATTTGTTTCGTGGAATTTCATTGAATGGAACTCAAAGAAGGCATATATTTTTCGTTTTAATGGCAGGAATTCGTATTTCTAATGGGGGAATAAATGTTTCTACTAAGGCACCTGCGGCTGAAACTCCTGATATACACCTGCAAGGATTTTCATATTTTGAATTTAATTTATAATTACATAAATATGCAATATTACAAGTGGAACACATTTATATATCTTTAAGTAATTACATAAGTGACCACTTCTAACTCCCTCCATTGGTGCTGCTCCTCTCTACTTAGTACATTATTTCGCCGGATCCCTTTCTGGCTTCTTCAGGCTGTCATGCGTTCTTATCGTTTCACAAGGGGAGTATCTAACTCCCCTTGTACTTCTGCGTATCGGGGAGAAAGAGAGAGTCCGTCTATGAATAATTTGACTAGGGCATTGTATAAACATTAAACTTTACTTGAAAATAGTAAAATAACTTTTTTCTCTTTTTAGAAATTTGGCACCTAGATGATTCAGTGTTGCCAGAACAATGGAAGCCCACACAAAACTTTCGGTCCATTCTTTTTGATTGAATGATTAGGTTTCCAGTATTTTATAAAAGGATAAAATTATTACAGGGCACGCTACTTCTTTTCAAATGCTAATCATCCATTGTCCTATAGCCGAACTATAATGAAATGTATATGTGTGTTGGCGTATCCTTTTTCCTCTTTATGTAAATGAGCCGAAGGAAGAAGGATGGCGTCCTTACTAATGATCTTTTCAACATATTCAGTGGTTCATTTACTTTTCTATATTCGGATGAAAGTAATAATAATAAAAATATTTAAGTATTGTAGCAGGATCAATGCAATTGCAATTGAAACAATTACATACTATATCTTAAGTTAAAAAATCTATCACTCTATATTGAAATGCTTCAAATATTATTAAATATTTTTCTATGCGTTAAAAAGGGTTTATTTTTTTTTTATTCTCCTCTATTATAGCAAAAACTTGTTGATGGGTTGTAATCAATTTTCAAAAGAGCAAATCGCACATTAGCGGGCTCTAAAAAACAAATAAATAAATATAGCAAAAGCAATCCCTTCAAACATCCACTAGCTTTACAATTTAAAAATACAAATTTCGAAACTCCAATAAAATAACAAACTATAATAGGTATAGTGGATGTTACTCGACACTAGTGATGTTGTAAACCTCCATAGGAATGAAGGAATTGAAGGTTCATATCCAATATACAGCTGAAGGCAATATTGAATTATGAGCGCCCGTAAAAATAATCTTTCGAAATAAGTTTTTTTGCTTTCAAAAGAA
>OX328123.1:123619746-123684507 GCA_946811695.1 Gonocerus acuteangulatus | reverse complement strand
TAGAAACAGGGTAGATAATACAAGTTAAAAATACTGTCAACGCGTAGAATTACGAAAAATACACATTAAGATTAAGTAGTGCAGAGAAAACATTGCTTTGTTTTTTTTTACACAGATTAACCTGATAAAATAAAGAAAAAAGAGAATCTTGTATGCAGAATTTGCAATGTAACTTGATAATCAAAGTTAGTCTCACAGAATTAAAAAAACTCGATAAAATAACTACATTTCAGTAGTTCACTCGAAAAGTGATTGCAAGAGCGAAGGTTGTGTTGAGTGGAAAAAAAATATTTGGATTATCTGGATTTTTTACATAAGTGAAATAAATTGTTATGTGATATATGCACTTATGAAGGGAGACTGAAGTTCAGATAAAAATTTTGAGATGTAAAAGAGGGCCTGGGTACTCTAGAGGCGTTAACGAGGAATACTGGTACATTTGAAGGAGCCGAGAGCGTGATTAAGTCTCCTGGTTGGATGTAAATAATTTCGCCTCTGGTTGATTGTTGGAACGACTCCAATTATAATTACTATTCAGTAACTTTCGACAGTTTTGTCGTCATCGTCAGCTCGTTATGAAGGTGTCGAGTGGACCCTTCCTCACAATGCCGGTTCCTAACTCTCTGGTAGATTGTGTTTAAAGTGGCAATTAAAAAGCAAATTTTCAAGAAATCCTCCGAAGAACTGGCCGGAGCTGTTAACATGCTAATTTCCTTCTTGAGTATATTAGATTGAAGATGACTTCGATACAAAGTAGTCAGAAGATGCAAACAGATTTCTTCATGAAGTATATTGTTGGTAAAGGATCTCTTGAAGTCTCCCTATCTTTACAGCGATATTCTTCATTCATCCAAAATATTTACGCAAACAACATTTTACCTATATTTTTAAAGGATTTTGTTTTAATAGAATGATTTGAATAGGTCTTTCCATGGTGATATGGCTAACGCCTTGGATTCTCGTTCGGGAAATCCTGGCTCGGGCCAGCTGCAGCACGTTGAGTATCTTCATATCGGGGCCCGTATGACGTAAAAATCGGATTATCTCGAGGGGAGATATTGAATTTCAATACGTCACGTTACTTTTTCGCTTACAAATTTTTAGTCTCTTCCAGACAGGGAAAAATCATTATTTTTTGTTTTCAATGATATTCACAACATTGGGGTTTTTTGGGATGCTGATTTTAAATCTGCTGTTATTATTGGTGTAAAAAAATGTATAATACTAGTTTACCTGAAAACGTAAGCATATTTTTGAATTTATTTGGCGAAATATAAATCGTTGTTTAACGATTATATTTTTCCTTTAATCTACTCTATAAAACAAATGAATTGGTGAATGAATCATGTCAATATCATTTCCTAAACTCAATACAAAAAATATACACTTTCAACCTACTTTATTTTATTTCTCGGCTCCTAAGGCACATTGGACGGAACGCTCGGACACGAGTCGATTATTTTTAAATGTAGAATCACCAGAAAAAAAAAAATAGTCCAGATCGGTGACCCCACCGCTGAATACTCCCCTTGTGAAGAAGCTTTTCTACCGCTATTCGAAGCAAGGAAGTACAAATAAAATCCGGTAGGACAAATAAATTATTTAGCTCTGGTGTAAATGTCTAATTTACTTTATTTTTACAACACATCATTCTCTGTAGTTACTCATGGCATATGTGACGTTAAAATGTTAGAATATTACGGCCGGTGTAGTTATTATTTTGGGTTATGAGTAAACTATGCTTGAAATAGACCGAACTTTTGCGGGTTAGCGAACTATAGAAAAAAATCACCGACAATGACTTTCGAAAATAATGCAAACTAATTTCAAGCTTGTTGACAGTAGAATATATAGAAGAAAATATCTGAGAAGAGTTGGGTAAAAATGAAGTTTCACGCCCTCAAAACCGATTTCTTTCAAATTTTGTACAATTACGTATTTTGATGCACTAAACACGAATACGTTAAAAAAAAAACCTTCGCATTTAGCTAGGAAAGAAGTTATTAAGCACTAAAGTTAATAGAATAATTAATAGAATTCTATTAATTTTAGCGAGTTGGATTGACTGGGGTTTTGTTACCTTCTTGAGCGAGCGTAGCGAGCGGAATATCACGTATGCCCTTAAGCGACAGGTGACGACGGGTGAGGATGCCCTTAAAATTAACAATATTTTTGAATAAATGGTTTCTGAACATTTCAAATGAGAGTTCTCTGTTTCCCAATGTTACATATCTGCGCATGCGCGTGTTTACAAATACGCTGTTGACGCCTAGTTTTATAACCATCCTAACAGTGAACTTTAGTGCTAATATTATATTCTATTAATTTTAGCGAGTTGGATTGACTGGGGTTTTGTTATCTTCTTGAGCGCATAGCATGTATGCCTTAAAGTCGTCATTTATGCCTTAAAGTCGTCACAAATTTAGTTGTTAACATTAGCTCTCATAACCCGCATAACAGTGAACTTTAGTGCTTATTACTTCTTTCGTAGTTAAATGCGAAGGGTTTTTTTTAACGTATTCGTGTATAGTGCATCAAAATACGTTATTGTACAAAATTTGAAAGAAATCGGTTTTGAGGGCGTAAAACTTCATTTTTACCAAGAGTTGTACTGAAGGAGCTAAAGGTGTGATATCTCGTTAATTCCTTATCTTGAGGAGGGCATTAAGGTTGAACGATCTCATGAAGGCAACACCTAAGGGATTTTTTTTCTCCCTTTACGTGACTAAGTCGGTCATCCTACAACCTCTTAATCGCTTCATTTATACCCGAGTGAAGCGTCTACTAATGGGGCCGATAAAGGAAAATCCTATCACCGAAAATGTACAGGGGAACTCGACTTATATCATTTTTACGGCTCACATCCTCTACAGCTTTGAACATAATCCCGGTTTGCTTATCTTATTTTTTTTTTGAGGTTTTATTCGTGAGGAAGTTCTTTTCTGAGGATCATTTGATAAAATGATTTGATAAGGCGGAAGGAAATGATGGTTTAAAATGAAAACTTGGTTTTTGTAAGTACTAACTCTTTTTTTTTTTTTTTGTATATAGTTTATCTCTCATATAATTCTATCCTACATGATAGAAACAATTTAATAAGTATTTCAGGGTCTAGATTTCATGGCACTTGAATAAAATATATCCACTAAAATAAATAAATAGACTTATAATAAACTTGCGTAATGCCCGTGCTTCGTCACGGCAGTTAAGTAGTTTTTTTATTGCGTTAAATAATGCATCATCAAAATTAACGCTACTACATAATTTTTTGCAGTTCATTATAGCACGGTTCCCGTCATACTATATGTTATTCATCAATTGATAAGTAATCAAAGTATAATGTTTCTTGGAACTGGGGTATTCCGGACCGGTGCCAAGAAACAGATAACCGTTAAAATTCGTTGTCAATAATAAATGTACGTAAAATGAATAAAGTATGTTTCTAATATGTCATTAGGAAACACCCATTACGAAGAAGTGTTCTGACTGGGGAAGCTGATGGGTGAGGAGGCTGCGCAACGGTTCGGGATATTATTACCTCGGATGGACCATCACCAGGAAAGGTCTATGAGGGAGAAGTTGAACCTCAATTAAAATGGTGATTTTGTCCCTCATAACGTAAACTCTGTGAGGGACAGTTTATTTCTAGTAATTCAAGGTCTGCCATCATAGTCGATTTTAACCTCAATTAAAAATAAATACTATGAAATAAATAGTGGACGGTAACAGCTGTTGTGTTATCTTCCTAGCAACGCATGCTACCTAGACGAGCACGCTCTCTTTGAAACTAATAGTTCAAACCCCTCTAAAAATACTTGAATTTGAATATCAAAAAATCCCTTCTTAGTGAGTGTTTACATGTTAAATGGAGTGTCCATGAAAAATGTCAATTTTTTCTGTCAAGGCGTGGCTGGGCGATGATAGGTCAGTGAGTCAGCCAGTCAGCGAGTGAGTGGTATTTGACAAATATATAGAAGATAAGATAAACTAAGTACATCAGAATGTAGTAGAGGACTAGAACATTAAAAAAATCATTATAAATAAAAACACCAATGTGGATCATGAATGACGTAAGCTAAGCTAACTTATGTGCAAGGTAACTTAGGCCAGCTATGTGCAAAGTAAAGGAAACTTGCTAACTAAAAGGAATATTAGTCTGGAAATATGTAAGGTAACCTTGGCTGGCAATGAGCTTCGTCTTAGGCTTGCTAACTTCAAGAAAAAAAAATGAATTAGGAAATGTGGAAGCTAACCTGTACTGGCTATGTGCAAGGCAACTTCTACATTCAAAATCTACATTTCTAATATCTACATTGTTAATTCAGGTCTTACGTCTGCATTTTTTGTGTACGTTTAGTATTTTACCAGTGTTTTTTCTCAAGCTCACATATTAATATTTATTTTATAATTATTTTTGGTAAAAATGAAGTTTCACGCCCTCAAAACCGATTTCTTTCAAATTTTGTACAATAACTTATTTTGATGCACTAAACACGAATACGTTAAAAAAAAACCTTCGCATTTAACTACGAAAGAAGTTATTAAGCACTTAAGTTCACTGTTATGCGGGTTATGAGAGCTAATGTTAACAACTAAATTTGTGACGACTTTAAGGCATAAATGACGACTTTAAGGCATACACGATATGCGTTTCCGCTCGCTACGCTCGCTCAAGAAGATAACAAAACCCCAGTCAATCCAACTCGCTAAAATTAATAGAATTCTAATAGAATATAATATTAGCACTAAAGTTCACTGTTAGGAAGGTTATAAAACTAGGCGTCAACAGCGTATTTGTAAGCACGCGCATGCGCAGATATGTAACATTGGGAAACAGAGAACTCTCATTTGTTGTTGAAAATGTTCAGAAACCATTTATTCAAAAATATTGTTAATTTTAAGTGCATCCTCACCCGTCGTCACCTGTCGCTTAAGGGCATACGTGCTATGCGTTTCCACTCGCTACGCTCGCTCAAGAAGGTAACAAAACCCCAGTCAATCCAACTCGCTAAAATTAATAGAATTCTATTAATTATTCTATTAACTTTAGTGCTTAATAACTTCTTTCCTAGTTAAATGCGAAGGTAATGACCAAATTCTATGTTAGAATATACGTTCTATAAATAGGAGAAGGCCATGTCAGTATAATGACCACCTATTCGTTTAAACAGAACATAAAATATATACGCCACAACCCGAGCTTTAATAGAGATTTTTTTAAAGATGCACATTTTTTCCGCTGTTCCTCTTTGAGGAGAGTGTCAAAATCTGTTTTGAATTAGTGCCTCGTTATATATTAGCCTTGTAGTCTTTCCCATGGTTTTTGTGCCTCGTCTTTCTTTCTTCGCGCCATATGTTAGGGGTCTACGCACACATTCATTTCAACCATAAATACCGCTGCTCAAGATCCTGCATTTGCCTGATGATAACGACTTTCTTTCTTTCAAACAGTTTTAAACTCTTAAATATATATATTTAATTTTTTTATTGTTGTATTTTTCCGGTACTGGAGGATTGGCCGCTTTCACCAATTTTTAACCACTTTTTCTTCAATATGACCTCTGTTTATTCGTAAGATAAATGACAGCATTATAAAATAATTTTTCTTATTATGTTTTATTTGCGGATTTTCTGAGAGGTTTTTAAATTTAAAATGTTAACAAGGTTTAGAGTCAATCCATATGAAATGGTCCAGTAAAAAATAATCTGGTTGCTTGACTATTTTAGAAAAAAATTTATATTATTACCATAAATTAAATATGAAATTAGTTCAAACCAGTTTTTAACACTACTTACATAGGTTTATCATCATGCCAAAAATCAACGTTGATATACATCTCCTTATGCCAAAAAAGTACCCTCAAAAACGGCATTTTGAGAAATATACAGTTATTTTCAATGGCAGTTTTCAGGTATTGGACCTGTAGAAAAATCAATTATGTCAGAACTATTAGTCTATGATTTACCAGTCTTGAGAAAATCAGGTTTCCGTAAGAGCTAATAACTGAAAAATCAGCATGCGAGGTGAAACAAGGAGGGCTGCCATTTTCAGACGGTTGATTCTAAAAAAAATTAAAAATGTTTTGAACTACTCATTCCATATGTAATGGATGGTAAAAATATCATTTTTTTTTTTTTCTAAAATGGTCAATCAACCACCTTTGGAGCACTTAATATGGGTTGACTCTTTAGTAAACATCGTTGTGTTATTACGTGTAAATAAACTGGCACTTATTAGGAATTAGGAGGAAGGTGAATGATACTACAATATATACTTTCTTATCATTTATTTCACTTCTCTACATGTTTCGCATCCTCTGGGGAATATGTTTTAAATACAACAGATTCTGCCGCAACTTAAGGTACAGAACCTTCCACGCGATGATTTGAGACGAATAATAAAGTGTTATTGAACTTCCATCTATTTCCACAGTTTGCAAACTAAAATTATATATACCGAGTGATTCTAAATAAATAATTTTATAGAAAGAAACTCAAAAGGCTTTGTTTATTGGTATAATAAAGATAAATATACTTATATTTATATGTTCTTAAAATTAACTGTACATACGTTCATACTTGTTCCCTGGTTACGGCCAAAAAATTGGGTTCTCAGAAAAAACAATGATAACTCTGATCCCAGCAGAATATTTTAAATTCCAATAAACCGAGGATTTTGCACATTCATCTAAATGGAAGATAAAAGAGCAGAGGAGCTGCACACACGCTGTGCACACAGCCTAAGGCCAAAACATGCATGCGGCCAAACAAAGCACGAAACATGGCCTGATTCCCTGTTTAATAAATCCATTGTTTCCTTTCCATTGTGTAATAAAACAAAAACTTATTTCTATGTTAACATATTTCCCCTCTTGATAGGCTTAATCAAAGCCCCCTTTTATTCATATTTAAGCCATGTACTTCAGGGATTAAATTCTAAAGCCTCTGGGACAAAAATGTGTTTCCATAATCCTGTAACATTCGCTGTGTTGTATATAAGGCTATTGTTAGAAGAAAAATAAATTCAATCTAAATATGCACTATAGCCTTAAAGCCGTTTAAAATATAAGGGAACCGCGCTAAGATGACGCAGTTCCTGCGTGCCGGAGTTTTGCACGCAGGAGCTGCGTCATCTTAGCGCGGTTACCTTATATTTTGAACGGATTTAAGGCTATAGTGCATATTTAGATTGAATTTGTTTTTCTTCTTCTAAGCGACATATCAACAATGGTTTTATACGGTTATTTATTGCTTTTATAAATGATGATACTTATATAATAATGTTATAATAATCTCATCAATTAACCTAGGAGTGTAACAGTACCTCAAGTGTTGAATGAAGTTTTTATTCAGTAAGTCCGCTTGTTTGAATTTTAATAGGCTTCCGAGTGTACGTTTAATAGGTATTTTGACCTGAGGAATCGAATGAAACTATTTCGATTAACGATTTACTATTAACGATTAACTATTTCGTTTTTGAGTCCTCAAAAAAAAGGTAAATTTCACGAATTTCTTACAGTAATCGAAGCTATTATTTATAGAGCTTGATTACATTTGTAAAAGTTGAAGTACTATAAAACAATATTTTACTAACAGATGCGAGCAGTATTGATATTTTCTTAATTAAATATCACAAAAAAGGTTAACAAATCATGATAATTTACGCAAATATCGGTAGGATTATGTCAGCCGGAAAAAAGTGCTTCAAATAAAAAGTTTTAAAACAACGTGGTCTTTTAACAGCGTGTTAATTTTGGCGTTCTTATATGTCTCTTTTTCGTTAGTTTTCAAAGTTGTAAAAAGATCTTTTAAATTATACAAATGCTCCATTCGGACATTATTATTATTATTTTTTGTTTTTACAGAATTTAAGTTATGAATTGTCTAGTACTTTTGTGTCGGTCTCGTTGGTTTCCAAAATTACGTATTTATCAGCTTCTAGAGTATTTCATAGGTAATTGAATTCGTTCAACGGAAAAATTAATTTAAAAGTACAAAAAAAAGCACCAGGAAGTGTCTAACATATGAAAACTATTCTTAACTTCTAAATTACACTACGTGTAAATGAAATGCGGCTAAGTGTTACGTTGACGCATTTTTTCTGAGCCGGAATTTATAGCCAAAAAGGTCCTGAATATCTTTCAAGTCCACTTGAGCAGAAAAGCCTTAAGAAACCTGTTGGCAAAGTCCAACAATTCAGTCATTTGAGTTGAGACTCGAGACGAACCTCAAGTGTCAAAGGAGAAAACGACGTAATTGTTTCGTAACATTAGGAGGGAGAGAGAGTAAATGAGGGAGGCGTTGAGTGCTACCCGAAAGAAGCGGACGCATCAATGCGTCTCGTTAGCAGGGCAGAAGCAATTACCACCGTGGAGTCCTGGAGCTAAAACGAGGGAGAAGAGATTGGAAGAGTGGATCCATCTGGAGAGGTAGGAACTGGAACTGGAGGGTCCTCCAGACCCGTGACCGCAGTCCTAACAAACCGGCATTCAGAGGAGGTGCAACTTGGGTCCAACCGCATACCGGTAATAATCAGAGAGAGAGACAATTGCTTTCAGACAATCGGCTTACAATTGTCTGAGACGACGCTCTGTCTTGACGATTGGGGTGCTAATAAGCACCTTAAGAGATAAGACCAACCTAATGCGGTCTAACGAACCACACACAGCCCTTAAGATATTTGACAGTAAAGCTTTACCGCTTTACAGTTACTTACTAAACCCATGATTCTCACAGACACAAGGTTGGAATATAGTTAAAAATGTAATAAGATGGCAAAAATATTCAATTAATTTAAACTACGAGTATTCTCTTTAAACGAAATGAAATATTTTATTCTTATAGCGGGACTCATGACCCTTAGCCCTTATCTTGGCAAGAGGTTTTGTAAGTTGTTGTGGTTTACCAAACATAATAAAGAGAAAAATAGTTGTACCCCACCCTCATTTATGAAAACATTGCTAAAGTCAAGGTGTCCTTTGTGACACTTTGCCAGGATAAGGGTTAGGAAATTATTTTAAATTCGACAAAATCAGGATAAATAATTTAAAATAATAAATTAAAACTCCACAGTTTGAATGAAAAAAATGACGAGGGGTTGGGTGAAAATTGCAAGGATAAAAAAAAAAAGTGCGAAAGAGTCGGGATTTAAAGGTTCCTCGGTAGTAGCATGGAGGACTGACAGAGGAAATGAATTCCATAGCGCGGTGGCACGGGCGACAGATGATTTTTGGAATAAAGATATACAGTGGGAAGGAATATAGAGATCGGAAAAACGACAACAGGTGTTACCGAAGCGAACAGAGAATTTAAATTAAAGAAGTTGAAAGATGTAAGAAGATCTTCGGGATTGAATGACGTGATAAAGAACTAGAGAGCACCGGGGGATTTGGGGAGTATGGAATATTAACAACCAAAACTTGGTGTAGTTATCCAACTAAAACGATATTAAAAAAAAAAAAAAAAAAAAAAAAAAAAAAAAAAAAAAAAAAAAAAAAAAATCTGAACTATGTGATCTTGATTTATTTTGTATTTTTGAGGTTTCAAATTTCGGGGGAAGGGGCTGCAGACCCCTCCGTTTTACTCGTCTTAGTGCCCCTATTGAGGCATAAGAGACTGTGTGAAGCCGGTACGGCAGATTTAATCAAATCGATTATTATGTAAATATCATAGTTAGTATATTAGTGAGTTTTTATATTTATCGTTGCTCTATTAAAGGCAGAAGTTTATTTTATATAGGAGGTTGCAATGATTTTGAAATTAAATACGGTATCTATAATATAGATACCGTATACGACCTATATCTAAAGGGGTTCCTCAAGGCTCTAGATTGGGCCCTCTTCTATTTTTGATTTATATTAATGACCTTGTGGACTTCTTAAGAGAAATTGATTTGATTATGTTTACGGATGATATAACAGCATTTTTTTTCGGGAAAGTGTATCATAGAAATTGAAAGAAATTTAAATTGCATGCTTTGAAAACTGAATATGTGGATGTTGAGCAACAAATTAAAATTATTTATTTATTTATTTATTAAAAGTTTCGCAGTTTTTAGCGATATACTCTATGACAATAAATGATGATTACATGTTTACAAAATTAGTTACACAATAAATGATGATTAAATAAATGATGATAACAATGATTACATTCATACACATACACACTCATATATACATATGCTTATATTATTGCACTATATCTATGTTAATTGTTTATATTTACATTATACATACATTATACATTATTAATATCTATAGGCTTATAGCGTTCATTAATATATCTATATAATTATTTTATTCATTAATATTCTTATTAATACATTATTCCTTATTATTATATATATATTTATATTACACATTATTATTATTAAATTATTCCTTATTATTATATATATACTTTTATTACACATTATTATTATTACATTATTCCTTATCATTATCTATATACTTATATTGCTTATCATTATATTATACATACATTATACTTATCATTATACTTATCATTATCTATATACTTATATTATTTCATTATTCCTTTTCATTATCTATATACTTATATTACACATTATTACTACATTGCTTGTTATTATTGTTATTGTTTTTCGCTACAGAGTAATTCACCAATTAATATGTATTCAATGCTGCAATTTGTTCATAGCAAACAGTTTTGTTTGTGTCTGTATTGTTTATGTTCAGAAATATTTAATGCTTGAAATAGATTGGTGTAATGTTATCCTCAAAGATAGATATATCTGCTTTTCAGATTACCTGTATAAATAATGTTAGACAGATACGTAAATAGAGGATCTTATTATGTGACGTATTGTCAAAGTTTGTTAAATATATTTGTATTTTTTAAATAAGTGTATATCTTGTCTATATACTGGCTTCTATCTGAGAGTAGTTCAGTCATGTTGTCCGGTAAGTCATAGTTTTCTCTCAACCGACATTCAGTCAAAATGTGTTTTATTGTCAGTGGGGTGTTACATACTTCACATATCGGTCTGTCCTGTCTCGTCATGAGGTGTACGTGCGTCAGCCGTGAATGGCCTATTCTTAGGCGGCATAAAACAACTTCTTCTCTTCTATTCTGCCTTATGCTGGATGGCCATTTACCGACTGTTTGTTTAATTTCTCTTAGTTTGTTGTCTATTGTCATGTGCCAGGATCTCTGCCACTTCTCTATAACTATTTTTTTGGCTTGATTCTGCATATCTCTGTACGATATGTGGTTTATGTCCTGATGTTGTTGTTTGGTTGCAGTCTTGGCAATTTTGTCGACTATTGTATTTTGTTCAATGTCTTCGTGTCCTGGGAGCCAGTATATTGTTATCAGTTTCTTCGTGTCGTAAATCCGTTGTAGTATTTGTATGTTAAGTGGGTTTGGATTGTAAGTGTTCTGTAGTCCTGTTATTGCTCTGAGAGAGTCAGTACATATCGTTATCCTGTCTTGTGTTACGTCCTGTAAGTTCTCTAAGGCGAGTAAAATGGCATGCAGTTCAGCTGAATAGCTACTTGTAAGGTCTGACAGTTTAATGCTGACGGTCTTTTTATCAATGACAGCTGCTGCGGCCGTGCCTTGTGAAGTCTTAGATCCGTCCGTATAGATGAATAACGTATCTGTATTTTTTTGTAGATGTGCTTTGAAGTTGTGTTTGTAAGTTTGTGTAGATAAGGGGTTTTTCTTTTTAAATTTTGTCAGTTCCAAGTCAAATCTTAGGTTGTGTACAGTCCATGGTAGGTAAGTCGGTGAGGGTCTAACGTAGAGTTCAGTTCTTTGTATATTCGTGCCATGGGAGTAGGATTCGTATCTAACTAGCAATGGGCGTTGCCTAGATGGTTGTGTTTGGTATTTCCGCACCATTACTTCGTCAGTCCGTCTAGGAGTGCAGGCGCTGTTCATAGATGCAGATTTTAATGTAAATTTTAAACAGTTTAGCATACGTCTGAACTCCAGTGGAAGTTCTCCGCAATCCACATGGAGACTGTTGGCCGTGCTTGATCTAAAAGCTCCAGTTGCAATCCGTAAGCCTAAATTTTGTATCGGGTCTAGTATTTTAAGTGTACTGGGCTTAGCAGAAGAGTACGCAACACTTCCGTAGTCCAGAAGGGACCTGGTATATGCACGGTATAGTGTCAGCATTACACTTCTGTCTGCACCCCACTTGGTATTGCATAGAATCCTTAAGAGATGTAAAGATTTTTTACATCTATCAACGAGACTCTTTAAGTGGGGAACCCAGGTTAGTCTAGAGTCAAATATGAGTCCTAAAAATTTAATTTGGTTAGTCAGTTTAATTGGGGAATTTTTGAGAGTTAATTGGATTTGTGGGGTCCGTCTCTTTTTGGTAAAAATGATACTTTGAGTTTTTAGGGTGGAAAAGTTGAGTCCGTTAGTATCGCTCCAATTCTCGAGTTTATCCACTGTCTCTTGTATTAATGTAGTGGCATATTCAATATCTTTGGTTCGAATGTAGATAAGCAAATCGTCCACATACAGACGATATCTTACTGGTGGTGTAATATGCTCGCGGACGGTGTCCATAGCTATTTTAAAAAGCGTTGTACTTATCACACTGCCTTGAGGCACTCCGTTTTCTTGTTGGAAGATGTTGGAAGCAGTGTTTCCAACTTTTACACGGAATGTTCTATTCGAAAGGAAATTTAATACAAAATTGAGGAAATTTCCTTGAATATTCCATTCGGATAATTTTGATAGAATAGGTCGGCGCCAAACTGTATCATAAGCTTTTTCTATATCGAAAGAGACGGCTATAATTGATTCCTTATTAATGAACGAGTCTAATATTTCACTTTCTAAAGTAACTATGTGGTCTATTGTCGAGTGATTCGATCTGAAGCCACATTGATACTCTGAGAGGAGTTGGTTCTGTTCGAGGAACCATAGTAGCCTCTTATTCAATATTCTCTCGAAAATCTTCAATATACAGCTTGTCAGAGCTATTGATCTATAATTATCAGCTGATGATGCATCTTTATTGGGTTTCTGGATGGGTATAATTAATGCTTCATTCCATACTGATGGGTAGATGCCAGTTTCGAAAGCCTTGTTATATAATTTTAATAAAATAGATTTTCCAGCATTGGGGAGGGTTTTCAGCATCTTATAGCAAATCCCATCACTACCAGGAGAAGTGCACTTCACTTGGGAAAGTACTTGGCTTAGTTCATTCGGGGTCAGAGGTTCGTTTAGAGGATGTTGGTATTTTGGGGTTATGAGAAAAGGGGTACTTTCTAAATTAGTTTTGAATTGAAGCGAGTCTAATGTGAGCTTTTCGTTGCTCGATATAGAGCTAAATTGTTTGCCAAAAATATTACTGATTGTTTCGGGGGCAGTAATTATATTATTGTCGTGCTTTAGGGCCGAAATTGGGGGTTTATATTTTTTATGATTAATTTTATTAACCATGGACCACATTTTGCTTGGAGGGGTATTACTGTTAATTGAGTTCAGAAAATTTTCCCAGCATTCCCTCTTACTTTGTTTAATGACATATTGTGACTTGGCTTTTTTGCGTTTGTAATCAATAAGAAATTCCTGGCAAGGATTAGCGTTAAATAACCGGAGTGCATTTTTTCTTTCAGTCACTGCCTGCTTACATTTATCGTTCCACCATGGAACTGGGTGTTTTTTGTATGTACTTGGGGTCTTGTTCATTGATGCATCTGCTGACAGTTTTAGAATTAGTGAGAAATTTTCGAAGTTCTGGATTTCGTTTAAGTGATCCAGGAAGGAATTTTGAAATTTATTCCAGTCGGCATTTTTTACATTATATCTTGGGGTTGATTCGAAGACAGTTGGGGTTTGGGCTGGACTTATTATTATTGGGAAATGATCACTGCCATGTGGATCTGGGCTCAATTCCCAAGTAAATCGAGTGAATAATGTAGAAGAGCAGGCAGATACATCAATATTCGTGTATGTTCCAGTACGTGGGGATAAATGTGTTGGTAAGTGCGTATTGAGTGGGATAAGATCGTTATTTTCGAGAAGGTTTTCTATAATTTTGCCTCTTGCATTGGTAGTTTGTGCTCCCCAAATTAAACTTTCCGCGTTCATATCTCCTATCAGGAGTAGAGGGGGTGGGAGTTGCCTAACAATGTCCTGGAGCGCATTACTATCAATTGGTTCTCCTGGTGGGAGATAAATGGAACAGACAGTGACTTTGAACGGCATGTAAACAGTAACAGCCACTGCTTGGACTGTAGTCGATAGCCTAACAGGTTCACTATAGATACAGTCTTTCACATAGATACAGACACCACCACAAGCCTTACCCCCCAAGAGATAGTCCTTAGAATAGGATTTATATCCGTATATGGAGATTTGCTTACCTGGAGCGGTGTGTGTTTCCTGTAATGCAATTATATTGAAGGACTTTGCATTGTCTTGCAACATGAACTTTAAATCAGCATAGTGCCTTTGGGTGCCGTTAATATTCCACTGGAGTACTGACATAGCAGAATAAAAGAAAAGGGGATATATATACCTTTGAGTGTGAAGTCCAGTTGTGAAATGTACCAGAAATAATATGTGATTTAGTCGTGTTACGTTTTCTTCTTTGTTCTGCCAGGTTTCTTGACCGGGGGAAGTTTTTCTGTACCTTCAAGTTGCTCTGGATCAGCTTGATCGTTGCCTGCGTTTTCCGCCTTTCCTGGTGATACTAGTCTTTTTTCCAGGGTCTTGAGGGGAGATTTAATTTTTTTGAGTGTGCTACTATTTTCCATTCTTTCAGGTGTTTGTTGATGTGTTTCAGTCATATTATGATTAGCTGAGGAGGTCTTTGTTTGTTCAGGGGTTTGTAGGAGAATTTCTAATTTACTAATTAATTCAGATAGTCTTAGCTGGTTACCTCAAATTAAAGCCACAAAATCAAAAACCAACAAAGCCGTCTATATGCTCAAACAATTAAAAACTGTTTTGAAAACTTCCGACCTGCTAAACGCATATCATGGCCTTTTTCAATCCCAATTATACGGAATTAGCTTATGGGGAAATTCCAAAAAGGCGAAAGAAGTCCTAACAATACTAAAAAAAAAGCGATTCGGACAATATTAAGCCTTAGGAGGAACACGTCCTGTAAAAATCATTTTACAAGATTAAAAATTTTAACAGTGCCAGCCCTATACATTTTAAGAGTTTTAAATATTATTAAAAAACACCTCCCATTGTATAGGAAGCATAGGGATATTCACTCCTATGCCACAAGGCAACGTAACTTAATAGCACTGGGCAAGCACAGTACATTTTTTAAAAACGGGCTTGCGTACATGGGAGCAACTTTATATAACTAATACCTAAGGAATTGAAGGAGGAAGAAGATAAGAAGTTGTTTTCCAAAAAATGTAAGAATTACTTGGCAGAAAATGCTTTTTATTCAGTTAAAGAATTTGTTTCCACTAAATAACTCCTTGCACATTCATTGCTCTAATTACCGCAATCATTTTGTTATTTGTTTTATGTAGTATATTGTTTTGCAATGGCTTATTGTACAATTGTTGTATTGAGACATTTTATTTTATTTTTTGTTAAATGTGTTGACCTTTCTATTTCCACTTTCTGTGGGTTAATGGGAATAACGATTTATTTATTCATATATTATATGAGCGCACCATAGGAATGATTTCATAGTGTTTCAAGTGCGGGGAAAGTTCTCTTCTAGAGAAGGTATAGTATAGTACGTAATCAGATGGAGACGGACTGAAGAAGTGGACACGAAGATCGGCAGCAGCTTCAGACAACACGAATCTTGGACTTCGTGATGCGTGCACTGCTAAGTCATCATCAGACATGTCAGCAACTCTCTTCCCTTGCCGTCTTATCACTTCACCTTTCCACGCTCAAATGTAGTTTATTCAGAGTAATAATGTGAAAATGAAATGTGTAAGTCGAAGACCCCAACAACAATAACGTAGGGTTTGACATGGTTTCATAAATATGTGTTTAAGGATATACATATAGGTTTGTTGCAAAGGTAATAAGTTCATGCAAAGGTTTTGGATATTCATTTTTTGTAGGCAAGTGTTTGCCAAGTAAACGAAGATAATATAAAGTTTAATTGATGGTTAGTAGTGTTGTTTTTCCTCAAATATTAGGTTAGTTTGTGTTACCTTCTCTATGAGTTAGAAGGGGTTACGGCCAGCTCAGGGCTTCGGTGCAAGAAAACCCTTGCAAAACAACTCGGGGCATTGTGAGAAAAGTTGGTGCTTACCACTCAAAAGTTCATTGCCATATGGACCGAATTGGACATAATAATTGGGTTAGGGGTCAACATATATTTTTTTTAATTTATGTAATATTGTCATGTTTTACCGGTTTAATTTATGATGAAAACTTACTTGATCGATCATTATGGAACAGAACCAAGTAATAAATGTAATAAACTGAATATACTGGTATCATATTTATGTAAAATATTGAGGTCAACCTTCCTCAGTTGGATGAAAACATCTTGACAACTTGAGTACATACTCTTATTGTTCATATCCGAAACAAGAGGGACACACTCAGTAGGGTGTATAGAGAGAAGAAGATGGAGTTTTAAGAGCCTGACACTTGAAGTTGCATTGCTTACAGATGAAACAGCTGCACTTGCTCAAGGCTATGTACGAGAGCTCAAACAGTCTTCAAGCCACTTGAGGATGAATTCTTCAAAAGCAAGGAGGATTAATTTATGTCTTCCCTTAATCTTCTAGAAAGGAAAGTTAAAAATTAGTCAATGTTTCTGAAAACTGACATTGGCAGTTAATTTAACAAATTAAATGTATAGACTTCCCCAGCGGGAGAAAGAGCTTGCAAACCGGGTTTGCGGTATTCCTCGCTGACGTCTCTATTTCCCAAAATGTTAATATCAAAGTGAAATTTCCCATTGCACGATTAATTTAAAATTATCAAAGTTCCTGCAGTTATTGACACCAGACTTACTCCTAGCCTTCTTAAACAAGTATACTGAGCAATGCTGCTTGCATGCAATGTATGTTGCTTTTCGGCAATGTAGTCTACATTTCCTTGGACAGAGCAGACAGAACGCTCGTTCTGCCCAACAAAGTCTGCGGGGCCATATTTTGTCTGTTAATGGTTAAAGAAATATCGATGTGAAAATGAAACATCCTGTGCCGTAGTCACCTTAAGTAACCCCAGGTATGTGCCATTTCTGCCAGACTCATCCCGATAAAAGGCGGGATAAACTTGCCAGTGCTTTAATATGACTCATACTTATCCCCCTTTTTTCATTTTTATTGTTTTTATTCTTTGTTATTCAATAGATCACCCTTGTTGCGAAGCTCTCGAAATGAATGAATAATAAATACTCAGAGAATATTAAATCAAATACATTATAGACCTCAACCTCAAAAAGTTTACACTAGTGTGTAGTCTTATAAAAAATATAATTCGAATTATATATAAATTTGTTTTTTCCCAGGATGATATAACTGCCGGTGCTGCTACCAGTAATTTCTAATTGGAATAACCGTACGTTCCATTTACTCACTATTTTTCCAATGAAAATGGGGTAATTCTAACATCTTTTTATTATTTTATTGCTTTTAATTTACAGAAAATGTTTTTCTTGGAGATAATCTCCTTTAGTCAAAATAATCGGGACTCAATCAAAATTGTTTCAAACCATGGTTATAGTTATATTTGTGTTTCCAAAAATGAATTTCAACTTTGAATTAATACTTTTTAGCAGAAGCAAGAAAAATTATTTATTCGTACATAGTATTTAAATATGTGTGAAATAAATATACTTCAAGTAAAAATGAAATGTATACAAATATTGACTATAATATAAGGATCGCTCATCATTGAAGATACCTGATGTAAAAAAGCCAAAATAAGCACCTAAACATTTCTTTGAGACTATTGATCAGAAAGCGAGATCACCCTCGTAGGGACGTATGAATACTTTAGAAGAAGACGAGTATCGAAGCTATAGCTTGGAATCATTTCGTCCATGTTGTATTCTATGCACGTCCTAGAAGGCTTTGTGGCCCGGTATCCAAGCCCTGTCTTAAACCCATACCCCCTTGGAGTATTCAACACCGGCCCTTCAGGCCTTCTTCGCTCATCTGAACCTTCTTTATCGAGCTTTCAAATATATTCAATTTTAATTTACTTTTAGCGAATTCCGAAGTTGTTTTTTTGTACATGAAATAATTTTTGAGAAATATTTTGTAATCTACATCCATTCTAAATAATTGATAAACTCTTCGTAGAAATAGATCATACATATCTTCTTGTATATGTGCATACATATACTATATATATATATATATATATATATATATATATATATATATATATATAGTATATGTATGCACATATACATGTGCCAGTGTGTGTTTTTCATAAACTGGTTAAACTGTTAATATTTCATAAGCATCTTCTCAGAAGGACTTTTTTGTTGTGTTCAAGAGATCATTTCAACCGGTTTTGTAAAAGTTCTAAAAAATATATTACGCTTATTTGTTCTAATATATCCGCGTTGGAACTTATTCAAATGAGAGCTTTTCTTGAGAGAATTTCTTATTGAAATTTTCTTTTTAAAAAAATGTATAACTTTTGAAAAATGAAGAATCATTCAACATCACGTCAGTGATCGTATGACAAAGAAAACGTTTTAAAAGTTACGTTAAACGTTTGAAAATCGGTTGTGAAGTTTTTGAAAAATGTTTTGCGTATCTTAGTAAAATATTTTTTACAGCATAAACAATCTCTTTTCAACGTCGAGCTTGGATGGGTGACTGTCTGGAAAACATACGTGCTGTTGACATTATAAAGGGGTCATCTCATGTTGATAGCTAATAGCTCGTTAGTTCTCATGCCGTAAACAAAATGATATTTTTTACGAAAAAAAAAAACGTTTTTGAAATCCCAAGGTAGTCTAGCAAGGAGAAATTAAAGGCCTACGGTTTGAACATTTAAGTTCCCCTTAAATTAGCCTCACTCCAATACTATACTTTCTTTGAGTGACGTTCGGCTGCAAAAGAATGAGTTCAGATGAAGCGTTTTTAAATACTCAAATTTATCTATTTGGAATTATCTGGACAGATTTTTTTTTTTAATTTGGACTAGTATCTCACCCCAGAATGAAGGATGAATTAAGAATCCTCCCCTAAAACAAGTCCCTAACAGCTGAGAGAGTGAATGAGTGAAGAAGCCTAAGGATGTTGCTTGGAGAGGGGTGAGAGGTTCCCATAGCAGGGGTTCCAACTCTCCAATTGGATATTTGAGAGCTTGAAGATGGGGTTCCGATAGTTGCCCGATTCCCCCTCCTCATCCAATCAAATACCTATTACTTTATAAGGCGATTCTTGGGAAATATACAGCGGGGGAGATAACACTTCAGTCAGGAGATTTCTTTATTATTATTATTTGATTGTTGAAGTTTTGAAGCGATAATTTGATAATTCAGATAGGCCTTAAATTATAATATTGGTTCTTTTGTATAATAAAATAATTTCATAAATAAAATGGGTTTAATAACATCAACCCGGGATCACATAAGGAAGGATGGTTAGTGTGTCGGATCCCCAGGTAAGGAGAAAATTAAAAGAATAATTAAAGGAGATGAAGATTCCTTTTGGCTCAGAGCTGGTCTTATTGGACATGGAAAATTTGAACCTAAATGTTCTAACAAATAAACCATTGGAAATAGTTTATAACAATTGGGATAGGAAAGTAAAGAACTATATAAAAGAATAATTTTAAAACCTGATCGGCTTCCAGTTAAGCAAAGCACGTAATCTACAATAATAATAATATAATCTGTTCAATTTATTTTTAAGGAAAATAATTTGCCCAACTTACAATCAGCGTATTGAGAACGACCTCATAAAATAATTTTTGAATTTTCTTTATCGATCCTACCTAATAGATAACAAAAATGACCCCCGATAAAATACATATTTCTCTATCGTTGTTTATCGCTCTCTCACTCTCCCTCTCTCTCCCTCTCTGACTCATATATATATATATATATACACATACATATATATATATGTATATATATATATATATATATATATATATTCTGTGTGTGTGTGTGTAAATGTCAGAGTTTGCTTTAATTAGGATAAGATAATTTTTCAGTGTGTGTGTGTGTGTGTGTGTGTGTGTGTGATTATTTATTACGTGAATGAGTCTATTTTAAATGTGTACTGATTTTAAATGGTTCAACAAGTATAATTTGAAATGGACGCAACCCATTTTGTTAAAATGTATTTCTAATCTGTATATAAAGTAATAGGGCTATAAAATTTATGTTTAAGAGATTTTTATCTATAGTTCATAGAATATCCAAAGACGTCATTAAGGATTCCGACAACAAACGATTGGACGATTTCGTTAACCAGCCAATCTGTTCCTGCGTGTGTTGTAAAAATAAAGTAAAGCGATTCATTAAGAACGGTGCTTTAATCCATAAATTAATTATTAATTTGCCAGCATCAACAACTAATAAGGAAATTTTTTTTGTTTGTTAAAACAAAAATCGATACATTAGAATTTAAAGGTTATACAAAGAAAAGTTATACAAATTTTAACGTACATTTATTGACAACGAATTTCAGGTCGGATTATCTATTGGTTATCTCCCTTATCTGGCCAGGATAGGGCTGATGCCTTCTCTTTTTTCAAAAGAAAACCCACCACCTCTGGTGGAAATCGAACCCGCGGCAAGGAGTACATACACCTTAGCATTCACGGCAACCGGGCCTCCAAAAGTCATTATAAAAAATTAATAATTGAGTCAGCTTTTAACTACAGTTATGAAAGAGAAAACCTATTTTTATATGTATAGATATTTTTTTAAAAATAAACTCGGGTATATATATAAATATAAGTTTTAGCTGGGATCCTTTTCGTTGCCAGGTAGATAGGATCCATAAAGATTGAAATACATTTTAAAAATCTGTTTCATCAGTGCGCTTATAATAGTGCACTTATAAAAGTATTATAAACGAACAATGACCGTCTTGTGGTGAGTGAAGTTTTTGCATGTAATAGATTTTCTAAAGTGTGATCCTTGTTATCATGGTGAACCGCAAACTAAAAGTTCATATCAATAGTCGCGCAATCATTGTTTAATTTATTAATAGAAGAAAGAACGACGTTTGTGATTACAATGTTATTTAGTATATTTGCTAATTAAATTTTATCTCGCTATCATTTTTTCTTAATTGTTATAAATGTTTATTGGTTAATGATATTTACTTATTCGGTTCTCGGATGGAAAGTAATAAATATAAAATAATTACAAACACCTAAGGTCATGAAACTAAATAAGGTTATAAATTATATATAAATATATTTTTAATCTTTTAGGGTGCATCGAATTCTTCGTTTTCATAATGAGATGCAGACAGTTAGTGTTTGAGGTCATAATAAATCAAGGAAAGGTTGGGATTAAGCTAAGAAAAAAACCTCGGCTTTTCAGAAAAATCAGCATTTTGGGCGTTTTCCAATTTTCAAACGAGAATAATCACAGCAGTAAGCAAAATGTTACATCTTGGCATTGGGTTATAAAACAACAAATTAATCTGTAGTTCTGTACAATACTTAAAAAAAAAAATCGATTTGTCATTTGATTTAGTTTTATTAAGTCATTTCAACCACTAGAGAATTTATATATGTACGATTGAAACTATTGACCATTGAATCAAAATATTTGATCAAATCAATGTATTTGTATTAAGTAATTTTTAAAAGAGAAAATAAAAATAAGGATAAAAGAAGGAAGAAAAATACTTGAATGAAGAATGGTCAACGCATATAAGCACATTCATGAACTCTCTCACACGCACATGTCCACGTACATACATATGTGCTTTCTTCTTCTTTTAATTTAAATTCGTATTTATATTTTTGTGAAATGATCTGTAGCTATAAGGAATCTTAAAGCTTTCTGGCGATATTTTTTTTTTTTTTTTTTTTTTTTTTTAGATGATAATTAAGCAATAAATTGGATTAATACACGGAGATTCGGAAGTAATGACATTCTGCTCGTAAATAATAAGGAAAAACTAACAAACAATAAGTTCAAAATACTAAATCCAGATTATCTGCAGTTGCAAAGCATTCACATTCCTAAGGGATCCAGCTAAGCATCCACCTCAAGCCTTGTGCTAATCAAGCAGATCAATATGTAGGTACTTAAGATGTCAAGCACAGAGTTCAGAAACCAGATAGGCGACTGGACTCTTATCAATGGAACTGATTACAGATATTCCACAACAAAAGCCCTACACATCGTAGCGTGTTTTCATTTCATGGTTATCTGGGAAGGTATGGAGCCAATGACCAAGCAGTCGACGCACCCAAATTAAAAAAAAAAATATCTGGGAAGGTTAGAATAGAAACTCAAGCAATATTTTCCCAGACTGAAGATATCAAGCGAAATATAAGCCTAGAACATTTTTTTGATTAGGTTTTCTAAAGAAGAAAAACTAATATAACTCATTTTTAGGACGCTATCTGTATCTGATTAATTTTCGTAACTAATTTTCGGTTTGAAAACTCAGAAACCATATATTCACTTGACAATTTTTCTAGATTCAAGGTTCGGTTGTTGTTTCTTAATAAAACTAAATTTGTCATGTGAAAATGGGTTTTATTGTATGCCGACGTTTTAGCGTAAAATTCAAGCCTTCATCAGGGCTGTAAAACAAGTAGGACACAGTTAATACTAATATACATAAAGATTCAAAAAATAGAAATACATTATATCGAAAGTATGTGCTTTAGCAGGAGCTTAAATTAGGAGTAGATCAATGCAGGTTTAAGAACTAGATGGATAACATGGATACAGATATAAAATGAACAAATGCAATATGAAAATAGGCTTACCGATGAGAAGACGGAGAACTATGCCTCACAGTTGCGAAATCATTTCTGACTATGGTTTATCAAGGTAAGTGTTGGTGAAAGGAGTGTATGGGAGGAGAAGTTTTCGACCACCCATTAAGTTGAGGGTGGTAGTAGAGGATGAAAGGTAGTAGAGGTCTCTAATTTAAGCTCTAGCTATAGCACATACTTTCTGTATATTGTTTTTTTTTTCAATTTTTGGAATCCTTTTTTTTTTTACTTATAAATTAGTATAAACTCGGTTCTACTTGCTTTACACCCGTGATGAAGGCTTGAATTTCAAGCCGAAACGTCAGGAAAACAGTAAAATCCATTTTCACATAAAAATGTAGTTTTATTAAGTAACAACGACCGAACCTTGACAATTTCTAGCTTTAAATACATTTTTGTTTACTATACTTTTTTTTAGAAATATTATTCCTTGCGGTCCAAAACATTTTTCTACAAAACTCGAACGAAGTAAAATGGCAACAAGAATGTACTCTATAAACATTTAATTTTATGAATGCAAATCGCATAACTGAAATTAGAAGTGTTGAATAGTCTGTAATATAGTTAGTGTAATATAATTTCTTTCTGAGAGAAAGTGTAGGGCTTTAGTGAAGGCAGCCAACTGGTAATATTTGCATACAATCAAGAGAGGGGAGTGGAGGAGCATCCGAGTGAATCATAAACTCGACGACCTATTAGTCTTGTCATGTGACGCCACGCCCACGTCATTGGGGGAGTTAGGTACGTCTGGAGGGGAAGACGCCGTGTAGTCTATGTTCTAACAGGGGAGGAGCTCCTATAGTGATGTAAAGTCCTATTTCTCTACAAAATACTGGCTAACAAGTCACTAGGATGCGCCCACTATTATCATGCGTTCATAATCAAATGTCTCATAGGAATCAAAGGCACGAAATATAATTTAAAAAGTGCATTCTAATAAAGGCTGAAGTTTGGCAGCTTAAATTAATTTGAACGTAATACAGAGTAAACCACAACTTCTAGTAAACCCAATTAGTTTATTTTAGAAATATAATTTTGTCTTAAGATTCGCCCGACGCATACAGATTTTCGTTAAAATACAACAGAAATTACGACAGTTATGAGCAAATTAATAAGAAAACCAACCACCCCTGGCTGCAATCGAACCCACGGCAAGGAGTGCATTCACGGCCACCGGGCCTTCAAAAGTTATTATAAAAAATTAATAATTGAGTCAAATACAAGTATAAAAGAGGTTATTTAGGATTAGTAACATGTTAAAATTCATTTACATCAAAATATTGCATTACGTCGGAAATAAGTTTTCAGGAAGTTCCTGACTTTAAATGATAAGAATTTAAGACAAAAATCTAAGAAAATGTGCATTCCCTTTATAGCGGTTTTATCATAAAGTAATTTCACCACGAGGCACGAACATCAAGAAGTTAATGATCAGATAGTGCAGACAGTTATAAGTGGATATGTGGGTAGTCGGATGATGTGTTACACATTACTATTGGACCTCGCCCAAAAACCATTTTTTCCTTATTGTCTCATGAATTTTATCTCCATATCTGCATGGTTTATGCGGCATTTAGGCCTAAGCCAGCCGTGTGGGACGGGAATATGCGGGACGAGGGATGTGAACATCAACTAGATTTTATGCCCCTCTTAAAGTAAATTATTCACATCAAGACGAGAAATGTTTAAGTAATGATGTGTATCTTGGAAGACATCCGCCTTTTTGGAGATTTCTTGCTTCTGCGTATGCTTTTTGAGAAGCTGCTTTGTCTGTTTTCTTAAGGGAGTTTTAAATACATTTTAACACTCCTGATAATGGTTGAATCATTCCAAAAAAAATTAATACTTTACATAGCAGAGATAAATAATAATATTACAAAACAAAGAAAAATCGAACGTATTTCACCCTACATTTCTTATATATTTGTATGTGGCAGAAGGTCAAATTCCAAACAACTCACTTTCTTTACTACCTGCGGAAGGTTCTTTGAGGTGTAGACTGTAATTACATATTATTTTGAGTATTTCTGAAAAGGCATCTTAAATACAAAAAACATGTAGAACAAAATAAAGGATTAGCGAAAAATGTCAGTGTTTTCTTTAAACCTTGACCTTCTGGCACACATAATTTATTATATTATATAGATTAGGTTGAAACTTTGTTCACACACTAGGCTTTTACCCAAGCTACAATATATGAATTTGGTTATGTTCGGCAGTATTAAAAAAAAAAAGATTTGGTCAATAGATAATTTAGTAATGTTTTCTTAAATATCTCAATAACGTTTACTAAATTTTGATAAAACCGGTGATTGAAATTTTAGAAATGTTAATTTCGTTTTTTTCAAACCGAAATTTTACAGGTTTCTAATTGAACCCTTGCAAATCACGACGAGTAAGAATAATATGAAAACAATCTAAGATTAAGAAGTTCCTGTGATAAAGACTTTTTTAGGCATCTATTTAGGTTTCGTAATGTTTTAAAGTCTTGTGGATATGGCCGTGTCGCATTGGTATTAAGTGACCTTTTCCCAAGATATTCTCAGCGTTCCTTATGAGAACGATGAATTGGCACGAATGATTAGATTGGCTTCACAGAACCTAACAGTGCGGGAAGGATGGAAGAGATCTGGAAGGGCCACCTGCGACCCCAACCAGGTGTAAATAAGACTAGGTCCGAAACGTATTTTCATTATCAGAAGAAAACCCGAGGAAGCCGGAAGAATGTCTGGCGAAACGTTGGTTTATTACCAACTAGCTGAATACCCGTGCTTCGTCACGGCAGATAAGTAGTTATTTTATTGCGTTAAATAATGTTTCATTAAAATTACGTTACTATACAATTCTGTGCAGTTTATTACAGCACGGTTCCCGTCATACTATATATTATTCAATGGGCGTTAAAATTTAAAAGTTTATGTTTCCAAGAAGTCATATGGTAACACCCAATATATTTACGAGTATTACCAAGGTTATAGGCGAGGAGGCTGTGCAAGGGTTCCGGATATTATTACCTCGCCTGGAAAACCTAAGGATATGCCATACATCACGGTTTGACCGGGACTGTCCCGGTATTTTGCAATTGTTTCGGTGTCCCGCCCGGCTTTATCAATGTCCCGGAAAAGGCTGTAAGATGTAAAAAGTAATGAATTCGTGTTTATAAGAATCTTTTTTAAATCGGTTACTTTTCTACAATTAACATTGTTACTACTGCTCACAGAATTGGGCAATGATGACCTCGCAGTTTTTTGCCCTTAAGCATAAGTAAACAAGTAAACTGCTCACAGTGTCAAAGAAATCAGAAGTAATCTAACTGTAAAACGCTGGAACTACCTGCATAGCGCTGCCAGCTGCCAGACACTACTATTACAGTTAATTTCTAGTAATTCAAGGTCTGCCATCATAGTTGAAATTAACCTCAATTAGAAAGAAAGAAAGAAAGAAAAAGAAAAATATTTTTTTATTTTGTACCAAAACAATTGTTTTTTCCACAAATTGAAAGAAAAAGAAAACAAACAAACAAAAAAAAAAAAAAAATAAAAATTATAAATTGCTCTTTACATTAAAATAAAATGTCTTGATACAGCCTCGGCTTGAGGCGTCGGGCTGTAGGTTCTCCAAGGTGGTAGATTGTGGCAGCTGAAGAAAGATGTAGTTTGTCTTGATACCTTCGGGTCAGTTCTTCGATGTGAAATGCGATTGGATCAACTCCCAGTTCTCGATGGAGCAAGGTGTTTCGAACGAACCAAGGGGCGTTGGCTGCAATCCGCAGCACTTTGTTTTGTAAAGTCTGAAGTCGTCTGATGTTCGTCGAGTTTGTTCCATACCACACAGGGCAGGCGTAAGTCGGTATTGGGAGGATCATTGTCTTGTAAAGTAGTGTTACTAGTGAAGGTCGAAGTGATGTTTTTCTGTTCATCAGTGGGTATAGTTTTGAGAGTCTGGAGTGTGCCTGTCGTAATTGTATGTTAATGTGCAGTTTCCAAGTAAGTCGAGTGTCAAAGTGTAGTCCTAGATATCTCACTCCCTGGTCCTTCGGGCTCCAAGGAACTGGGAGTCCATCCAATCGGATTTCTGGTAGTTCTTGGTTCGAAAACCGCCGTAGGGAAAAGACTTTGGCCTCCGTTTTGGTTGAATTTAGGACCAGTCGCCATTTAGTAAACCAGTCAACCAAGAAGTTCGCCGTTCCTTGCAAGTTTTGAATCACGGTGGACATATTACTATGAGTGGATAAAATGAGAGTGTCGTCGGCAAATGTTGCAAGCTGAGTGAAGACATCTTCTTCCGGCATATCCGAGACAAAGAGTAGGTAGAGAAGGGGGCTCAATATTGCTCCTTGTGGAACTCCAGCTTCCAAGGCGATCTTCCGTCTTAGGGTGGTTCCAATCCGGACTTGGCATGTGCGATCCTCTAAGTAAGATTTTATGGAGGAGAAGAGATTGGCTGGTGGTAGTGTATTCTTTCATTTATATAATAAACCTCGGTGCCAGCCTCAATTATAAATAAAAGTATGAGATAGATAATGTAAGGTAACAGCTGTTCCTTATCGTCCTAGCAACGCAGGCTGCCTAGGCTTGCCTTCTCTAACCAACTCAAACTTTAAACCCCCTAAAATGCTTAAAAATACGAATATCAAAAAATCCTTTCTTAGTGAGCGCCTACGTTATATAGGGAGTGTCCATGCAAAATTTCAAAATTTTCTGTCGAGCGGTTTGGGCTGGGCGTTGATAGATGAGTGAGTGAGTGAGTGGTATTTGACAAATATATAGTAGACTAGCTGAATACCCGTGCTTCGTCACGGCAGATAAGTAGTTATTTTATTGCGTTAAATAATGTTTCAATAAAATTACGTTACTATACAATTTTGTGCAGTTTATTATAGCACGGTTCCCGTCATACTATATGTTATTCAAGGGGCGTTAAAATTTAAAAGTTTATGTTTCCAAAAAGTTATTTGGAAACACCCATTATATTTGCGGGCATTACCAAGGTTATAGGTGAGGAGGCTGTGCAAGGGTTCCGGTTTTCCTTGCCATACGTCACGGTTTGATTGGGATAGCCCCGGTAATTTGCAATTGTTTCGGTGTCCCTCCCGGTTTTATCAATGTCCCGGAAAAGGCATTAAGATGTAAAAAGTAATGAATTCATGTTTATAAGAATCTTTTATAAATCGGTTACTTTTCTACAATCAACATTTTTACTACTGCTCACAGTGTCAAAGAAATGAGAAGTAATCTAACTGTAAAACGCTGGAACTACCTGCACAGCGCTGCCAGCTGCCAGACACTGCTATTTGGCTGAGAGATTTTTTTAAGAAAATCAAGTAGCAAAAAAAGTTCCGTTCTTATTTTTAAGGTTTCAGTAGACTAACAGTTCAGGATTCCCCCTTCCCGTTACTTGCTAGGCTTAAAACTCACCATGTTGCTTATAATTTGTACTGTTGTTATTCCCCCCCCCCCTGGTATGCCCATCCCATATTAATGTGTCTCGGTTTAACTCTCCAAAAATATGGCAAGCCTATCTGACGGGGACAGGCAGAAAAGAAACGCAATTAAAACTCTATGAGGGACAGTTTATTTCTAGTAATTCGAGGACTGCCACCATAGTGGAAATTAACCTCAATTAGAAATAATACTATGAAATAGATAATGTACGGTAACAGCTGTTCTGTTATCGTCCTAGCAACACTTGCTGCCTAGGCTTGCATGCTCTAACCAACTCAAACTTTAATCCCCTCTAAAAATACTTACAAATTCTATTATCAAAAAATCCGTTCTTAGCGAGCGCCTACGTTATATAGGGAGTGTCCATGCAAAATTTCAAAATTTTCTGTCGAGCGGTTTGGGCTGGGGGATGATAGATGAGTGAGTGAGTGAGTGAGTGAGTAGTATTTGACAAATATATAGTAGATTCGCCTTGGTGATGTCAAGAATACGCTAAAACTTAAAGTAAAATGGACCATGGAAGTCCAAGGTTTTTGTTTATTTATGTTAACAAGGAGATAAATGTAGAGGTAAGCGAGAAAGTGCCGGATGAGGGGTATTAATAAAATGCAAATAAGTCCAAGCCCCTCCTCCTATCCCGACCTGCTCCACGAGTGCGGCTTGTTCATTGTGGTGCTACATAAAAGAAGAAGGAGACTATTGAGAGGGCCGGGGTCGCCATGGAAACGGTGAACAATGCGCGTCCTCGCCAGTACTACCGGCACAATAAGTCGACGAACAAGAATCATTTCATTAGTCGTACAAAGCGAGCTGTGTTCCCGTCGCCCGAGTCACTATACTTGGTATACTCGGATGGTATGGAGTCCCCCAACCAGACTCTCCAATATCGTTAAAAGTTTCGGCATCCATCCAACTAATGGACTCGCAGTGATCCACCCTCTTCTCGCTTTACAAAGAGCTTCAGATTAGCTTGGAATCTTCTACAATATATTTATATATGTTAAGAGGTTTTCATATTCTTTTTTTAGCAGATAGAACTTTTTTTATGTCTTCTTGTAGCTTTGAAAAATCTATAATAAAAAAAATACCTTCTAATTTTACTTTCAAGTTGAAAGTTTCAACATATTCATCTATTCCTTTTTTTGCTATATGAAACATCATTTCAAAACCCCCACCTTCAGAAGGCTTTATCAAAACCTTGAATCAATAATCGTATCACCTAGATTCAGCTTTCAATTAACACATTCGACTAATCCTGTTACAAATTGCAAATTGTTCTCGATCCCTTCGTCCTTGTGACTCAGACGGTTTCGATTCACTCTGAACCATTAGCCAGTATTTCTTTTTAATAATGAAGAGTTCTTACTTTTTTTTTTTTTATCTAATTTTTCGGGAAGATACTATCTAATCTAATGCCTAGTTTAGACGTGCTAAGTACTTGCCACCAATCACTTTTGAACAATGTCATTAGTGAAGACGACTCATGAGAAAGTCTATAGGAAAGGCCTATATTTACTAAGCGACATGCTCCTCATCCCGCAGTTGTCCTTTGCCATTTTGTGTGCATAGGACGCAGTTTGCCTAGCTACTTATTATTATTATTATTCGGGTAGATTGGAAGGAATAGCTGGAATACAGCAATAGCTCGTTCAGTTTAGAGGAATAGTTCCCGCATGCGCGAAATTTTGAGGAAAATATTCCCTACGGTTCCGCCATTTGCATTTCAATTACAATGAACACCACGCTACTTTAAACTCAATAAAAACTGATTATGTTTCGTTTAGGACCAAGAAAGGCTTGGAAAGGCCAGACAAGAGTGACAGTGGTTAATATTTATTAATACTTAGGCAGAGCTAAGGATAAAAATAATTTAAGAGACAGCCTCTTCAAACAGATGGTTTAGTTGGAGAGAAAAGGTCGTTGCATATGTTTGGCTGAGTATTGATAAATATTTTACATTTTTGCCTTAGTCTGTAATCCAAAAACCTTCCCTAGTCTTAAACAAGACATAATCAGTTTTCATAATGTTTCAAGTAGGTACCTACCGACTTGTTCGTTGAAATGTGATTTTGCAAATGGTCGGGAATATTTCCTTCAAAATTTCGCACAATTGGAATTGAACATTTCCGTCTACCTGAACAGGCTATCGGTTTCTGTCCTTTGGCAGCCTTCTTCCGCAATGAATATTTATTCATTGGGGAATATTTGGTCGTACTGAGTCATTACATTAAAATATTTAATTACAGATGTTGAGAAAAAATATGTGTAAAGGTCATTAGGTTGAGCTTAAGCTCCGATAGGAAGCCTATAATCAATAAGAGTTATATAGAATATATACATTACATTAAGGCCGAAACAGACTTAACAGCTCGACAATTTGCATTTTATAGGCCAATTGGCGTAAAGATTAGGGTATTGGGCCGACCAAGGGCCAGCCTAGACGACCGTTCCCCTTCAGGAAATCCAATATTGTCCGGAATCAAACACTACCACTTGTGCTTTATCGTGATTATTGGAAGGCATCGAATATTGGAGGCCCCTTCCCACTCCATTCAGACTCCCTCCTCTTCCAGACAGCATTCAGCTACTGCCTCAGACGACGAATACCTTATATTTGAACAAAAAATCTCCTCCTTCCGAATGAAGGGATCCTTGACTTTTATCGTCTTCCGCCTCGGATCTTCACCTTATTGGATTATCCAGAGAGATGATTTCGGTAAGGGATTACTTAAAAGTGTAATATAGCGTATAAAACATTTTTTCCTTCTGTATTTCCTTTGCGATTTATTTCGGCGCTGTTGAATTAAGATCTCCTAAGGTATATCTGTCTAGAAAGGTTTTATGTCAATATGTTTTTATTGGGGTTTTTCTTTTTTATTTTTGGCCTTGATCATCCTTTATTTTTCAGTCAATTTCGGAATAACAGACACATTACTACTGCTGAAAATTTCCAGCTTCACTTTAGAATTTTTCCACATAACACTTATTCCAAATTTGATTCGGAATGCTCTCAATATATAGCCGTTATTAGATGTAAAACATATCTTCTACTTAATCACCGTTTTATTTTGCTAGCGTTCTATTGAAATTTATACTTTATGCAGTTTTGAAGATATTTTCAATTCCGATGATCAATTTCACTCCAGGATTTCTCGACCGTTCCAGACCAATTCCTGAGAAAGCTTATGTCATTAAAATAAAAGTTATAATAGCTAAAAAACTATAAGTTATAAACTGATAAATGACAACGGCCAAGTTCGTTTTACTGTTTAAGCCTGGTTGTGGGCCTACCTGTGGCAGGTCTTCCTTACTTAACGCTAAAATTATGTTCAGTTACTCCTGAAGATATATATACATATATAAACCCTCCAATAGTTTTAAAATAATAGTTTGTCACTTTGAATATTCTATGATATTTATATTCAATTTTTATGATAATTATATTTTATTATTCGTGCAAAAATTTGTCAATCCTTAATTTATTGAAGTCCTCTTCTGTGAGTATTTTTTATATATTTTTTTGGCATTTATTTTTTAAAGAATAGATAAGTCTAATGTCAAGAGAAATACGTGTAAATTGGCATGACTTATTTTAGAGGGAAATGTAAGATTACGTTTATTGACGCTCAAAAAATTGAAATCTTTTATTTTAGTATAATTAGGGATGTGTTTTAAGTTGCATTATAGGTAAATCCTACTATTTATATATTTACAGTCATTTTGAATTTTGTTCATGCGATTGGACATTTTTATCATTTAAAGGCAAGGCATATATCCTGTGCCTTCAGCGAAATTTTACAGGAATTGATAAGTTAATTTATTTTATAACAACATCCAGTAAGTAAATAATTTTTAAGTTGGCATGAAATAAATTATTATTTTTTAGCATAAATGTGCTAAAACTGAGAAAAAGCGTTATAAAAATGTGTTACAAAGAAGTATCTACTGGTGTTCGCGCATGCGCGGTGGCCATATAAAAAAAAGAAGACTGTATGTTATACAGTAGGTACATTACATAGGTTTTTCGGGTGTACCTAAAGAATATGTATGTTCCTGAATTTGAGCAGAAGGCTGTAAACGAAATTTATTTTTCCTTGGCCTTCAATTACAATTTTGAACGAACCGTTTCCTCTTGAGCACACTATCATGATTAAGAAAATGCAATTACTTACGTACAAATAAAGAGTTTCAATTGTAGTATTCACCTGTAAAAGGAAGCATCTATGTAATGCACATCAGTATAAACAAGTATAAATTTATAATAATGGAAAAATATAGAATTATACAATACTACATTGGAAGATAATGAAACAGAATAACTGCTTACTTTGCTAAAACTTATTTTTACACTAACACTAAAACTTGACAAATATTGTATTAATATAGATTATATTAATTTTACAAATGACGAAATTATTGATCAATAATATTAGTGAAAATTAAATTCAAATTTCCAGGGAAGGAAAAGGTCCGGATTTGTCTAGTACATTGACAAATCTAGGAATAGATTTTGTATTGTTTTAAGAGTCGTTCATCTTGTTTTCAGCCATTTTAAAGTAAAATGTTTAGAATATCTTCCTTTCCTCCCTAACTTAGCTTCAACCCGCTTTGGAAGGGCTGTCTTTCTGTATGTGACTTATCTAAAATACTCGTTACGATAATAATTTAATCGTGATATCCTGTCACATCTAGTTACCACAATAAATGCGCTGAAACATTGTAATGTCAGGAAATTATAAAGCTATTGGTGAAATTAGCAGTTTATTATGTTCTAACTGTGAATGAATACATATGAGGATCCCAGAGGTCAAGAGGTCTATGTAACAACCATAATGTTTTGAGGAAAATGGAGTCAAAGTTGAATATATCGTCCGTACTAGGTCAAAGTATCGAATATGCATTGGAACAAACCAGGGAACAAACATATTTGATACATTAACGAAGTTATTCGATACTTTATTTAATGCATTAATGGGTATTCAAAAAGTGTTAGACTTCCCACAAATTGCGACAAGCCGTCCAAGAGCAAGGTCTCGAATCTGAAAAACGGGATTTTTCATATTCGATTGTATGACATGGTAGGGACTATATGTGGTAATAGTAAAAGCTAGATTTTTAAAATTCTGATGATAGAAGAATCCTCAGGTCCTCAGCTGTTTATTATCGATGATACATAATAGGTGAAATGTCCGGTTTATGATTAATATGCAAATGAATTAGAGCATCCTCACAAAGTACCCTTAATTACCTTCTGGACTTATAATTATTCATATTACAAAAGTGACAATAATCAAGAGAACACAAGGTGGCAGCAAATGAAAAGAAAATCACTCGGGTCTCTTTACCACCCACAACATTACTGTACGGTGTTTACAACCCGTTCCTGTTTCTAACTTATTTTTTTTTTTTTCAAAAATTTCACTTACATCCCTTGACTTCTGACGCCTCATATGTAATTATTGGAATGTGAAATTATTACTCATTTAAAGAATCATGTTTTAGTAAATCATAATTAATTTTACCGCTATTAAATTAACGGAGCAGCTAATCTTTAAAAAAAAAAAAAAAACTCGACGACCTTAGTTCTATCTTACCTTACGTCATGGATAAAATCCGACGGAATGATTTTTGGATGACAATTCTTATTAAAGAAAGTCATAATATTTTTATATTTGAAGAATTAGGTAAATAAAAAAAAGTTAATCTAACCGAATAGACTAATAATTGATATTGATCTTTTTCAGACATTCAAAACACCCTTCTCTGATACACGTTCCTTGAAGGAGATTTTCTTTTAAAGACAATTTTTTTTTTACGACATTTTTAATTTACGAGTATTGAATAATCCCCGAGGAATAATGATCATTCATTGCCCCTTGCAATGTTTAGTGCACTCTGCGTTGGAAAATTTTCATAGAATTTTGCAACATAATTTTATGTTTTCCCATATTTAATTGCTATTGAACTCTTGCCAAATGCAAGTCTGCTATTATATTTATTATTTATTTATTTAAGAGCTCCGTAACTAAGATGCTATTATATAAATTAACTAAAAACGTTGCAGGATATATAGTCTGTTGAATTCTATCTATTCAGCCCGATGTATACACGAGACGAGACTTACTAAGCCATATTCTGATAAGATATTGACAACAAAAGGAGCTTTGAGCGCGGTGTCATATATTTACAGCTGTATAGAGAGTGTAAACAGAGCGATGAAGGTCTATTCAAGCAACGTATAGTCATCGGCACTGTAGATACAAGTCGTCAATCTATTGACAGAGGAGAAGTATACTCAAGAGAAATACAATACAAATACAAAAGAACTAACTATTACCTTATAGAATTAAATAAGCATAAATACGTTTTCATAATATCTGTTCATGCTTAAACGCTACTTGCTATACGTCTTGTGCTGTAGGACTTAAAATCGAAATAAGAGACCTAATTCTCTAGTTCCAAACAAGGCACCCCGTCAGGCGTTTAACATTTTCAAGACCGATGGCTTCGAACAAAATTTCCATCAGGGCCCAAGTGCTTTTGTATAGTTATTTCGGCAAACATATAAAAATAAATAAATAAGTAAAGAAACTTTTAAAATTATGTACTTTTAGTGGATTAATTACAATTTAGTAAAATGTCAAATAAGCCACGACAGCAGACCCGATGAAGAAATGTTTCGGGCGGATTCAGTATCATAAGATACCAAACCCGCATACCTAACCGAGAATAACGTAATGAGGTCCCTTAACCAAATACGAAGGGTATAGGACAAGGCCCGGAGTAGTGGGGATAGAAAGAAAGTCAAGCAATTTGCTGACGCATACGCCACGACGCTGGGCCCAAACGTGTTAATTGGTACACGTAATGGTGGACATTAGGCTATCAGGAGCAAACTATCACTCAAATGTGCGCCAAGACCGAGATACATAAACATATATAATTAATACAAGTTCGTTTTTCAAATAAACCCGCCTTGCTCCGTATTTTAAATATCGCGTCTTTTATGTACACGTGCCAAATAAATTTCAGGAGCAGGATCTACTATATATCAGCTGTTCATCACTTACCCTTGCGAGCTTGGTAACTAAGAGTTCTTCTGGTGTATCGGTTTCGACAACCAGGCACTTGCGCACTCTCTTATTTCACGTAATATTGTCTAAAGAGTACGTGTCTTTTCCCATTCGTTTATAATGTTTGCTGTAATGTGCAGATAAATGTCTTGTAAAGTCATTCGTTCTTCGTCACTTCATAATCTTTTTTCTGTAATCTTCAGCATTCAAGACATTGTGGGATAATTAGACGCGTTTCATATGGATTAATGAAGAGTGCAAAGAACTTAGTTAATCCCAAAAAACAATTCGACTTTTTCGGTTTAGAAGGCTGATTAAATATTGATAAAGTAGTAAAATGGCACGTACTTCTGCTGTAAATATGCTAGAGTTATATAAGTCTTACTAAACAACAATGTCCGAAGAAACAACACCGATGTTATCAAAGCAATTGATAATAAAGCTAGGAAGTTTGCTGCCGGAGGGCAAGGTCAGCTAAAATATTTTCTCTCCCTCTGTCCTTTTTCCAGAAGGAGATTCAGTTCGCCATTAAATCCCTGGTTAATGCGATTGCTCTAATTAAGTCCTTTGCAAGCCTCCCTTAATTAATATCCTGGAAGGCTGGTCACAATGCTGCTGGGGATAATCCCCACGAGAGAGGGTTGCTTCGGCTTAAAAGGAGGGTCTAAAGCCCTGCCGGGAATTTCGCTACCTATTCATATGATAATATTACACAAAATGCTTCAAATAAATAATTTAATACTACTTTAATAGTATACAAACCCGTAATATTTTACTGTACAACGGGTTTACAGCTTTAATACTAGAAACTAAAAAGAAGAAGAGGAATTGTTGGGATTCGGCTAGGAGAAAAACCTGATATTTTCAGAAAAATTTACAAGTTATTAAACAATTTCTCATGAACAAACTAATCAGTAGTTTTATGTAGAACTTAGTTGAGCGGAGCTAAAAATATAACGTTCAACTAACGATACTGTTTCATAAAATAACCTTTCTTTATCTAACATGCAGTTAAAAATTGTTACATAACCTCCAAATGCCATGCTGTAAATAGTAGCTTACTGTTATCATTGTCCTCTTTTGTAATTGTATATATGTATTTACTTTAATTTCATACGAGTTAAATATTTACATTAATCATAACATAATTCCTTGGTACACCAAATACGAGCCATTGAAATACCTAGGGCTTCTTCTTGACACTAAACTGACATGGATCACTCACATAAAAACTAAACTGACACAGGCTTACCAAAGACTTGGACAGCTTTACCCCATGATCAACAGACATACTTCACTAAAACCACATACGACAATAATGCTCTATAAGACTTTAACTCGACCCCTCATTACGTACGGAGCACCTGTCTGGATGGGAGCCACGAAGAAGCAGATTAACAAGATCCAGAAGTTTCAAAATAAAATCTTAAGAATTGCAGTGTCACAGATTTTCACATCACAGATTTTCTGAAGGACACGACAATGAAATGTCTGACTACACTACCAGCAAAGACTCAACAACTAGGAATAGGACAAATGGCAGTAAATCGACGCATTAAAGCACGCTTGCCTCAAGACATCCTAAATACTATACAATAGAGACAGCAATTATAATTTGCTGATTAAGTCCCTATAGTTTATTTATTTATTCATGGAGCTTCACAACGGCAAGGCGATTTGCTCACATAAAAATAATCAATTAAAACTATATAAAGGGTAAAGAACATGAATTCAGTATATTCAATTTCAAAAAAAGAAAAAGAAAAAAAATTAAAATTAAAAAATTAATAATAACATTAATATAAAATAAAATAAATAATTAAATCAAACCAAACAATTGATTTCATAATTTAATGTATAGAATATAACAAAATAAAGAATGACGAATTGTGACAGTAATAAATAATAATTTTTTTTTTATTGCAAGATGAAAATCATTATTGTGTGTGAATTGTAAGATATTTAATATAAAGACTTTATTTTCAATTTTGAAGCCTCTCCTGACACAACCACGCTCACACACACACACACACACACACACACACACACACACACACACACACACACACACACACACACACACACACACACACACACACGCACGAACATCACACACGTGCGCGCACACACACCAAACATACAGATACACGGTAGGTTGTGTCATATTTTGTCATAAAGTTTTATTCTATGTAATTGTTGTAAAATGGTAGCAATGTGAGGGCTTTGTTCGGAAAATAATTCAGACATGTGATATGGTATAGTTAAGTAGTCTCGTGTTTTGCATTCTGTTAGTAAGTGTTTAATTGTCAGTGGCCTGTTGCATGTCTGGCATATCGGTCTGTCTTGTTTTGTCATGAGATAGGAATGTGTTAAGTGTGTATGTCCAATGCGTAGTCTTGTAATTACAACTTCATCACGTCTTGTTAATTGCGTATTAGCTTGCCATTCATGAGTACTGCTTTTTATCTCCCTTAGGAGGTTATCTCTTGTGCTGTACCATGAGGCTTGCCATTCAAGACGGATATTTTCTGTAATTAGTAAATGTAAGTCTTCAGTCGTTAGTAACTTTGAGTCTACTGATTCCCGTCTGCTGGCGTGTTTTGCTTGTTCGTCCGCATTCGTTGTCTGTCCAATATTTTCGTGTCCTGGAACCCACAACATTGTTACCAGTATGTTTTGTGATTGAAGTCTGATAAGATATTCAAAAATTTGTATGATAATAGGATTAGTGTTGTACATGTGTATGGAGAGTAAACAACTTAACGAGTCTGAGCATAGTGTTATGTTCTGTGATGTAGTTTGTACGTTAGTTAGACCTAAGAGAATTCCATGCAGCTCAGCGGTGTATATGCTCATGCTCTTTGGTAAGGTGACGAGATATTTTTCTGTATTTACGATAGCAGCAGCACCTACGCCGTCATTAATCTTAGATCCGTCAGTAAATATGTAAACTGTTTCTGTATTCGTCTCTGTTAAATGTTTGTACATCATGTTGTAAAGCTGGTTAGAAAGTGCAGATTTCTTCTTAAATTTTGTCAAAGTAAGGTCAATTGTTAACCTTACTTACTCTCCATGGAGGGATTGAAAGATGTCTGTGTGTGTACGTTGGTTGTGTAAAAACATGTTCATTCTCTCTCTTAAGCATACAGCGCACTATGAGCTGCCGTCATTTTGCTCCTCTTTCAGTGTATAGGTCTATGTATGGATTGTCTAAAAACGAGTTTACACACTGGGAATTTAATGATTTTGATTTTGCAATAAATTTGAGACACATCATCTGACGTTTATTATCCAATGGAAGCTCTCCCGACTCTGCATATAGGCTCTTCACAGGACTGGATCTAAAAGCTCCTAAAGCTATTCGAATTCCAGTATTGTGCACTGAGTCTAACGCTTTTAGAGTATTTGAACTGGCAGATGAATATACTATAGAACCATAATCCAGTAGCGACCTGGTAAAGGCTCGATAAAATCTAAGCATGGTACATCTGTCAGCTCCCCACTTCGTGTTGCTAAGAATTCTCAGTAAATTCAGCATTTATTGTTGCATTTATTGAGGACTCCTTGTATATGGGGTCCCCATGTCAAACGTTGATCGAATGTCACTCCAAGAAACGTTAGTGTTCGCGTTTGTGTTATGTGATTGTTGTTTAAGGTTAAATTTGAATTTGGTATATTGTGTTTTTTTGTAAATATGATTTACTTGGATTTATCTTCTGAAAATTTGAATCCAGTCCTAGAACACCAGTATTCTAGAGAGTGTATTGTGTCTTGAATCGTTTCTAATGCAGTATGGTAATTGGATGATGTGACATACAATAATAGTCAGCATATTGACAGTATGATACTCCTTGCGGAATAAAGCGTCCGACAGAATTGATAGATATATTGAAGAGTGTGGTACTCAGAACACCACCTTGTGTCACTCCATTTTCTTGAAGGAATTCATCAGAATATACTGAGCCTCTCCTCACCCTGAAACGTCTTCCCGACAAGTACTTCGAAGTATACTGCAAGATACTACCCTGCATACCCCAGTCGCTCATTTGTGCTAGTATTAATCTAGTCCAGAGACGATCGTATGCTTTCTCCAGATCCAGTGAAAGAGCAACAGTAGACTTTTTTAATATGAACCCGTTTAAAATGTCGTTCTCTGGTCGAGCGATATGATGGAGTGTGCTGTGGTTTGATCTAAAGCCACACTGAAACTGCGACAGGTAATTTTTCTTTTCGACAAACCATACTAGTCGCTTGTTTATCATCCATTCCATAACTTTGGATAGGCAACTGGTCAAAGAAATCGGCCTGAAACTGGAAGGAGTTCGCTTGTCTTTTCCAGGCTTGAGTACTGGAATGACTATAGATTCGTTCCAAGTCTGAGGATAGGTACCAGACCTCAAGACCTCATTATAAAGTTTAAGAAGAACTATAAGGCCAGAAATGGGTAATTTATTTATCATATCGTAAGAAATGTTGTCAGATCCTGGTGTAGTATTTTTGATGCTGGAAAGTGTCAAGTTTAATTCTTGCAGTGTAAAAGGGTCATTTAAAGGGTGGTCAAAGTTAGTAAGTATAGGTATTGGAGTCTGTTCGACATATGTTTTGTGGTCAATAAAGTCGTCCGAGTAGTGCATGGAGCTGGATATTTTACAGAAATGGCTTCCTAATACATTGCTCATAGTGTACGGGTCAGTCAAGAGAGAGTCGTTGTGTGTGAGTCCTGTTATCGGTGGTGTGTACTTTTTATGTTGTATTTGGTTGATCTTTTGCCAAATGTCTTTTGAAGAAGTGTTTTTGTTTATGTTAGTTAGGAAGTCTATCCAACATTTCTTTTTGCTAGTTTTAATTACCCACTTTGCCTTAGCTTTCTTTCTTTTGTAATCAATGAGATAACTCTCTGATGGATTCCTGCAGAAGAGACGAAGAGCTTTCTTTCGGTCTTTCACTGCTGTTCTGCACTCTTCATACCACCAGGGTACTGGTAGTTTCCTGTAGATGTGTGATGTTTTAGGTATACTTTGCTCAGCTGCTTCAATAATTAAATTTGTGAACTCCTCAAATGAGGGATTAGTTGAAACATGTAACTTTCTGTCAAGGAATTTTTGATATTTTTCCCAATCAGCTTTACGGGTGTTAAATTTTGGAACAGAATCGAAACGTGATAAAAAAGAATTTACCTTAATTTTAATAGGAAAGTGATCACTACCGTGACTGTCTGCGCAGACGTCCCACGAGAAGCGAGTATGAATGCGAGCTGAGCAAGCAGATATGTCGATGTGTGATAGTGTTCCAGTTCGGGAGCAAAGATGTGTCGGTTTGTTTGTGTTTAGTGTGAGTAAGTCGAATTTGTCGACTAAGTTTACCCTATAGTTAATATTTCATATATTGTTTAAAATTTGCATTTATTTTAACTTAATGGTGTTATGTTTTGTTGTTAAATTTGTGTAAGGCTTACAATGAAACGACCGAATAAATGTGTTTTTCTTGTTGTTCTTCTTCTTCTTCTATATTTACTTTTTTAACTGAAAAAGGCAGCGAAAAAGCATACCGAAACATCCAAAATATATTCTTTTCTGAAAAAAGCCTACATAGGTGAAATATACCTTCTAGGGAAATAATTTACAAACACAAATCTTTCTCTAACAATAATAAACAACAGTTATACTAATAATTTTACTGCTGAGCTCCATTATCTACTTCTAGCAATGATATACGTATAAGCAATTTTTATTAAGTAATATTCCTTGATTGTGAAAAATGATTGCATCACAATTTATCTTATCTTTACAGATTGAACATATGAGTGAACATGTTAGTTAAAATATGTTTATCTTCTACCATTATAATATGTTTCTTGCAAATAGGTAACGAGGGATGCAGTATGTAGAGCTACTGGTTAGATTGTATCATAATGATTCCTTTTGTTTGACGTAGCCGATTGTACAGAGTTTTTCAAATTACAAATTGAAGTAAGTTTTTTATATTGGAAAATGACATATTCAGGAGAACTCTGATGTCCGAAGGTAACCCCAGGATTGGGAAATATTTGCCGAGGAAAGGAAAAAAAAATTGGTATCCTTTTAAGAAGAAATAAGTGCGGCTGATTCAGTAAGAGGGTTTTGTAAAAGGTGATGAGGCATCAAAGTTTCAAGAAAGAGCCAGGACACCCTCCTAAACCTCAAAATTAAGACGGAGGTCTGAAAACACCCTCGTCGAAAACAAATTCTCCTAATCTTCAGCCAAAAAAGACTCCTTTTGAGAGAGAAAGGGAGAAAGAATAAAAATGTGCAAGAGCAGCAGCGTGTATAATTGTGAGGTTTGAAGACGGTAAAGTGAGAGAAAAAAAATGAGAGAATAAAAGGAAGCCTCCCCTTTTCACTTTCTTTCCTTAAGGACACTGGAGTAGGGTTGTAAATAGTGTCCTTTGCATATCCTGGCCCAGGATCTGGGCTGTAAAGAAGAGGATGATAGCACTTACCACCTTGCACCTTTTCCTTGGGGAGAATCCTTTTGGAAAATTAGTCTTCAACCAGAGTGCTACTTAGTCTGCAGCATGGCCACTTCCAGAAGACACTAAACACCACTTCAAAATACGCTCCCTTTTAGCGCATTTCCTCCCATGTCGTAAGAAGCAAACAAGCTTATGATCTCCAACCGACGATAAAATCAAGGAATACAGACAAAAAATTACGATATATATAGGGCAGATAAATGCTTTATCCAAAAAAATCTAAAAAAATTCTAAAATTCTACTCCTTTAAGTCCGCCCCTTCCTGTGTGCTCCAGAATTTTTTATTAATCAATCTGAGGAATAATGTATTTTTTTTAATTTTTTAAAAATTTATTTCATTATAAGGGCTCCAAAACTTTGGCTATGAGCCCTAATACAGATTATAAAATATATATATTTTTTTTACACTTTGTTGACGTTGATAAAATTTACATTTATACTTAAATAAGATATATACATATATACACACACATACACACACACACACACACACACACACATATATATATATATATATATATATATATATATATATATATATATATATACAACAAATAGCATATACACACATACATGCATATGCCACAAGATTCATATGAATAAAGATAATAAATTGGCATATAAACCACAATTCATTTGCAGTCACAATGCATTACAATAAAAATATAAAACATAAAATAACTAAAATAAGGTACATTAGCTTAATTAAATCAGATCTATAGGTTATTAAAGTAAACTATTAAAATCGAAAGCACAAGGAGAAGAAGGAAGATTGGCTGATTTTTTTGTATAAATTAGTGTTCTTTAAATACTGTAGTATACTGTTGATGTGAGGGCTACCTTCTGTGAGTAATGTGTGTAAGTCGTGTGGCATGAGTAAATTGTCTCGTCTTCTGCAGTCAGTCAGTATGTGTTTTATCGTCAGGGTAACGTTTCACAGGGAGCACACGGGTCTGTCCTGTCTTTCCATTAAGTAAGAATGTGTTATAAGTCAGTGTCCAATTCTTAGCCTGGTCAGGACAAATTGATCTCTTCTATTTAAAGAGAAATCATTATCATGCCAGACTTTGACTTGAGTTTTTAATTTCTCTTAATTTGTTGTCTGTCCGTAACCAGTGATTTAGCCAATCTTGTAATATATGTGTATGTGCTATATTACATAAGTCCTGTGTAGTTAGTTGTCTGATGTCAATGTTTTCTCTAAAGGTAGCCTCTTTAGCGTGTTTGTCCACGTCTGTGTTTAGGCCTATGTCTTTATGTCCCGGTATCCAGAGCATTGTAATGTTATGTTGTTTTAATCTGAGTAATTGCGTGTATATTTGTGTGATTATGGGATGGTTGTTGTAAATGCTTTCCATAGAGTGTAAAGAACTCAATGAATCAGTACAAATTATAATATAACTTTGCTCTATGTTATTTGTTTTGGTCAGTGATAAGTGTATACCTTGTAATTCTGCAGTATAAACTGTAGTGTAGTCGTGTAATTTGATGGTATTGATTTGATTTTCTGTGATCGCTGCAGCGCCGGTCCCGTTGTTAGTTTTAGATCCGTCTGTAAATGTGAAGAGTGCTGAGGGATTGTCTTTGGTAATTGAATTGTACATAGACTTGTAAAATTGTGAGGCAAGTGGATCATTTTTATTGAAATGTGTCATTGTTAGGTTAATTTTTAAATTCTTTACACTCCAGGGAGGAAAGTGTAAGGGTTTATTTGTGTACAGAGGAGTATTCAGAAACAAGGTGTCATCTGTGTTCTGTAAGTGACGGATAAGTAGAGGTTTGTGTTTCCTATGAGTCTGTGTGTATTTATTGGATATTTCTTCGCTTAAGTATGTGTGTACACAAGGTGTATCAAGAGCTTTCGATTTTAAAAGAAACTTTAATCCTAAATACCTTCGTCTATACTCCAATGGAGGTTCTCCAGCTTCTACACAGAGACTATCCGAAGGGCTTGTCCTAAATGCACCCGTAGCTATTCTCAAAGCAGTGTGATGAATGGAGTTAAGAATTTTCAGTGTACTGGGACTGGCGGACGAATAAGCAATACTACCATAATCCAGTAAAGAACTGGTGTAGGAACGATAAAAAGTAAGAATTAAACGTCTGTCAGCTCCCCACTTAGTGTTACTTAGAATTCTCAAAAAATTCAAACTTTTTTTGCATTTTTTAAGGAGTTCCTTTAGGTGGGGTACCCTTGTTAACTTCTTGTCAAATTTCAGGCCTAGAAAAGTGAGGGAATCTGAGGGTTGGATGGCTGTGTTATTTAAAGTAATGTTTGCAGTTTGATTTCCCCTCTTTTTTGAAAAAATCACATAGTTTGATTTTTCAGGAGAAAATTTAAAACCTATGACAAGGCACCATTTTTGTAGATCATTTAATGTACTTTGAATATGTTCTTGTGCAGTGTTTATGTTTTTGTATATTTTAAGAGAACATTGGAACAACTATACACATTTAATAGAAAATATAACAAATGTTTTGCCCTGCAGATGTTAAAGCAAATTGTCTCTAGGCCACCTCCGCTTCAGTCTTCTGAGAGGATTTTGTGGATTTTGGAACGAGTTCCATGACCTTCTGTCATATTAAAACACATTATTGAGAACGAACAGCCACAATCTTATAATATACCTATTATATCTACCTGTTGCATTAAACAGTCGAATTCATTTGTCACTTAAGCATAACTGAGCTCACTGAGAAAAGTCCGATTCGCAGGAACTGCTTCATCTTAGCGCGGTTCCGTTCTTATCTCTTGTGTTTATGAAGGCATAGAATAGAAACAGTTATTACTTTGTTTAGATCAATAGCGAAACACCTATCCAAATGAAATCTCAAACAAACCAGTCTTGAAAGGTCTTGATTTACAATCTTACCTGTATGGGTCAGCTATCCCATAAGTCGGCCAGAGAGGCCACCGCTCAGAGGCATTTGGAAAGCCTTGGGATCTCTCTCTTTGAACGCTACATTTTAACAATAAATTGATCTTCTTATTTTACTTAATCTGTTTTATTGTCAAATACATTATCCAACTATAAGCAATTTAAAAATAACAAGGAATAAAACAGTCAAAAAGAACCGCTCAAATAAACGAAATCAATTACTTCAAAGTTTTAAGCACTTATTTCTCCGATTGACATCGCCTAATTAAAACTTTCTTTAGAACCTTTTTTTGTAGAGCATTTAGTAAGCTTTCTAATGGTAATCTTGCGTTTCGCAAGATTCTCAACCTTTTTCGAAATATTAAGGAAAGTAAACAAAGTTACCAAAATTTTTAATGTCTGATAATAAAATATTTTATTCTAACCCTTCCTTAACTCCAAACGTAACAAAAATTTCAACATATTAGTTTTAATGAAAGTAGAACATGCAGAAAATGTTTCAACTGAATCCCATGATTCTAAGTACCCAAACCAAAAACGGTATTCAAAAACTGTTTTTCCAATTTTATCGAAAACGGTTAAAGCTATCGCCTTGAAAATGGTTTCATTCGTTTTCCTAGCCCAAGAAGCCTATAAAACGAGTACTTACAAGCTTATGAACTCAAAAACGTAAGCGTTACGATTTTTTTTGTGCGAATTTCGCCCCAAACGCCATCTTCCAGTGGGCGGATTCTGCTGGTTAACGAACTTGACTTTTCAAATTCGAAGACGGATTTTTGTACCAAATTTCATCACAATCGGACCATTGGGGAAGCCAGAAATGAGCGAACAGACAAATATATATATATATATATATATATATATATATATATATATATATATATATATATATATATATATATATACCAATTTGAACCACCGCTATTTTCGGTCTCTAGGGGTTCTGAAATGCGAAATTTTCTAGTCGGCACTTCCGGATTGTTTCATTGTATCAACCTTATAAGCGGGGTTCCTCCCTATGGGGGAGGGAGGAACCGCGCTAAAAGTAAACTAGAGATGTAGTACTCTACTATTTGCAAGTCAAAGCTGCTTGCAGTAATCAAATAATGTATTTTCTGGCTACCATTGATTATGATTTCGGGGGGTTGAAATTTCGTCAGGCTATAAGTTGAGTTTTTACAAATATGGCATTAATGTATATGTCTTGTCATTGCGGATTTTATTGTTAGTAAATAATGTCTAATCCACAGTCAAGCGGGAACTAATTCCTTAGTGAATAGAACACTATTCGTAGACTGAATTTTTTACAGCCCGAAGTATATTGTCAATTTGAAACCAACATGTGTAAAAGTATGCTAGTAGCCTCAAAGAAACCTCCCTTTTGTCCATAGCCCTGAAGAAAGCTTGAATGTAAAGCCGAAACGTTGGCAGAAATGCAACTCACTTTTCTTGTAAAATGTATTTTCATTCAACATACGACCAAACTCCGATTGTCTACACCTTCTCTATGCAGAATTGTTTGAATGAGGATTAATTTGTCGTAGGACGTCAAGCTGCAAATGGCGTAACTGCGTTGAATATCAAGACCTCATTTGCGAATTACAATGGAATATCAAGATTTCTATTGGTTGTTGTGTATTTGTTTGTGAGTAAATAGGTTAGAACATGTTTCGGCGTTGAAAAGGATTATTGCCCTCATGAAATTCGCTCATCCGCCCTTACATGGCTTTGACGGAGCAACAGTCAACCCCAAGCACGAAAAGCCCTTCATCCGTGTGTCTTTTAAGATTGAACAATTTCATGAAGGCGCCTCCCTCGCCTCCTTCCCGTTTAATTTGCTTATACACTCTGAAGCTAATAGGAAATCTCCGTGCTGAAGGGGGCTCGGCGACAGGCAATTTGGCGGTCGTGTGAAACAACACTCCAAGCTAAGTCGCTATGTTTTGGCTGCGGTTTACGGGCTTAAGTACCTCAACGATTAGGGAAGAGGCGAGCACCTTTAGGTTTCTGCACGAATTCTAGCACTCATTATTGCCGTCCTAAGACTTCCCCTTAGCCAATATCTCGTCCGTATCTTGCAGAATGTCATTATAAAAGAGGGATGCAAATGAGGACTAGCATTGTTCCCATTGTCTTGTTCTCTATCTCTACTCGCCTTCCGGGGCTTATCTTGTTCGCTTCTCTCGGATTAACACCTCCTTATTGCCCTTTCTAATGGTAATAGTTGCCGATTAAATCCTTCCTCTGCAGAAGATTAGGAAAGTTTTTAGGACGAGGTAATTGGCATTGGATTGCTGTGTAGGACTTCTAGAGGTTGCCTCCTAAAAAAAAAAAAAAAAAAGAAAAACGTCTGCACGTGTAAGTGGTTTAAATAAAAATTACGCCTACACTAGTAAAACTCAGCACAACAATTTTATATTCCAACGGCCATAGCCATGTTGAATGCACCGGTTCCCGTAGATCACCGAAGTTACTGGCAGGTAGCCAGTACCTGAACCGACCACGTGCTGTTGGCATTATAGAAAAGGGTGGCAACCTGTAGATAGCCCGGCATTAATAGCCCTAGTTTTGATACGCCGTTAAACACACACAACAAAAAAACAAAATTATACGATACGTTAATAAATAAATAATACGTTAATTTTTTGGAAATTTACGGCGCACCGACAAATCTAGGCCATTAGCGCCGACATCCAGGGTGCAGCAAGGAATTTTCCCAGCGAGCCGTGAGATGAGAAAATTCCTGCCGCCGGTGGGGATCGAACCCACCATCTTCCGCTTATGAATCTAAGGCACTAGCCACAAGACCACGGAAGACCCCACGTTAATGTAAATATATTCATTTTTTAACATAATGAATTCACAACATCTGTTCATAAAAGGTTAACACATATCGCACTAGTATTTATAAAGCGATACAACTCAAAATTTGTTGTTTTTCAGTTATGAATATGAAAGACATGGTAAATATCTCTTTATCAACCATCAAAACTGTATGTATCTAGCTTCAGAGCTTGTACACCAGAGAACTTGTACCACCCTTCCTGTCCTAATGCTATGCCCCCTTCATGGACAAGAGTGCCACACTTTCAGTTCAGTTTTATTTTGAGTTGTCACTTAAGAAATACTAGTGCAATTTATAAAAGCTCCATCAGTTGAGGACAATGTCGATTTTTGGTCACCAGAGGTACACACTTGGGTACACTATTTGTAAACAATAGTTGTTGAATAAAGTGAAACTCTTCAGTTAAATATTTGCTTACGATAAGATAATTGGCTTACTCAGAATATTTCAAAAAAGGAATCAGCCGTCGTATTTTGCATTCGAGAGTGAGTGTAGCCGTTTAGGATAAGAATAATTTTGCTTAAGTTTACGCTAAAAGGGGCAGCAGCGTAAAGAAATTCATTTGGCTGGAGGAAATCTGAAATAGGAGGAGGGTTCAAATTAGCTCAGCAGCATATTTTTTTTAAGTATATGTTACTAATTGGCGGGGAATCTTGTCTAGGAAGTTTTATGGATGAACTAATAATATGGTTACGGTATATCACCTCCCCATCTAGGGCATTTTTATTTGTTTTCTCTTTGGATACTTAGTGACGTATTTTCAACAAGTTTCAATTGCTGTCAAATAACTTTTTTCCCCCTTTTGGCAACAATACCAGAGCTAACAAGATTTATAATTCCACTTACTTTACTATTAAACATGGAATGGTCTCTTTGGGCCGTTTGTATAGTTTGATGGAGACATAAGCTGCGTTTGTAGGCTTTAACGAGCCGGCTTCCTCAATAAAAACTATACATTCAAGGATAGTTTCTCGTTGCATGGACTTAAAGCGTCATCACAGGACCGGAAAAAACAAACCTAATCCCAGTAGTAGAACGACAGATGATGGCAAAGCTTTTATTCCATAATGGGCTATAAGCCGGTCGTTTGGGAAATATCCAGACATTTCCCGCCTAAATTATGGCGCGCCCACCCATTGACTACTTGATCCGTGATCTTCACTAAAATCCTCGTAATAATATTATGTAATAAAATAATTGTTATAAACTTCTTCTTTTTTATTTATTTATTTGTTTGACAGGTTTATAACATTAAAAATCAGTCTCAGACCAACAAAAAAATGATAATATTAATAAAGAATAATAAAACATCATAAAGTAAACAAAAAAAACTATAAAAATGGTAAAAAAATAAAGTAATAAAAAAAATAGACGGAATAATAAGCAATTAGAAAATATAAAAATTAAAAAAAAAATAAGTTCCTCAAAATAAATAATAGAAATACTTTTGTTTTGGACAAATGTCAGTTTAAAGTTTTATGTTGCTTTTAATACTTAATTTAAGATTCAATTATATTTAAATTTTAGAGGTTTTTTAAATTTGAGAGTAAATGTTGTTTGTCTTTAAATGTTGGAATATAGTGTTGATGTGAGGGCTACCTGGTGATAATAGATCAAGTATGTTGCGTGGTATCTGCAAGTTATCTCTCAGTCTACATTCTATCATTATGTGTTTCAATGTAAGATCCTCGTTGCAATGTTTGCACCTTGGTCTGTCTGTATTTTCCATGAGATATCCGTGAGTCAGTAAGCAGTGTCCAAAAAAATAAAAACACGTTAAAAAAACTTCTAGACAATAAATATAAATAAATTTACTGTATGGAGTGTACGACAAGCAAAGACGTCCTTATCAAGGCGTTTTTCAATATAGTACTTATGATTTAATCTTAAATAAAGAGAAGCAAAAACATTCATGCACCGTTTCTTTTCGGCTGACGTCATGAAAAACCGTTTTGTGGGTGAAGTGTACGAAAATTGAACGTTACCTGGATCAAATATATTTATTCCGTATTTCAATATCCTGATATCAAATTAAAACCTATGAAGCCTCTTCAGGCGCTAGCCACTAGACCACGGGAGACCGCAATTTTTCGCTATTATTATGATTCCAGTATTATGAAATCTTTCAGTAAGCATGGTATACATTGATAGACATATTATGCTGGAAAGTTTTAATCTCTCCTGAAAATATTATTAAATGGACTTATTTTTCTAAACTTTTAATTAACAAAAAAATAATAATAATCATTAGGAAAGTTTTCCACAAAAGCAAGGTCCTCACAGCCTTTTGACAGTTATATTTGTTTTTCACTAAGCAGATATTTTATAAATGAGTTGTATTTAATATTTTCATAAAAATGCTTTAAGAACTGTCAAAGTGACTAGCAGTAATTGTAATTATTCATGCAGTTTTCCGAGAAACTCTCATTTAAGAATAATTAAAAATTTCTTCTCTAAAACTCCAGGAATAGAACCTCCTGTCTGATATGATATTCCAGAAAAGAATACAAAGGGGAAGACGCTAAGAGGGTTGAAAAAATGAAGAAAAGCGGGTCATTTATATGATCTTTCTAATTCAATTATTCCTTTTCCCTCTCAAAAACCATTTTAATATTAATTTTCATTTGGCTGTTTTCCGAGGGATTCACCCCGGGTTCCCGTTAGAACGGTCTTTTAATATAATTGTTCTTAAAACCTCGGTGGAATATTCATAGTATCAGTTTAATTCACCCCCCCCCCCATCCCTAAAGTCATTCTAATTTTTTTCATGACATTTAAAAGCATTTTCTGTAAAAAAAAGAGGATGTATGTAACAAAATTCTTAAAAAATACTTACCTTCTATCTATAAACATTTTTCCTTATATAATAAATATGCCTTTCGTCTTATTTTACCAGAAATTATAAAAACGATGAAACATTTGCTTATATTTATAGGATTATCGAAAAAGGTGGAAGGTCCAAAACACTTGAAACACAACTTCACCCTGAACTTGAGGAGGAGAACCTTCCACTAGCAGGGCCACGTCTAGACTGGTCATTGACTGAACGAATCCAATATGGCGTAAAAAAGTCAGCTGATCGATAGTCAATCTTCCATGTCTTTAAAATAAATTTTAATTTCCAGATGAAATGTAGGCTTATAACCTTTCTTTAAAAAAAAAAAAAAAAAAAAAAAAAAAAAAAAAAAAAAAAAAAAAAAAAAAAAAACCCTCCTTATACATATTTTTTATCAAATGAATTAATGGAAATTTCATGCTGTAAAGATTAAAAATTTCTTCTGGAAATTAAAATTAATTTTAAAGATATGAAAGATCGATTACACAAGTCGACATTGATTTGGTAACACGGAAGTGAACCACCATTTTGGGGGTTTTTGGGTGCGCTGAATCTGAAATTAAAATAATTAACTTTTTCCCTGTACTTCAAGTTTTGAAGATATAGGGCTTTTAACTTGTCTTTTTAATAATGTATCTTAAAACTTTCTCTGTCTACAAAAATGTTTTTGGGGTTCTGGTTTCAATCATTTTTAATACTCCTTGGGGTGGAGAATAGGAATATGAAGTAGGGTTTCTGATAAGTTGGTTCGTTTTTGTAAAAAAATATACTTTTAACCAAAGAAACATGCAAAAATTCTGTAAAATGCCGATTTTTCACAACTTTAAAAGAATTGTTAACAAAATATAATATTGATAGGACAACTCTAATTGCGAATTTGGATTCTCCATTAAATTTCCTTTATGAAAGAGCTATTAGAGTTTTCAAAATTACAAAAATGAGTTGGTAAAAAAAATAGTATCCTGTACGGAGGAAACAGGCTGATTCTCCGCCTACAGTATGGTCCAGCTTTCTTTCTAAATCCTCAACTAGGCATACTCCACATTCCATGCAAAATAATATCCTGTACGGAGGAAATAGGCTGATTCTCCGCCTACAGTATGGTCCAGCTTTCTTTCTAAATCCTCAACTAGGTATACTCCACATTCCATGCAAAATAATATCCTGTACGGAGGAAACAGGCTGATTCTCCGCCTACAGTATGGTCCAGCTTTCTTTCTAAATCCTCAACTAGGTATACTCCACATTCCATGCAAAATAAGTCAATAGTATTTTGTTGCCCTAATTCTGATAATGTTAAATTGTTAACTCTACAAATTATTTTAACTCATAACAAAAATTATTTTTACTTGTGTTATAGACTTTGTTACACCAAATTGGATTCGTTCAGACAATGACCAGTCTAGACTCCCCCCCCTGCTAGTGGAAGGTTCTCCTCCTCAAATTGAGGGTGAAGTTGTGTTTTAAAGCATATTTCCCTGAAGCGGCGCCAAAATGGTGCGAAACATGTAGGGGGTTAAAATAAAAAGCGTGAAAGTGTGTGGTGTAGTTTTATTGACCTTCCACCTTTTTCAATAATTCTATAGACTAAAAAATATGTGTTATATGATTTGGAAATGAAGCTCATAATGTGAAGAGAAGCCAACTCTTGAAACTTGACGCACCGTTTGCAGCGGATTTTATATTTCAACCTTTCTCGTAGAAACATTAGTTACATTTTTTAATGATCACACTCAACTTATAACGATTTTCCAACCGCTTTCCACATTTAAACTAAAGCCCCCCAACTTTCATACCTGGCAATAATAAATCCTGATTATTACAGGTAACCAACCTTTATCTTACCTAGAGCCCATTCCGTTAGACGTTCAAGTTAAGTTACACATGCGTGAAATTCTGAGTGAAATATTCCACACGGTCCCTTCATTTGAGAATTCTTATTTCAATAAACAACATGAAATAAGCTAAAAACAGATTATGACTCGTTTTAGATCAGGGAAGGCTTTAAGAGGTCAAGCAAGAGTGATCGTGTTTAATGTTTACCAATACTTAGCGAAAACTATGGCTGAAGAAAATTTTAACTATAACGTCGCTTCTTCAAATAGATGGTGTAATTGGAGAAAAATGGCTTGGCGTATATTCCCGTTGCGGAAAAATAGCAGTAAACGTTCAGGAAGTTATACCTTATCACTAGTAGGCTTAAAGCTTTTTAGGTCTTAGGCCTGGTGCACACTGAAGAAACTGGTTTCGAGAAACTCAAGATTCATGAAACTAATAGATAGTAAACCATACTATGGTCCACACAGAGTTTCATGAAACCAATAGATAGTAAACCATACTATGATGCACACAGAGTTTCATGAAGCCAATAGATAGTAAACCATACTATGGTCCACACAGAGTTTTATGAAACCAATAGATAGTAAACCATACTATGATGCACACAGAGTTTCATGAAACCAATAGATAGTAAACCATACTATGATGCACACAGAGTTTCATGAAGCCAATAGATAGTAAACCATACTATGGTCCACACAGAGTTTTATGAAACCAATAGATAGTAAACCATACTATGATGCACACAGAGTTTCATGAAACTAATAGATAGTAAACCATACTATGGTCCACACAGAGTTTCATGAAACCAATAGATAGTAAACCATAGTATGATGCACACAGAGTTTCATGAAACCAATAGATAGTAAACCATACTATGGTGCAAACAGAGTTTCATGAAACCAATAGATAGTAAACCATACTATGGTGCACACAGAGTTTCATGAAACCAATAGATAGTAAACCATACTATGGTGCAAACAGAGTTTCATGAAACCAATAGATAGTAAACCATACTATGGTGCACACAGAGTTTCATGAAACCAATAGATAGTAAACCATACTATGGTGCACACAGAGTTTCATGAAACCAATAGATAGTAAACCATACTATGGTGCAAACAGAGTTTCATGAAACCAATAGATAGTAAACCATACTATGGTGCACACAGAGTTTCATGAAACCAATAGATAGTAAACCATACTATGGTGCACACAGAGTTTCATGAAACCAATAGATAGTAAACCATACTATGGTGCAAACAGAGTTTCATGAAACCAATAGATAGTAAACCATACTATGGTGCACACAGAGTTTCATGAAACCAATAGGTAGTAAACCATACTATGGTGCACACAGAGTTTCATGAAACCAATAGGTAGTAAACCATACTATGGTGCACACAGAGATTCATGAAACTTTAGCTGCATGAAACCGGGTTTCATGAAATTCCTCAAATCGGTTTCATGAAACGCGGTTTCATGATATTCGTAAAATAGGCTACCTCTTATAAGCGATCAAAAAATGGCGTCGACATCCTGAAAAAATCCTTAATTAATTGATCAGGAATCCTGATTCAGCATCTCTGTTTTAGTTCGCGAGCTATAACAAAACAGCTGTTTTGCCGATCCCTAATCATCGAGTGAGCCTAGTATTTGCGTTTTCACCACAACACAAGTGTATCGTCGTCTGAATTAATCACGAAACTGATGGAAAACAGTTTATTCTGTGAACACGCTTTACTGAAATAGGTTTCAGGAAAACGGTGCACCGAGCCTTAGATTTGGCTAAGTTTTAATAAATATTAAACACCATCTGTCTTGTCTGACCACTCAAACCTTTACCTAGTCTTGAATGAGACAAAATCAGTTTTTTATCTCGTTTCACGAATCGTGTTGTTCCATGAAATGGGAATAAGAAAATGTCGGAACTATATATATATATATATATATATATATATATATATATATATATATATATATATAAGCAAAGATGGAATGGTTGGGATTCGGCTAAAAGAAACCTCAATACGATTTTTGTAAAAAAAAATCTATGTTTAGGACGTTTCGGCTACTCTTTGGTAGCCTTCGTCAGCTAAAATGTCAAGAAAAAACAGAAATTAATACAGAAAAAAAGTTTATAATTAAGATAAGTAACAGATCTATAAATTTAATTCAACTTATTATAAAATAACCATTTGGTGCTAAATTATTAGAACAACTAAGGTAATAATAAACGGGTAAAGTGAACATTAGTGAATATCTAGAAATTAGTTCTAGAAAATCAATAGAAACATAACAAAAAAAAAGACTATTTTATTGAAGTGTATATAAGTAAATAGGTGCTAATAATAATATTAATTAATTTTAACAAAGAAATAAGATACTACATACCAATGAATATATATATATATATATATATATATATATATATATATATATATATATATATATATCCCTAAAAACATCGCCCATGTAGAATTGACCTTTTTCGTCTCTCTGAACAGGAGATAGTACAATAATTGCCGGTTTGAGCACTCAGAGTCAAAATTCTAGATTTAAAAATTTGTATTTAAAAAAAAATATTAAATATATCAATTGGAGGATGTTTTCATTCAATTTTCCATGCAAAAATACGTAGAGGAAACAGGCTAAAAACAGAAGCATCACGTTTATAGTGAATATACACTTTAAAATAAAAAAAAAATAAGAAAGATAAATGTGTTATATGAAAGAAAAAGGACATAGGAAGCATTCATCCGAATATTTATAATGGTTCCTATTTATTTCCTAGGCCAGCTGTTTGATAAGAGAACCCAAGCAAACAGATAAGGAATGTGTCAGGTTCTGGCTCATAAGGTACCGCTGTCTTCTAAAATAAACCACATTTTTTGCCGCTTACATTACTCAAGAATTAAGTAAATATTGATTATTTCCAATAAGCAAATATTCGGCGGGAAATATATGCCATTTTTTCAACGTTTTACATATTATACATTTATGTTTTTTTAAGTGTTAAATTTGCATAAACAAGAAAAAAGAATTACAACAAAAAACTAAAAAATAACCAACAAAACTTTAAATTAATATGAAATTATTGCAAACTAAACGTCCTGGCATTCTGCCAGAACACGGTATTTTTAAATGAATCACTAAACGTCCTTCATTCTTGTTAAATGCTTTTCATTGACGTGTGAGAAGCAGTTGGTTCAATAAGTGTAAACAACTTTGCCATCAAATATAGTCAATAATGAATTGTAAGTATTAAGATAAGATGTCATAACTCAAAGACTCGGACCTTTCCTCCTATATATATATATATATATATATATATATATATATATATATATATATATATATATATGTGTGTGTATATAGGGAAAAATATTATTGGGGCCTTTATCAACGCTATAGTACCCCCCATAACAATGATTTTAGAATTTTTTTCTGTTCGTCTGTGCACGATAATTTCAAAAACTGCACATCCGATATAGATGCGGTTTTCAATAATATATTGTGGTAAGCTTCACTTAACATTTTTTTGTTTCTTTCATGTCAATTGGTTCATAAATAAAAAAGTTATGCCTTTGTAAAGAATCACGTCGACGTTTGTAGGTCGTAGCCGAGAGAGAGCCCTTACTTCCCCCAATCTAACTGTCTCAAATACTGATGATGCAGTAAGTCCACATTGGTACTACATACATATATATATATATATATATATATATATATATATATATATAAGCATTACTGCAAAGTTGTTTTTTTTTTAATTACCCAAACAATGGAGCTTATAATTCAAAATAAACCACATACATCCAAAAAATTCTTCCCAATTTCACTATTCTTGCTAGTTTAACATAATTATGTTGCTGTTGTTTTTTTACGGCATGTCAACTTCTAGGCTATCCATACGCTGATGTGACGTTGGGAAACCAACGTGACATGTGCTTTATTAGAGGGTGGATAAAGCACATGTCACGTTGGTTTCCCAGGGGATAAGTACTGAGTAAGCCTGACGTTGCTTAACTTCGGTGATCTCTGGGAACCTGTATTAAACATGTCTATGGCTGTTGCTTGATATAATAATGAGTTCACAAACAATTTATTATAGGCATTCGTAGATGATTTCTCATAAGCAATTAGATACATTATACGTTTTTTATAAACTAGTAGGGAACGTTCAAAGTCATGTCTCTAACACAAATTGTCATAATGATCAACGTATTTTCCTTAATGTGCAAATGAATAGTTAAGTAAATCATGAAGGGGGAAAGAATCATCATGAAAATAAGTTATAACATTCAGCTAAAATACACTTTAAGTAACCTTAGGGAATATACATAAGCTTAAAGGTGGAAAGCTTCAACAATTCATGATTGCTAAGTAACATATGCTTGCTTCGTAGCTGTGAGATATTTGTTGACAAACATCTAACTCCCAGAACCTCCTAACCCCCGAAATCCTGACCCCACTCCCTTATCCATTCTCTTCTCAGATTGGAACATCAAACAGGTAAACAATCTCAAGCAAATATTGAATACACAAACGGATTTCCACAGGTTTATTTGGTTTGCCGATTTAGTAACGTGTACGCGGTTGGGTTTTCACTTTTTTTACATCTCCAAAGCACAACTGTACAATTCTAATAAACGAAAAAAATTCATACCCAATTTCGATACCTAACTTCCGGGTATAATCCCTTCTGGGATAATTCTAGGGAATACGTTGTTAATCTTAAATATCGCACTAGTATTTCTAAAGTGAAACAACGCAAAAAAATAAGTCAACTGGAAATGTGTCGCTCTTGCCTAAGAAGGGAGAATAGCATTACGCCAGGAAGGGTGACACAAGTGCTCTCTGGTGTACAAGCTTTGAGATATTTACCATGGCTTTCATGGTCATAACTGAAAAACGCCGAATTTTGAGTTGAGTCTCTTCTGAAATACTAGTGCGATATATTCAACAAAATAGTGGCAGAGCAGAATAACGTTATTATTAAATTTCTAGTGGTTTGAGTTAAGTTTTTCGACTAGCGATTACATAAAGAATATATCAAGGCAGATACCATTGATTACCAAGTCCATTAAAATTGCTAGTCAACCAAAGATGGAGCGATACGTTCAGTTTCACGCCCAAGACCTATTGTCTAAAGGTAGAGGGCACTGGGGTCAGATTTAAAAATTTACGGTGGCAGTCAATGTTTCTAAAAGCAGTGAAACGCATTGTTTTGTCAATGTGTGTGAACTGAAGGGGGAATATGAGAGAGGTGAACAGAGAATGTGAGAAAACTGAACAAAGAGTGTGTGAGTCTGTGTGTGTGTGTGTGTGTGTGTGTGTGTGTGTGTGTGTGTGTGTGTGTGTGTGTGTGTGTGTGTGTGTGTGTGTGTGTGTGTGAGACAGAGACAGAGAGAGAGAGAGGGAGAGAGAGAGAGAGAGAGAGATGAAGTAAATCTGAAGTGTAAAACGTCGCAAACTGTGTAGCCTTGGAGCTGTGCAGTTCATCCAGCCATCTGGCCAACATACAGATACGGAAGTTTTAAAAACGCAAAAACCCTTATTCTCCTGTGTCCCAACATAACAAAAACGTTTTATAACTCGAAAACGTTATGAGCGGTTGGTGATTATTGGAAAGCCCAACACACATCCATCAAAATAAGTTGGAGTTTCGTTACTGATCCTATTTTTTCACGTCACGACAAAATAAGCATGGAAACACGATAATATGTCGCTATTTTCGCGAATTGGATTTCATTACTTTTCGGTGATATTGTTTCTATGAACCTGTTCGATAGACAATCCTTTTTTGGACATCAGAATTTTATATTGCTGGGGTTACGAAGAGCGAGGCTGAGTAAATCCTTATGACGTAGTTGTTATTTTGGGTCATATTGCGCAAGGTGGCGAAACGAACAGACCAGAGGATATATGAGATGTTGAACAGCGACGAGTTATCGATCTTCTTGTTTATTGTCAATAACCCACAAGTTTACCAATCAAACATGGACCTTTTCTGCGTCGTTGAAAATTCAGCAATCCTTCGGCTTTTTTTAATATGGCAGGTTAAAATAAAGTCCTTTCCTTTCGGCAGATTGCGTAACAAATCCAAATGTAGACTTCAATAAATAAGCCATCTAGCCTTTCTTATCGAGTTTTATAGTCACATAAATAATTATAGTTTACTTGTAATTATTCCTTACTGGTTGGAGGAAAATAATAATTGCCTCGAATGTTATAACTGTTGTTGAAATACTCTTGACGAATCACGTACATGTAGCAAACACATTTTTCACTAATTTAGCGTTAAGTGAGCTACATAAAACAGCACTATCACAATACTTTATAACAAGTTTAAAAAGAAAATCAATACAAGGTTCTTGCAGCGTGGTTCTTTCCTCCCCCCATAGGAAGGAAACCCGCTTATGAGGTTGAACTGATGATTCAATCCGAAAGTGCTGAACGGAAAATGTTTCGGGACCTCTACAACTCGCAAGTAACGGTGGTTCAAAATTTTATATATTTTTCTGTTCGCTCATTCAAAGACTCTGAAATAGTCCGAATTTAATGAAATTCGGCACAAAAATCATTCGTTTATTATGAAAGGCCAAATTCAATAACCAGCAGAATCCATTAACCGTACATGGTTTTTGGAGCGAAAAAAATCGTAACGCTTAAGTTTTCGAGTTCATATGCTTGCAGGTACTTGTATTGAAAGCCATAGGAAAACGAGTGAAACCATATTTAAGGCGATATCCGTAACTGTTTTTGAGAAAAGTGGAAAACAAAATTTTGTATCTTATTTTCAGTTCGGGTACTTGGTGTCATTCTACATGTTTGAAATGCATCTAAACTAAGACGTTTAAATTTCGGTTACATTTGGAATAAAGGAAGTATTCGAAAAAAAAATTATTAGACATGAAAATTTTTGGCATCTTTATATATTTTCGTAGATATATCGAAGATGGTAGGGAAATCATAAGGTAAGTGGAAACTGCTGATTCGAAAGCTTACTTACGTTTCTTCAAAAATGTGATGCAATTATAATCGATGGGGAAAGACCAATCGGAGAAATAAATGCAGAAAACTTCGAATGTATTTTGTTCTTTTGAAAGGTGTTTTGTCTTTGTTTAACTCATTGGTTGTTTTTTTTTTTTGTTTTTTTTTTTTTTTTTGTTTTTTTTTTTTTGCTTTAAATTGTATTTATTATGAAAATTATTATTTTAGTTAAAGAAGGAAAGAAAATGAGAAACTTATTGGTAATAGTGTTTTCCTCGAGCGTACGTCGAGAAGGCAGAGTCATTTCCGCTTAGGGTACTTTCATTTTTTCTTGTAATTAACTGTAAAAAAAAAATTATTGAGAGTGATATCAACAGTAAAATGAGTATTTTTGTAAAACTAGATAAGAAGTAACAAACATTTTTATAATTTTTAAAAATTAAGTAGACCAAATATTCGATAACAACGCTACAAATTTATCAATATTTTTTGTTTTAATAGTTTCAAGTAAAGTGAATCCCTCTTCAGGAGCTAAAACTACATGTTTATAGCCAACCGAAAGGAAGGAAGTTTCTGCTACAGGTGCCATGGAATTAAAAAGTAATTGAACTAAATTGTTCAAAATTCAGAATTAAGAATATAAAATTTCGCATTATTGGAGATTTTATTGGATTCGGTGTTTATATCTGATTAACAGAATTAATTAGTTAGAAAGACCTTATCATTTCAATCATCTCCTCAAAACAAGAACTTATTTATTCATTCATATTTTACATGACCATGACTTTTTGGCCATTTAGCCTTTTTCACACTAGAAGAAAAATAAGACAAAGTATTAATATATCCAACAGCCCCTTATTTCTCATTTACATAAATTTATCGAGTTTCTGTCCAATATTGCAAAAACAGTAGCCTCTTTGTTGACAATTTGTAATATAGGCTGCAAAAAAGAGACGGAGATTTTTTAAGGTTAATTCCATTTAAATATTGTGTTATTGAATAATAAATATTATTATAAGGTATTGCATTAAATGCAAAGGGAAAACAATTTCGCCTATTTTTGCCTGCCCGGATTCAATTAATATAGCCCAGGCTTGCCAACCCTTCCAAATATTCGGGCTAATCGGTTTGAGCTCCCAGCCCTCACGGGGAACAGTGGGAGGGGGGGGGGAGAAGAAAAATGTCCCATAATTCGTCGGTTATTTAATTCCTCGAGGCCACGTGATAAAATTTATGACCCCCTCGCAGTTAATTAGGATAAGATATATCAGAGGTAATTTGTCAGAATTTTACCCCTTGTCACCGCTCGGCAGATGCTGGCGCCTCCGCTTCCTTTCTTAATGAAAACCTCTTTTCCTATCTTTCCAGCTTTCCTTTTAATCGTCGACGCGACAAAACAGAAAAGAATAATTAAATTTAAAGAAAAAAAATCCCTTCCCCTTTTCTTTGATTACTTTATTCCTGCTTTAGTCATTTCTCGAGGCTCCGAGACGAGATTCAAATAATAAATGCTACAGTTCTTTGAATGGTAAATTGCTTCGCTGAAGGAATGACAAATAGGAACCTTACTGGAAATTTATAATTAAAATCCATTTGTTACTCCCCTTTGATACGATTCACTCATAATTAGTGGCAAAACGTCTTTAATTATGCTAATCTCAAATGATTTTAAGTCGAGAATCCTTTTTTCTTTTGAAGGCTTCTAATTTTGCGCTGCTTCAAGACTGGGAGAGTTAAGATAACGTATAGTTTTATATTAATTCAACATTTGTTAATTCATATGTCCGAATATAAATATATTTAGGCAAATTTCATTTATTTGAGAGCTCCGCATCTTATCGCAGTATTTTGTAAATTATATTAAAACGCTTTATATAAATAATAATATAAGTAATTTGAAAGAAAAATGCATGGATATTTACCTAAACTAATAAAAAAAAAAAAAAAATTAAAAGGGCTCTTTATTTCAAGGCAATCATTGTATTATTAACTATCAAAAATATTAGACTGGTAATTTATGTACCTACCTGACTTACTCATGGTTTCCTTATGGAGGAAAGAAAATACCTATATGTGCGTCATGTAATGAACCGATTTCTGTACGGCTTATACGAAGAGTCTTGCAGGTTATAAGAAGACGCCCTAGAAAAGAATGAAATTCCAAGAGATATATCTGAAGCACTTGCAGATAACCCCTCCATGGTGGACAAAATACTAAAGGTTCTCAAAAAATCAAAATTATATACAGAAATATAGCCTGAAAAAAAAATAAATGAAATTAAATAAAAACAATAAAAAATAAATAAATAAAGAACAAAATAAAGTAACTAATAGTTAATTTACAGAAGCCTCCTGGACCCCAGATAATTTCATAGATTATTTCTATAAGTATTGTGTGGCAACTTTTTACCATAAGTATACTATGTTATAAGAAATAATTAAAGAAAAATGAAAGTCATTAAATCAAGTAAAATAAAATAAAATAGACTGCTGTAAATAATATAAACACAATAATGATAAAGTACGGAGGCCCGGTGGCCGTTAAGGCGTGAGCACTTAATACTCCGTGGGTTCGATTCCCACTAAGGGTGGTGGATTTTCTTTCGAAAAAAAGAAAAGGTATCAGCCCTATCCTGGTTAGAAAAGGGTGTTAACCTATATATAACCTGTTCTAAAATGCTTAGTAAATAATAAATGGACGTTAAAATTTAAATAAAGAAATCAAAGATGTAAATAAAATAAACTTAATAATAAAACCGAAAGTTTTTTTTTTTTTTTTTTTTTTTTTTTTTTTTTTAAGGTGCATCTACATCTACTACAATAAAACCGGGCAATCTATAGGTTTCCACCCTTATTAATCACCAATGGTGCAGCCAGGGATTTTTCAGGTGGCCCTAAACTCAACCTGCTTCAGGTGGCCCTAAACTCAGCCTGCTTCAGGGGGCACTAAACTCAACCTGCTTCAGGTGGCCCTAAACTCAACCTGCTTCAGGTGGCCCTAAACTCAACCTGCTTCAGGTGGCCCTAAACTCAGCCTGCTTCAGGTGGCTCTAAACTCAACCTGCTTCAGGTGGCCCTAAACTCAGCCTGCTTCAGGTGGCCCTAAACTCAGCCTGCTTCAGGGGGCACTAAACTCAACCTGCTTCAGGTGGCCCTAAACTCAACCTGCTTCAGGTGGCCCTAAACTCAACCTGCTTCAGGTGGCCCTAAACTCAACCTGCTTCAGGTGGCCCTAAACTCAACCTGCTTCAGGTGGCCCTAAACTCAACCTGCTTCAGGTGGCTCTAAACTCAACCTGCTTCAGGTGGCCCTAAACTCAACCTGCTTCAGGTGGCCCTAAACTCAACCTGCTTCAGGTGGGATTTGAGCCCTTGGTGAATTCACCAAAATAATTGAAATCAAAGAAAATGAAACTAATCATAATTAAAACCTTTCATTCTTCAATATTTGTATTTTCTCTTCTATGTTAAGTTAATTGCATTTCATTACAAAACTCTATAGTTCTCAAGATTCTCAATTCCTGGAGGTTCCACATTCTGGAAAAATATATTAATAGAAAGATTTTAACTACAAACTTTGCATTCTGGCATAGTTTCTCTTTTAAATAAATAACAATGCGTAAGAGTAGTGTGCCATATACCTAATCTCGACAGAACTACCTCATCTCGCCTAATCTCTTGAGATGAGATTTTTCATGTCCAGGTATGGAATTTTACCCCCCCCCCCCCCCAACTTGTTATCTCTGTTTTGAAGGGTCCGTACGTCCTGTCCGATATTTTAGTTGTGCTACACCAAATGACGGTAGGATGTATGAGTAATGGATGCCTTATTTAATTACTTGTTTTGATGCAAAATCAGCTTTATCGCTTCGATATCATTGTAACTACGAAATACATCGCGAGTGAGATGTTTCGACTCTTCCTGGTCTATTTATGCAAGAGCAAAACTTCATAGCTTAATGTGTCTTCCTGAAAAGTATTTTCCTGTCAATATTAGATGCTATAGTAAGAAGCATTTTATTTTTTAATGTAATATCGAATCCGTCTTTCGTTTTTATCCATCTACTTTTTTTTAATGTTTTAATTAAATCAGAACGTGTGTAAATCGGATGCCTATGGCTAATATTGCCCCGAGAGAGGCAAAACTTTCCCTTGTCTCGGAATTCGCACTTGAGCGGTAAAAAAAGAGAGAGAAAAAAAGAGCATTCGTTTTTAATTTCAACGCTTCCTTTGGAGGTTCGAATATCGACATTCAATGAACATGTTGAAATTAATGAATGTTTTACATTTTTATTTTTGCATCTTTTGTTTCGTGAATCTAGAGTATTCAGAGGAAGAAAGATGATAATTAGGAACTATTTGTAAAAATAACTTATTTTAGAATGACTATGTTTGATACCCTTTATATGTCATAGAATAATAAATAAATTTTTTTTAATTGTCATTTTATCGTCCCTTTATTATTAACACAGATTTGTTGGTACGGGTTATCTACATGGTACCACACTTTTAAATGCTGGATAATAGTGATTCTTGTTCTTTTTTTAACGTGTTTTGTCTAAATAAAAACCATAACTCCTTGTGAGTGCATCCATCCACTCCGCCACTCTAGACACGACACGACGTTTGGGCTTCCTGGTACTTCCGTATTCGAAGAAATTTTTGAAATTCATCAATCACAAACCTAACATTCGTGTATTTCAATCAGCTGAAAAAATATATCATTACGATAATTCAATAATTAATATTAAAAAAATTGTATTCACTTTTCCGTGCATATTTGGATATGATACTAATTGGGGAATTTCTTTTTCTTTAATAAATTAAGAACCAAATCTACAATAGTCAATGCTCCTTATTATATTAAAAATCGCACCCACCATAATGACCTAAATATCCCTTTTGTGCAAGATATAATCCCTAGCCGCTTCTCATCTTTCCATAGTAGATTAATCAATCATCGTAATCCTATAGCCCAATCCTTATCCTGCACCCACCATCCTTCCTCTCCTCCAAAACGCCTTAACAGACAGTGGCCCCAAGATCTACTTAGGCAGTGAAGTGTTTTGGAGTGAACAGAAACCATTATTCGTGAGATGATCAATGAAATTATAATTGTATAAATTGAGACTGATATCGGTGTATAATTTCTCTCCTCGGCATAACACAGGCCACGTCTCGTTCGTCTCCGATCCTCCCTGCTAGTCGCAGGGTGTTTTAGGATGGCATAAGGTAACTCCAGGTCATCCTAGAATCCTTCCTAACAAGGTAGGTATTCGGCTGACTACTGGGGACTCCTGAGGTGTGGTCAAGTTACCTATCTAGGCGCACGGTAGTGCGCTAGGCCAAGTTCCGGCCTAAGCATACTGTGTGTATATTACAGGCGGTCTTAGAGCCGAATTTTACCCTCTCATAACTTTCAACTAGGTAAAGATAAATTTTACACAGGTATTAT
>OX328123.1:123582246-123614746 GCA_946811695.1 Gonocerus acuteangulatus | reverse complement strand
TTGCCCATACGAATAGCCAATAGAAGAGCTAATGAGTTATGCGCGTGCGCTGAATCACTGTTATAATCACTACAGATACTTCACAAGTAAACTGGATGTGGTCTTCGCAAACAGACCCAATAAATGTAAATAGTGTTAATAGCTACAACAATAATGTCAATCAAAGATTAAATTTCAGGTAAACAATGTTCAATTGCCCATGGCAAATAGGTTTTGGCCTAAAAAATAAAAAATGCTTGGTGTATTATATAATTAGTAAATAAAGACTCATATATATATATATATATATATATATATATATATATATATATATATATGAATATATATATATATATATATATATATATATATATATATATAAATATATATATATATATATATATATATATATATATATATATAAATAAATATATATATATATATATATATATATATATATATATATACATATATATATATATATATATATATATATATATATATATATATATATATATACATGTGTGCATTATAAAAATCATTCGTTGGGTCTGTTTGCGAAGAGCACATCCAGTTACTTGTGAAGTATCTGTATTGATTATAACAGTGATTCAACGCACTCGCATAACTACACTTTTTTTTTAATAGATCTCTAGGCCATTTGCGCTTGAGGCGGTTGTAAGGGATACCTGGAATGGAGGATGAGAATTATTGAACTTATTGACTATGGGATTAGACCAGGTAGATGCGAGTGAAAGTTAAGGTATCTGGGTTGGGACAGGGTTTGGACAAAGGGAATTTCTAGGTCGTTATGGATATTTAAGTTAGAAACATAGAATGTATTTTGGATTGAATGATTAAATTCTGAGGACTTTGGGTCGCTTGACAAATCCCAAACTTCCAAGCCTTACATCCAGACGGGTTGAAGTATTGTAGTGTATATCCGTCTCTTGTTCTGTAAAGATACTTCGGAGCGAGAATCTAGTAGTCTGTTTAGTAGTCTAAAACGTCTGTTTGTTTCCTGTATATGTTGGCTCCAAGTTGCAGGTAGCTAATTTGAGGTCTTTCACGGATTTCACTCTAATATAAATTAATCTACTCTTATAAATGTTTTCTTTAGTTTGTCCATTGCATATCACCGGAGAATGACCCCTTACATCGTGAAACCATAGACTTCATTATTTCGTTACACAATGAAAATATAATTTGTTTCAATATAAGTGCCCATTTATTTGATATGTGTATAATACAGATCTTTGAGCTGGAGAAGCTATTAATAAACCAAAATGTAGGCTATCCTTCTTAAAATGCTGAGACAATTGTTGTCGAACCGGATGAGGGCGAAACGTGCCGAGTGTGCATTATGTGTTTTCGGTGAATATTGTTGTGAATGGAATTTTTAAGTTCTCTTCTCCTTATTTTTATGTGTGTCAGGAGGCGTTGAAGCGATAATAGCGCCATTTTAATGCACATAGTGTTCATTATCAACAGGTGATTGTTATTGCAACGAGCTGTTCATTGCAGTGTCAAGTATTATGTCTACATGTACATTCATGTACCATTTAGGATGTAAGTTGCCTACAATTTGATGATGATTTATATATCTAGCAGGAAATGAAATCTTTGAACAATTACAAATAACTAGCTGAATCTGCAAAATAGAACACTGTTTTTTCAGAGTATTTTGCATTAACAAATCGTACTAGTTAAGGATTTTATTTATTAAGCTCATAAATACATAATTTGTGTGTACTTAGAAAAGGGGAATCGAATGATGCCATTATTTTATTTATATCAACTTACACATGTCATACCTAACGGCTACTTATAGCTACATGAAAACTATTTTTCGGAGTGGTTTCTACGATTTTTCTGAAAGAAAAAGCATCACACCTAGAGGGAATCCAACAGCATAGCACCTTCGGCGCGGGGTGCACTCACGGTCACCGGGCCTCCTGTATTGTTAGTACTCAAAACAGGCGAAGGGATATAAACGAATGTTTTGCATTTATGCAAACTAAGATATATTCATTACATTTGTAATATAGGAGAGAATATAAAATAAAGTTAACAGAAATAACCCCTCTTTGGGCTAATAAATTTACTGCTAGAAAGAATAAGTCATACATTTCGATTTACCTTCGCAGTTAGAAATTTCAGCATTTCTTGGTTAAGCAGGACTTTTTTTTTGTTTTGTTTTTTTTTTCAAATGTGTCTATTAATGTTTTGTGTAATGATTGCAATATCTGTATATTTCCGGTACTTCTTATTTAATTTTCCAATGTACATGTTCAGATTATAAAGCGAATTTCATGTCTTAAGAAATTCGATTAATAATGCCCATGATGACATGTATACATTTTCCTGAATTTATACTTGTTAAATGGAACGTTCATTTTTTTTTTTGCCACATAATTTGTTGATTAAGCTCTTTTTCGATTAATACACGCATCTCCAATTTATTCTAAAAATAAACAGTTTATTTAAAAAAAAAAAAAAAAAAAAAATTAGATACCCATTACATCACTTCTATAAGTTCATTACGTGACTATTACGAAACCATCTTTCCTTATGAAGTAGGATTTTCACCTTTAATGATTCTATGTTTTTTTCTGATTGCTTCAAATCGCCATATAACTAAAATAAAACCATGAAACAAAATACACTCTTGCGTACCACGAACACTAAAATAGTAATGCCTAATTTATCAACTGAGGGCCGTGGCCGTGAGTGTTAAGGCGAGAGCACTTAACACTCCGTACCAGGGGTCCTGGGTTCGATTACCACTATGGGGTGGTGGCTTTTCCGTAGAAAAAATAGGTGGCAACCTAAAAACTAAGTTTTTTAGTTAAAAATAAGGGACGTTGAAATTTAAATAAATAAATTTATCATATGCTACGTTCTTAAAAATAGTTTTATTATTGGAACTAATTAAAGATATGAGTATTAAACGAAAAATACCCAAGTTCTGAAAATGAGCTGGATTTGAGGAAGGAAATATTTTTGGAGCGGAACAAAATGTTTGGGATTTCTCTCCCATAACTGGCCAATAAACGGAAGGATGAAAGACGCCGCCAACACCCCCAGCCAGGACGTAAACAGGAATCACCCTTTTATCGTCAACAAAGGTCCTTTACAGCTTCCTACCCCAGGAGGAGGTGATCCTTCAGAAGGTCTCTCTCCTTTTTTATTATCTCACAGCAGAAATAAAATCACAAGTACCTTCCAATTTATGAGCAGTTCCTCCATCAGATGTTATCAGTAATTGTCCGTCAAAGGATAGATTTTATAATAACTATAATGAAGTATGATGTAAATATACATATATCGCCTCAACGGCTAACTATCTCCATTATTTTGTTGTATTAAACACACAAGCGAGTAATTTATTTGTGGACAGGATTTTTTTATTATTTAGAAAAGTGGCCAAGTAAAAATACAATAAATAAAAATCTAATAAATAAAGACTAATCTTGAAGAGTATAAAGGATGAGAGCGGTGACGGAAGCGCTCCCAGATTCTTGACAAACATCCAAGTTGTGTTCATGTGCCCGCTCGACACTCCAGTAGGAGGATTATTTTAGGAGCAGTCTTCTTGTCTTGTTCGTACGTCCGAAGCTTGTTGTAATTCTTGTAATATATGTTCTACGTATAATGAGCTACTCAAGAGGATGTTAACAACGGCGGCAGTCATTGAAACCCTTTGAATGCGCACTACAAATAGATTCAAACATTAGTTGTGAAGGATTTGTCCACATTTTTATAGATATGTATTGTTTTAATTTATTTATTTATTACGTTATTTATTTATAACATTACTACATAGCCAATTTGCCCTTTAATTAGTTGATATTTACCCAAAGTAAAAATTCAATTCATACAAATAACAAATAAAGGCAGAGACCGTTTGGTAATAATAATTAGGTTTTTAATTTCATTAAACTGTTTTAGTTATTTTAATTTTAACGTCCATTATAATTGCGAGGAAACTCAAAAAAATCCGATATAAATTGCGTGTATATATATATATATATATATATATATATATATATATATATATACACACATATATATATACTATATATATATATATATATATATATATATATATATATATATATATAGTATATAGGTGTGTATGTGTGCGTGTGTATGCGTGTGTGTGTGTGTACGTGCGTGTGCCTGTGTGTGTGTAATATCTTTTATTTTTCCAATTTTAGGGCGGTTCCTCCCTCCCTTCATAGGGAGGAATCCCGCCTATAAGGTTGATCTATACTTTTTTCATAAGGTTGATCTCAATTTTTGGTATTAGAATATATCAGTACTATATCAATAATTTTAAATATGATTTTAGAATAATAATTATAAACATGAAAAATGTGTCCTTCTTTATTTCCATAATAAATGATTATTATATGATACTATTAGTAGGAACAAAAAATGAGTAAACATCATCTTCTGTATGATATCATAAAGAACATCTTTAGGAGAGGCCTAAGATAGCCTAAGTATCTCCAGTGTTTTGTATAATGAAACAAAACAGTTTGTAAATGAAATGAAATTTTTTATTCTTATTCCGGGAAACACGTCCTATAGGAATCATTTTCAGTGTACAGAATAGTTAACAATTTAATATATAAAATTATAAATAATACAGCTTTTATGTGAATTAGGGATTGGGTAAATCTTGCAGGGATAAAAAGTGGTGGAAGAGTCGGGATTTAAAGGTTTCTAGTTTGGTAGAATGTTGTTGTAATACGTATTAATGTTTGTAATACGTATTAATGCGTACTACAAACATACTTATGCGTATTACAAACTTGTTTGTAATACGTATTAATGCGAATTGCTAGCGTTTCTCCTAGCAAAATGTGTTCCCTCTGTATGGTTTACTTTTTGTTTGTTAAGTCAGTTGTTAAATTTGCCGGTGGTTTTTTTCTTTATTTAGTAGAGTCTCGTGCGTACCCCGCCACCTCTTACCAGTCCCCTGTCGTCAGGAACATCTCCTTCCGGATTCCTCCAGTACCGGAAAAGGAACATGGTTTCATCTTAACTTGTAGGCTTCCACGGTCGAGTCATTACAAATATTATAGTCTTCTGGTATTGACTGTGTCACAAACTTCTTTGCCGATGTTTTGCTAGTCATACTGCCAGCTTCCTCAGACTAAGCCCTGAGGAAGCTGGCAGTATGACTAGCGAAATATCGACAAAGAAGTTTGTGACACGGTCAATACCAGAAGACTATAATATTTGTAATGGTTTTATCTTCTTTAACGTTTCATAGACAGCGCAGCTGTGCAGCTTTATACTATACTCAAATCGTTATTTTTTTAATGTATTAAATAGATTTGTACTGTAAAAAATTAGTTTGAAGTTTAGGAGACAAACTTAACAAATATTTTTTACTGTAATTTTAAATACTATATTGCTAAACGTGAATAACTGATTTGACCCCTGATTTGTGGACTAAACTGGCTTTAATGAAAGCCTCATGGCTTCTACGTTCAATGCTAAATAGCATCGGAAAGAATGAACCTAAACAGGAGTATAAAGAAAAACAAAATCCCCTGAGACATACTAAAGTCCCTAGAGAGAGTCACCCTCCAACCAGCTTTCTCAAATATTGGGGGCGAAAGAGGGAAATGAGAAGATAGAAACGAAGAAATGTTCTCATCATCCGAAGAAAGAAGCCGTCTTTTCGAGGGTGGAATATCTCGACCTCTTTTAACCGGTCAACCGTAAAAGTCATTACTCTTGAGAATAAACATCCGGAAGTCTGGTAGCGTAGGGGAATGGCGGATGGGTTGGGTGTCTAATTTCTTATATGGCTTCCTAGCTGGCTAATATCCCCCAAAGATCTCAAAGTTACTTCTTTCTTTAGACTACTGCTAACTTTTTACTAATCCATTTCTTCCTCGCTGGAACCTCTTCCTCTTTTTCTTTTTTTTGCAGCGGAAAGAAAACACTCTAGCCTTTTGACAACCTCGCCTGAACGATTCCATTTGTGGCTCTATTTGTAAAGACTTACATGTAGTATAAGTTCATTTTATTTCAAAGAAGTTCTCCTTGCATATGAGGGTACTACACTGAATGGGGGGAGGGGGGTACTATTCAGAGAGAGTATGCATTAACGATGGTATGCTTTGCTAACATCAAACATTAATTACTTCTGTTACAAACTTCTGACGCACAAATAGAACGAGGACGATATCTTTAAAAGTTTTCCTTCAGGCTCAGTGGCCGCGAGAACTTTTGTTTATGGTCATGGGTTAGATTCTCTGTTGGGGATTTGGCTTTTATTTCGAAGAAATAGACGGGCATTAGTCCTATACTGGGTAGAATAAGTTGATAACTTGTCCCCATCCTATATATCGCACTAGTATTTCTAAAGTGAGACAACTCAAAAATCTGTGTTTTTCAGTTATGACTATGAAAGGCATAGTAAATATATCTTCATCAACCATCAAAACTGTAGGTACCTAGCTTCAGAGCTTGTACACCAGAGGGCATTTGTTTCACTCTTCCTGTCTTAATTCTATTCCCTCTAAATAGGCAAGAGTGACACATTTTTGATTGAGTTTTTTTTTTTTACTTGCGTCACTACAGAAATACTAGTGTCTTGAAATGTGTGTTATTTATAAATAGACTCAAAACGTTTGTGCTTCCGTACTGAGAAAAATATGAGATTTTATTAGTAGAAGAAGAATGACATAAAAAATATTTTAGAAAGAGAAATGACCGATTTTGGAAATTTCGCATATTTTCTTAGATATCTCGGGTCTTTTTCGTTTAATGCCCACATTTTTAATTTAACATATATAAAAATTAACACATTTTAAATATCATAGTACATACTATATTAACATATGATTACATTGGTATTACTAGTTGGTGATATTGTTGCCAGGCAGGATATTTTACATTATGGCAGTATAATGACATTTTATGATGATTTGAAAGACTCAGAAAAAAACACTAGAATTTTTTAAGGAAAAAGGCCAAATTCAAAAGAGCCGCAATGAATCTCCATAAGAAAGATAATGGGGGGGGGGGAGGAACTTAGATTTATTTTTATATTAAATTAAAGATGTGACCATTAAATGAAAAATACCCGATATCTCTTAAACGGTTGAAATCGAAGTGGAACATGATCAATAAAGTCCGTACAAAAATGTTTATTGCAAAATTTCGATTGTCCTGTCTTAGCCGAAGGGTAGGAATACTTAATGCCTTACACAGCTTCGCCACAAGCTACGATTCTCCAAAAAGCTTAAAGTCAAAATTAAATCTTTTTTTAGGTCGAAGCCAACTTTTAACTAGTCCATTTTGGTCTCACTGGTACCTTTTCCTCTTTTTATCCCTTTATATACAAAGAAAAGAAAACACTCTAGTCTTTCAGTCCGTTTGTGGTTCAATTTATAAGGACTTATGTGCAGTATAAGTTGTTCATTTTAACTTCAAAGGAGCTCTTCTTGCATACAGTTGGACTTAACAGAGAGAGAGCAAGCTTTAACAGCGATGAGCTTCGCTTAGATCAAAGGTATAATAACTTTTGAAATATATGTACTTAGCTTCCTAATCATTGAGGAAAATGCTGAAACAGGATGTTGTGGCTTCCCATGCGGCTTTTCATACGTGGAAACGTTGGCTTTTGATACGTTTGTTGAGGCGATCATTCATTTCATTAATATTGGTCTAACTAATTTTATCGGTACCTACTTGTTCATTAACGGGGGGCCACTATGTTTTCTAGTCTAAACATGATACACGCGTTAATTCTGTTTTCTATCAGATAATCTACTTTGTACTTGTATATATATATATATATATATATATATATATATATATATATATATATATATATATCTGTCTGTTTGTCCGTTTAACTGTTTGTTGCTTATACAAATCTACACCGTTTGACTGATTTTTACCAAACATGACACACAGGTAGGTCTCCAAGGCTAGGCCAAAATAGTCAAATTTCAAAATTTGGTCAAAAGGTCAAAAGTTTTGTTCACTCAACCATTCAGATTCTGACGGCCATTTTGAATCGACAGACATTTTGAATAATGTCTCAAATTTATTTGTTGATGTTCTTGATAATTAGAATAACTCGAACTCATTGATGACTTTACATCATTATATAATCATGTAATGCCGTTTATTTCAATTTTATATCAACAGTCACTGTCTAACTAAGGAGCGCTGGCCTTTCATTGATATGAGCTATCTACTCGCCTGTATTGGCTGTTTCACGAATTACTAGACAGATATAAACAAATTCACACCGTTTGACCGATTTTGACTTAACTGGGTATACAGGTAGATCTTGATACGGGGAGAGTCATAGGCAGAAAGTAGGTGTAGCATGGCACACTTGGCAACAGCTAGTGTTTAATAAACGTTAAAAGATTACGATGTCTTTTCTCGAGCGAGTCCCCACCGATTATGATTAGCTGCGTATTTTTATTGCCTTTGTAGACCGTTGCCTAACTGTGAACTGCATATTTCACGAAGTTGTGAAGTATTGTAATAATGAAATTGTGGGATTTACCGACGACAGAGGAAGCCTTAGGTGGATAACGTGTTCGTCGCCATATTATCTGCAATAAAGGACTTAGGTCCTCTTGAAATAATCTTATAATGTGATTATATTATTTCTCATGTGTGGCTATAAGTAATTGTATGTTATTGTTCGAAACATATTCTAAATGAAGTGGCCCCTCGTTAATGAACAAGTACCATTTAATGAACATTGGGATGTAATCAATGTCATAGAATAAATAAACGCAGGAATTGCGTCCAATTCCGTTTTTCCGTATAATTCTTATCCAGGTCTGACTTGAAAAACTCGAAATAGAAACTATTAATATTTCACCTTCATTGAGAAGAAACCAACACAAATAGGTGTATACCATTTATTAGGCTTTCGAATCATTGCCTTCCACTTACCACAATTTTACAAAATATACGAAAAGTCCATGTCAATAAAATATTTATTTTTATAAGTGCTCTTCCCCAGACGAAACCAAAAAAATTGCTCACCTCTTTGCGCAATCCATCATTTCTGTTTATACAAAAGCAACGATAGACTGCACAATTTCATCCAAATTAAAGCCAATAAAATAAATCCAGATTTCGTCCGTAAAAGACAAAAGTTTCACTTTTGGATACTCTTCTACCTAAAAGGAGGGGTAAACATGCTGAAATTCGGTATAGTACATAAAGACCCCAGGCAGTTTAATGATTTTCTTTCCTAGCTACCCTTAAAAAAAAAATGCCCTAAACAATAGCTGGCTTAAAAGTAAAAATGGTACTTGTGTTCTATACGGGCCCCCTTGATTTGATACGAGAAAACAGTGATTCTATGAATATTACTTTTAATGATATCATTAATATTATTACCTTAGTCCCTAGATACATATAAAACAATACATATTTATATAGTTTAAAGTGACTTTTTAGAACAATTAATAATAAAGAAAGTAGAGTTTCATTTTCTCAGGAAAGAGGCATTATTTCGAATGAAAAGATATTTAGGAATGGTCATTCAATGATGCTATATTATTCAGATAGTGTTTGATGGAGATGTAATGTTGAAAACTGTAAAATGAAGAATGGTGTTAAGTGTCGAACCTGGCTGCAGGATTCTAAAATTCCTTTAGAAACATTTAGAGAACTAAAGAGTTCCATTTTATTTATTTATTTAAATTTTAACTTCCATTATAATTAACTCAGATTCTTAGGACGGGTTATCTATAGTTCACTCCCCTTAGCCAGGATGGCTGATGCCTTTCATTTTTTCAAAAGAAAAGCCACCGCCCCTAGTGGGAATCGAACACACGACCCTTGGCACGGAGTGTAAAGTGCTCACTCCTTAACATTCACGGCCACTGGGCCTCCAGGCAATTTTAAAAGGCATAAACAATTTTTGAAGCTCTGCAGATGGGCATACTTCCCTGAAAGTGCTTTGTAATTAACTCATACAACACCTGTGCTATTTTGTCTTGACATTCCTTAGAAAGAAATAATACCAAAACAAAAATAAAATAATTTGATTAAAACCGATGATATTAAAATCTTTTTGAGATCAAGTAATATTCGTTGAAGGTAGCTAACATAAACAGGCCTATTACCCTAAAGGATTTATCCCTAAAAATGACTATATAAAACACGAAGATAGGAACCCTGAGGTTGATCCCAGCCCTATAGTGTATTGTGCTGCCAACTTTAATCACGAAGATGGCTTCCACCTCATAACAGGGTAGTACAATGCAGTCTGCTTTTTATATCATCTCTTTTTTTTCTTCTTTTCTCCAAGAGTGAGGGATTTTGTTTTCTAAGAAGCTAAGTAGCCTCGGGATTTGCTTCCACCCCAATTAGTTCTCCTGCTTCTTTTCAGATGGACAAACCGCCAAGTATTTGCATTTAATTAAACCAAAATACTCTCAACCACCTTCTAGTATTCATTTGTTTATTTAGATATAGTTCATTAATGAAGCTATTGAGGTTGTATTTATGAAAGAAATATCGAAAGTATCTTCAAATCTCCGTCTATTCTATTTACTAGGCACCAAAAATAACCCCCGCAAAAATATAAAATAAAGTGCAAGGTAGGTACTACAAATAATCCAGTGCGTTTCTTTATAATGCTTACATCTGATAGGATTTAGAACTCAATGAAAACAAATCCGTCCCCTATTTCCTAAATATCAAGTTCTAAAATTATTTGAATAAAATGGACCTATCGTTATTTATACGTAGGCAAAATGTATAAATCTTAGTTTAGACCAATGTCCGATTCGTATTTTTTGAGCAACCAAAAACAGCTAGACATGGGCGTATATAAGGGGGGGGGCTGAAGCCCCTCCCAAAATTTTCATTTGATGGTAAAAATGTGTCATAAAAACCTTAAAAATAAATTAAATAAGCTCGCTTAGTTAATAAAAATTAGTTTATTTTAGGTGAAATCGCGTTTTAGTTGCCTGAAACTATTTTAAATTCTAAATTTTTCATATTCCATGCGCCGGAAATGGTCTCAGCCCCCCCCCCCGATATTTTCCCAGCCCCTTTCGAAATTATTTCCTATATACGCCCATGCAGCAAGAGGTGTTTTCATTCAATTTCTTCTCCGTTTTAAGCCGTGAGGAGTGGGAAAGAATTTAAGAAGTTACATTTTTCTTCATTACATTCCGATTATGCCGATAAACTGAGGGAAAACACGCTAGTATAAATATCAATTTTTAGTTAATACAAAATATATTCTAGTATTTTTTTAAATCTATTGCATAAGTAAACAATGAGCTCCCATACCATCAAAGATAAGTTTTTGTTAAATAATTTCGAGGAAATATTTGATGAGGAAAATCTATTAATGCTAAGTTGCAGACCCTTCGAGCTTTCGTTAAATATATTTTTTAAAAGATATAAAAAAGTAAATTAAAAATATATACGAATCATATAATAATTACAATGACACAAATAAGAATTATTTTAATACAAAAAAAATAATAATATTTATTTAAATTACGGGTTATCTATAGATTACCACCCTTTTCTAGCCAGGATACCGCTGATGCAGTTTATTTTAAAGCCACCATCTCACAGTAGAAATCGAACCGATGACCCTTGGCACAATGTGTTAACTGTTCACGCCTTAACACTCACGGCCATCAATTGCGTTATTTCATTTCAAAATAATAAAAAATTGAAATGAAATAACGCAATTAGTGTTGCATCTGGTATTTCGATATAGAAACAGGAAATTAATTACATATTAATATTTATGATCACTAATCAGGCCTACAATTTAGGAACATCACATATTCTAACCTTAGTGTTAATGGTTTTAAAGGTTGTGTAGCTTTAAAATCAATTTTAAAAAATAGGAAACTAATGTATATAAAGTAAAGATATGTTTAAGCTATGAGTTAACTTATGCAGACGATTATAACTCTGATATTTTTTCCGTGAAGCCGTCAAAACAACAAAACAAATTATTTTTGTACAATTTGGTGACAATATATGACGAGGAGTACTATTTCAAGAAGGCTTATAACCATTATTTCATGAGAGGTGCGAAGAAATATAAGGCCGATGATAGTAAAGCGATAAGAGAACAGACCGTAGGATGCTGTTGAAGGGTCGTCGCTCCGAAAGGCCTGGACAGAATTAGGCTATAGAAAGTCGGTCAGGGTTGGTGGGGTGAAAGACCTCTCGACTCACCCACACCTATACACCTCAGCTTGGTTTTCTCGATGCTCCGCTGTGTACCGGCTCCAACTATCCAGTTAGTAACATTCAAGGTATGTAATAGCTAAAGTAAATCCTTGAAATTCCTATGTAGGAAGCCATTTATTAGACACAAAACTCAAAATAATTTCGAATGTTTGAAATGGAATTTAAAAAAAATAAATGACATTACCTTAAGCGTTTCCGTAACTTCTAGTGTTCAAGTAAGCACAGAAACACCCAATATTACGAATAATGCATTCAAGCATCATTAAATGTAAAACTGCAGATCCGCTCGTAAGCAGATATTTTTGTTCATCAGAAACTGCTATCAGAAAACCAGCAAACATAAAAACAGATTATACATAAACTTAAACGTAGGGTAACTGCCACCATTATTGACTTGCCCCCAATTATTGACAATCGCACTTCCAATTAAAAAAAATAAGCGTTTGGCGCCACCTATAAATTTAAACTTAGCACCAATTGGTACGAAATCTTATCTATTTGTTTCGTGCCAAAAACAACTCAGCTATAGAAAGGACTACACTTGTGGTCGAGATTTTCCGTCTGGCTTTAGTGAACTTCAGAGAATGCGCTGATTTGCTAGTGTTTCCGCTTAGAATGTGACTGCTTATTTTTCTTATTTATCAATTCCCATTTCTTGTTTTTTTAGGGGAACAGCTTCTCAAACAGGTCATAGTGTTTCTTAGATATAATGCAACCTTTTTAAACGCTCATTACCACCTTAATCCAATTATTGACACACTGTCAATAATTGGAATTTTGATGAAATCTTTGTTTTGGTGCCTAACTTACTGGATTTTTAATATTCAACAAAACGGTGTTACATTTTTCCAAAAATAATCCTGTGGCTGGATCATTCAGAAGCACTGTTTAACCGCGGAAAGCCGTTCGGTACTGATAGTTAGGAAAAACCTGCAAGTTTTAATAAAATGTACAATTTAATATTTCTGTTTGTTTTTTTTTCTGTATTTCTCGTGGGTAATAATTCTATTTTAAAATAATAAATGATTTGATTGCTATTTAGGATCAGTTAATTTTACATAAGAAAAATACTTCAATATTTGTGTACAAAAAAGAAGATATTACAGCTTGAAAATCATATCACAAAAATAAGTAGCATTAAAATTATGTGTATAATATAACTCCCAAGAAAAGGTCCAATCTAGTAAGATGTGATTTTTCTCGAACTGTCATTAAAAACTACAGCCTCCTCTGGAAGAGAATTGGCAAGCCGGTAGGGCACCTCAAAACAGATATTGGCTGAATAAATACTCGTAAAAGATGGTGTTTGTGCGTCAGTTGATTAAGAATTATTAATCAGGCGAACACATAACAGAAATTAAGAACATAAAAAATTGATTATAATTAATTTGTTATATGTTTAATATTAATATCCCTCCCTCCCCCCAAACAAAATAAAGTCACCTACTCACAATGGTTAAAAATGGCCATCTAATAACATAAATTTTGTCAAGTAAATATTGTACACTTTTTTCTCTAATAATAGTATTATTTAAAAGTCTATTCTCTGCTTTTTTTTTTTACCGTTGCTTTTCGCCTAAAGGTAACCTGAGTGAATAATAGTCGTCAAGTCAAATATTTTGGAATTCTTGAACAGCCATATAAGGGTACTTCAATAGTTGAGCGTAGAGAGAGCAAAGAGCTTAACTAAACAGAGTGGACCAGCTGGCAAAGCAGAGTGCACAGTAACCATCAAAGCCCGGTTTCCATAGCAACGATTTTTGGCATGCCTTTTGCTCATCTACTTTGCTCCCTTTACGATCCCCACATTGCATGCTCCCTCAGTCGCCTATATCCCTAGCCTTGTCAAGAAACGATTACATAAGCCGTACCCCCCCCCCCCCCACCTCCCGGTCACGCTAAAACACTTGATTCGTTTACAAATGATTAACAATTGTTTTCCCTTCTTCATTTAGAGGCCGCATAAATCTTCAACAAACAAACTTCAATCACCAGAAGAAAATTTATGACTTGGCGTGAGGGATTAGCGCTTAAGAGATAAAGTCATACATGCCTCGGAGCCATTGTTTTTGCATCTCCCAATCCTTATTTTCGATACGACCACCTTTAATTTTCAACTCGTGAGCAATAAATTATTTCACAGATGGAAGGGAAAGCTGTTATATTGTCTGATTGGAATATATGGCCACACTTTACTGGGGTCGGATTATCTGACACACTCCTCTCAAATCCGAATTTATACACATGTTTTATGTAGGACATGTGGGTGTTTTATTTCTAGATTTCGATGATTTTTGTTTTCCTTGTAAATTTGTATTATAAACATACAATTATAATTATCTGTTTCTAATGCAAATTTGATAATAATTATTATTAATTTAAACGTCAATATTTAAATTACAGTTCACAAACTTAAGAAAACGTTTTTCTTATTCATTTTATGAAGATTACTTTCATAAAGGGAGGAAAATTTTCTTTCTTAAGAGTAAGTATCAACTGAAAGAAAGTTCTGAATAAATAATTTGTTTTACTTTTTACCGGAATTGAGCCATTTTATGCAACAAAAATAAATATACATTACGCAACTGGGCTAAGCATGTCTGGCGTATGTCTGCCTTTCAAGTCTCACCTGAAACAAAAACAAAATATACTAAAATAAAAATTCAGCTACCACAATATTCTATATAATTATGTGAAGAAATATATTAAATCAAGTATTGTAATTGTATTTTTTTGGAGGCCCGGTAGCCGTGAGTGGTAAGGTACGAGCACTCCGTGTCTAAGATCGTGGGTTCGATTCCCACTAGGGATAATGGCATTTCATTCGAAAAAACAAAGGGCATTACCCCAATCATGGCTAAAGAAGGGCGATAACCCGTTCCAAAAATTTGATTTATACCCTTCGATATAAAGACAAAGTATCGAATGTGAAAAACACCACTTTCCAGAGTGAAAAAAACTTGTATTCATTACTTTGCCTTTGGACAGTCAAGTAGACGACAGATTCAACAGTGGTTACTTTCCCTTTCACTGAGTGGACTTACAATTCGAGAGTTTGCCGTTCATCAGTCCAACAGCAGTCAATAAAAAATGGGTTTTTTCAAATTCAATACTTTGCATTTGTGGCGACGATATATAAGTGGACTTTAAAATTAAAAAATATATATATATATATATATATATATATATATATATATATATAAATTGTATTAATCATTTTAATTACTTTGTGGGGCGCTAATGGCCAAGATGTAGATGCGCCGTTAAAAAAAAAAAATAAAAAAAATAAAAAAAAAAAAAAATTACTTTGTGGAAACATTGACACCGCCACGAGGAAAAGTCAAACAAAACGTTTCCGCCTTTTGTAACCTGATAAAACAAGTGTTTCGGCCATTGACGAAGAAAAAGCATTCTTGAGAATATAATTATCATGTTGTTCATGTACAGATGTAAGAGGGAAGTCATGTTTTACAAGAAATTCACGTCTATTCTTAAGACATCCAGACTAACGACAATAACTTATTCTATTTCAGAGTCTCGACAAACACAATTTATACGCAGTTCAACTTGTTTTGTCTGCAACTACATAGTTGAAGAACAAGGTTGTCACAATTCCTAAATAGCCAATACAGTAGACATTTATGTATTGTTTAACTTTAAAAAATGCGATTCTTGTTGGATGCTTTTTGTTAGTGTGTTCATAAAGTGTTTCTTAAATCCTGTTTTTCATCAGATACATACATATATTGAGGATTGATAGCATTTTATTTATTATAATAGTTAACTTGCCAACTTGGGATTAGAACCCAGAATTCCCCATTCGAGTGATAATTACGTCTCTGGACTTCACAGAATGTTAATTAAACTAGTGCAGTAATATCGTCGATACAAAAGCAAACTAACGAATATGAAAATCAACACTTTTCAGAGTGGAAAAGTATTTATTCATAACTTTTTTTTGGACAGTCAAATATTCCGCAGATTTGACCTTTTGATAGTGGAATACTTTCCCTTCAATAGAGTGAAGTCAAATTGAAGAATTTGCCGTAAATTAGTCCAGCAGAAATTATTAAAGATGGACAATGAATGATGCATTTTTTCATATTCGTTAGTTTGCTTTTGTATCGACGATATGATCTTTGTGTTCAAATCAGCGTGTAGCGAGTTATTTTTCAAAGTAAGAAGAATATTAAAATGAAGTCCGTGTCAAGTGGTAGTTCTTTTCGGGATATAAGCACTCGAAGTCTAAATCCCGTGTTGGTATATCTCATTCAGCACATTTCACTGCTAGCTCGATACAGCCATACATGATAAAGATGTAAGGGATGTATACAGCACCAAAAGGAGCACATGAAAGCCATAGTTGTGTATATATATATATATATATATATATATATATATATATAAACAAAAAATAAATGTTATTAAATAATTATACAGTTATTATCAGATTGTTCAATCTAAAATGTTTATCAATATTCAATGAACATAAAACTTCTCGAATGGATTTTATAGAGATTAAGGTTGTCGGACAAGTCCTTAAAGTTATCAGCCTCGTGCGACTAGCTCCTACATCCATAACCTGCTCCTTATCTTCCTTGACATTCTAACGAGGTTCTAGGTCCTTGTACAAAAATCAATTTGAATACTAACATACATCTAGAAGATGTGACAGTGGCGACGGCCGAACTCGTAAAGACATCCATCTAGTGTCTTGTTAGACATCTTTCTTCGGTCTATTCTAAAATATTATTCCACATTCAACACCTTAATGAAACATTGGGAAGATAAAGGTGTTTTCTAATAATATCTTTATTTATGAGCACCCGTAGGTTATTCGGGTAAATAACGTATACATGACATCATCCAATTATAATTATCTAAATATATAACCAAAAATGAAAAATCAATGAATGTCAAAGAAGAATAACACGTAAAATCATCAAACAATGGACTAATTACTAAATATAAACACAAAACAAGAAAATTATGAAAAGAGGAGAAGAAAAGTAAAGCAAAAATAAAAAAAATGAGAAAGTAGTGTTATTTTTTATTGAACTACGGCCACATTCAACCACAAAATATAATTATATTTCTAGTATAGAATTTGGCTGCATGACTTCCTACAGGTAAAGGTAACTGTCAGCTGTCCTAGAATGCTTGATGAGAACAATGAATCTTGATTTATGAAGTGCAATAAAAGCCTACCTGAACCGGCCTACTACCTCGACCCGGACTGACTCTACGTTTTCAGTTCTGTTACAGGTTCAAAGAATTTGTATTTATTCCCCTGTTTTATTGAGAAATACATCCTCCTACAAGAAGCAATAACAAAATAACAAGAAATAAAAACAGACAAAAAGAACCGTATAAATAAACGAAATCAATTATCGTTTATCAAACTTCTAAGTTATATGTACTTATTTCTCCATTTGACATCGCCTAATCAAAACTTTCTTCAGAACCTGTTTTCTAGAGCATTTAGTAAGCTTTCGAATGGTAACCATTCGTTTACCAAGATTCTCAGCCGTTTTCGAGATATTAAGGAAAGTATACGAAGTTTCCAAAGCTTTTCATCTCTATTAATAAATTATTTTAATTTAACCCTTCCTTAACTCCAAACTTAAGTAAATTTTCAGCATACTAGTTTTGATGAAATTAGAACGTGCAGAAAATGTTTCAACTGAATCCCATAACTCGAAGTACCAAAATCAAAGACAAAAAGAACCGTTCGAATAAACAAAATCAATTACTTCAAAGTTTAAGCACTTATTTATCCGATTGACATCGCTTATTCAAAACTTTCTTTAGAACCTTTTTTGTAGACCATTTAGTAAGCTTTCGAATGGTAACCTTTCGCTTCCCAAGATTTTCAACCGTTTTCGAGATATTAAGAAATTATACGAAGTTCCCAAAACTTTTCATTATTTCTGACAACAGAAAATTGGTCTCATTTTACCTATCCTGTTTTACACAGGAGGTTATTTTCCTTACAAATACAACATAAGAAATTACAAAAATAAAAAGCAATAAAAAAACCAAGGGAAAGAGGCAAAAATTACAAAAAGAACGACAAAAACCCGTTCATAAGAACAAAACAGACGTATTTGAAGTTTTAAGCACTTATTTCTCCGATTGACATAACCTAATCAAAAATAGTTTTAGAATCATTTTTGTAGAGAATTTAGTAAGCTTTCAAATAGTTTCAATCTACTTACCACGATTTCCCAACCGTGTTCGAGATATTAATGAAAGTATACGAAGTTTCCAAAACTTTTCATGTCTGTTCATAAAATATTTTATTCTAACCCTTCCTTAAGTCCAAACGTAACATAACTTTCAACATATTAGTTTTAATGAAAGTAAAACATGCAGATAATGTTTCAACTGAATCCCGTTATTGTAAGTACCCAAACCAAAAACGGTATTCAAAAAATATTTTTCCAATTTTCTCGACAACGGTTAAAGCTATCGCCTTGAAAATGGTTTCATTCGTTTTCCTAGCCCAAGAAGCCTATAAAACGAGTACTTACAAGCTTATGAACTCAAAAACGTAAGCGTTACGATTTTTTCTGCGCGAATTTCGCCTCAAACGCCATCTTCCAGTGGGCGGATTTTGCTGGTTAACGAACTTGACCTTTCAAATTGGACGACAGATTTTTGTACCAAATTTCAACAAAATCGGACCATTCGTCTTCTACCTAGAGAGCGAACAGACAAATATATATATATATATATATATATATATATATATATATATATATATATATATATATATAAATATATACATATATATATATATATATATATATACAAATTTGAACCACCGTTATTTTCGATTTCTAGGGGTTCTGAAACGCGAAATTTTCTAGTCGGCACTTCCGGATTGTTTCATTGTATCAACCTTATAAGCGGGGTTCCTCCCTATGGGGGACGGAGGAACCGCGCTAAAATGTAAAAATTTTATTTGAAATTCCTTTGTTATACTTATGGCATCTTTGAACAAAAAATTAAACTAAAAGATCAAATATAATACTTGAAATAGTTGGACAGGTGGCCGTGATAGCTAAGGCGAGAGCACTAGTAGATTCCCACTAGGTGTGGTGGCTTTTCTTTCGAAAAAAAAAGCATCAGCCCTATCCTGGCTAGAAAAGGAAGATCGCCTATAGATAACCCGTACTATAATTCTGCATCAATTATAAGTTGACGATAAAATAAAATAAAACGGGAAATTAGAAAATTGAATTAATATAAAATATAGAATTATATAGGAAAAAAATGATTTTTTTAACGTTCCGGTAGAGAGAATAATTCTTGCATTCAAAAAGAAAACAGCAATTGATATTGTGAAAGCAATAATAATTAAGAAATAATTTGTTATCAGCATTTCAAAAGGTAATGCTATTTATACGAACTAAAGATAATATTCCCCCGTTTTTTGTTTGTTTTTTTTTCTCAATTTATTTAATTTCCGATAACAAAGAATTTTGCTGTTTTCTTCTTATCGTCTTTCACCTCTGATAACCACTTCTATTTATATAGCTTTATCAGGGGAAGATAAAGACCTTCTCTTGTATTTTATTTTCTGTTTATATTTTGCATGAATGCAGTTTTTCTTTATTAGTCAAAATTACTTCTGTCATGTGTGTCTTTTGTTTATAAATTAAAACTCATTGACAAGTCCTGATATTACTGAATCATTCGCCAGTTCGTCCCAGTGGAGTTAGGCTAATTGGGGTAAAAAGGTACTAAAATAAAAACAAAATGTTTATATCTGCTCATTTAATCTTGTTTTACTCTTACTGGACCGATTTTGTTTATTTTCATAATTTACTTATATAAGTTAGTCAAGCGAGTTTCATTGCAATGGAACATAAATTCTGTTAGGTTGGTTTCCATAAATAATGTGGATATAATACTCCAATCCTTATATTCTAACATGTAGATGCTTGTTCAATTAATAATATCAAATTTACAAAAAATCTTTAAAAAACTCCCATCAGCTGAAGAAAAAACAAAGAAGAGTATCGTATGTTTAAATAATTGAAAATAAATAAAATCAAATTATTATAATTGCAAAACGAATATTATTTATTTATTTAAATTTTAACGTCCATTTATTATTAACAACGAATTTTAGGACGGGTTATCTACAGGTTACCACCCTTTTCTAGCCAGGATAGGGGTGATGCCTTTTCTTTTTTGGAAAGAAAAGCCACCACCCCTAGTGGGGATCGAACCCATGACCTTTGGCACGGAGTGTTAAGTGCTCACGCCTTAACCCTCACGGCCATCGGGTCTCCGATTATTATATTAATGAATTACGAATATTAAATTAATTAATTACGAATATTAAATAAGTTTATTAATAATTTAATTCATGGTCTAAATATTTTCTATATTTACAAATGTAGTCCAAGCACGTAAATAGGACGTCCCAATTTTCCCTATTCAGTTATTTCCTGAGTTTGAATTTCGTATCTGGTATAATACTGGGTAGTCTTTAAAGATATTTACGAGGCTCGGTGGCCGTGAGCATTAAGGCGCGTGCATACTCCCTGTCTAAGGTCGTGGGTTCGATTCCCACCAAGGGTAATGGCTTTCCTTTCAAAATAAGAAAAGGCATCCAAGCTAGAAAAGGGTGGTAACCTAAAGATACTTCTTCGTAAATAATAAATGGACGTTACAATTTAAATAAATAAAGATTTTTAAAGCCTAAATAGGAAACTAATCCTTCGACTGCTAAATATTTTTAAAGAAAGCTTGTAATGAAGCACTAAAGAGTCAATACGTTTACAACTCATTAATAAATCAAATGTATGAATTCACGTTTACTTTCTGAACGTCTGCCTACAAAATGGAATATGGTGGATTTGAAAAGCCTACTTTTGAACAATCATTATTATTATTTGAACGATAATAATTTATCACGACTGAAATATGCATATCTGCAAAAGAAATAATATCTGTCTAGAACTAATCACGGTCAAATCAAATACCAGCACAAGTTTCCCGCAAAGACCCGTTACTATAGTAACCATAAGAGGCGACCATAACACTTCTTGCGGCATATGGACCTAAGAAGATGTGGGCTCATGAAACCTAGACCCTGACGACACAGTAACCCAGTACCAGACATGCGGGCATACTTCCTTTCATGGCGTAACCACCTAAATTGAATCGATCCATGCAAAAAGAGCTTCAGTCCATAATCAGTAGTTTTGAGGAAACGAGAAAAAACTGTTTACACCCTTCATTTATTTTATTATTGTGCTATTTTTCTTTTGTCTGAGTACCCCATACTGACACAAGTTATATATGAAACATTGGTTATTACTAACAAATGCATTATATTATTAAAATATAATAATAGTGCTTGGACTGAAGCTCTTCTTGCATGGAACAGCCTAAGGAGTACCTCCATGCAAAATACAAGGTCTAATATAATGTAAAACTCATTGTAGGATATATTGAGTAACAGTTTACTATCAATGGTACAATATGTAAGAACTATTTGCAGTTCATACAATGAGTAATGTAATGCTTAATCGTCTTGACCTTCTTCATCTATGTTTATAGTTTTTGGCTAACCCAATATATCATAGTAAAAATTCTTGTGCTCTTCTGAAACGTATGACATCAACTTCTTAATGTCTTCAATTTTTTTCTGCTTGATTGGGACCTTCCCTCCTGGGTAGGCAGGACTGGGAGGAAACACTGGAGCCTGAAGACCTTGGCGTAAACGAAGCATATGCAACAATGCCGTTAATGAATTATTTTGCTAAATATGTTTCTATGGCAACAATTAATTGGACTAAAGTCCTCTTAACATAGAAATGTGTAGTGACCGTCAGAGACAACGAATCCATCACTAACTCATATTTTGAAAAAATGGACTGAAGCTCTTTTTGCATGAATCGATTCAATTATCATAATATCAAAGCTGTGCCCCTTCTTTTTTCCTTATTTACGTAGCAAACATTGCCTGCTAAATATAGCCTACAGTTGTCAATAATTAGGTTACAACATCCATTAAACGAGAGCAATTTACTGGAATTAAATGCCGTCAGTGTTTTGAATTTTGCTAAGAAACGTTTTATAAATTATCTTCACAAAAGAACTAAAGGCTTATACTTAATATAATAAATGAAAAAGATAACCTCGTACTGAACTCTACAAAATTACAGGAGAAAACTCTTAGTCGAACGCTCTCTCTGAAATATGACGATTCCTACAAGTTAAAATGGTACATGAATACAAGGCATTCAATAAAGTGAAACCTTTTGGAGAGCAAAAATGGCAGAGTAAGTTTAATAAACTTATTAAATTATGATTAAAAAAAATTAGTAGAAACATCTTTATCTCAAGATACCCCAATAAAAGGAACAACTTATGATTTATAACGTTGGAGAACTGTCAAATTGAAGAGATGATTAAGAATCTAAAAGCTGTACACGTAATCTTGATTCGAAAATTTATAATAAAAGATCTGGTTTTGATATATATATATATATATATATATATATATATATATATATATATATATATATATATATATATATATAAATCACGTGTCTGTCTGTTTATGTGTTTTTCTGTTTGTTCCTTATACAAATCCACACCATTTGACCGATTTTGATCAAACTTGGGACACAGGTAGGTCTTGATACGAGGAGTGTCATAGGCTAAGTAAAAATTATCTATCAGCTCCTTGTCTGTATGTTTGTTTCTTTACAAATCCACACTGGTGTAGCATGACACGCCGGGGAACAGCTAGTTAACTATAAAACACTTACCAAGCGAATGCAGATTTTACCTATCGGAGAGTTTGCCTCAGTGACGGCAGCTAATATATAGAAAAAAAACAATCCTATACATAAAACAAATTAAACACTATGACACAATATAAATAAATTATATTATCATAATTAAAATTATGATCTTTGATATTAAGCAAAACTATAAAACAGCTCTGATAGACCATATGAAACTGATTTTTACGCCATTAAGTGAACATTAGACCTAGATGACACATATCTCTAACACTTGTTTCACTATTTTAACTGAAAACACTATTAACGCTACTGGACAATTTCTTTTTTTTTTTAAACCCTAAGTATACAGGGTGTCCCGTAAATGTCTAGTCATATTATGAGGGGTGATAGAGGACCCTTAGGGGAACAAAAAATGTTCTATGACGATTTCCCGAATTCTCGCCCATAAGGGAGAAAACGTCGTTTTATTGTTTTATCGAGACAAACGTGGTTTTTAGAAACATAATCGTTGTAGCTCCGTCCCAGGTGGTACTACTAGAAAGGGAGTGAAACCAATCGAAAGCTGAGTACATATACTATAAGACTAGTTGGGAGTAAACGTAAAAATGAATGAATGTAAGTATGTATATCTTACAAAAAGAAGGCAATTCTAAATTTCCTGACATTTTATTGATATTTCTTTCCAGCGTTACTCCTCAATGGGCAGGATCTGAGATTTCCGGGTTTCAGAAAAACTTCCTCATTTAACCAGCTTTCCATTCATGTATCACAACCCTGTGTTATTGAAGTATTTGAACGGTTTAAGTACAAAAGTTTAAAAAAAAACATGGATCTGTGAAAATAAAATTATATTTTTTTCTTCAATTTATTCAAAAAGCTGAAGGGAAATATTTATTTTTATAAATGTTTACATAAATATTAAGTAAATATTTACTTAAAACAATAAAAAAAAATTACTCCCACGAATTTAAAAAAAATTCCTAAAACAGTAAATAAATAAAATACATATTTATTTTGAATTTGTTAATTCAGGTAACTAATACTGGGTCCAGGAGGCGGCCATTAAGGAACCCCAACCATACATTAACCTCAAAAATTACTATTTTTACCTATATCACGCATTTGAACAAATTTTTACAGGACTATGTACATATTATTTATGAGGGATAGAATTTTTAATTACCACAACAAAAACGCATGGGCTCAGAATCCCAGTGAGTTTCACAAGCGTAGCCATCAGTATTAATTTAAGGTAAAGCATTTGTTTTCTAAATATAAGTTCCTGTAAAAATGTGTTCAAATGTGTGATCTAGGTAAAAATAATAATTTTTGAGGTTAATGTATGGTTGGGGTTCCTTAATGGCCGCCTCCTGGACCCAGTATTAGTTACCTGAATTAACAAATTCAAAATAAATATGTATTTTATTTATTTACTGTTTTAGGAATTTTTTTTATATTCGTGGGAGTAATTTTTTTTATTGTTTTAAGTAAATATTTACTTAATATTTATGTAAACATTTATAAAAATAAATATTTCCCTTCAGCTTTTTGAATAAATTGAAGAAAAAAATATAATTTTATTTTCACAGATCCATGTTTTTTTTTAAACTTTTGTACTTAAACCGTTCAAATACTTCAATAACACAGGGTTGTGATACATGAATGGAAAGCTGGTTAAATGAGGAAGTTTTTCTGAAACCCGGAAATCTCAGATCCTGCCCATTGAGGAGTAACGCTGGAAAGAAATATCAATAAAATGTCAGGAAATTTAGAATTGCCTTCTTTTTGTAAGATATACATACTTACATTCATTCATTTTTACGTTTACTCCCAACTAGTCTTATAGTAAATTTACTCAGCTTTCGATTGGTTTCACTCCCTTTCTAGTAGTACCACCTGGGACGGAGCTACAACGATTATGTTTCTAAAAACCACGTTTGTCTCGATAAAACAATAAAACGACGTTTTCTCCCTTATGGGCGAGAATTCGGGAAATCGTCATAGAACATTTTTTGTTCCCCTAAGGGTCCTCTATCACCCCTCTATATATGACTAGACATTTACGGGACACCCTGTATACGGTAGTTAGGTATTAGCTTAAACGTAGGTTAGAGATGTGGGTCTCTTTCAGAGATCTGGATTATGAGCGCAGGCGCATAACTCATTAGCATTTTTATTGGAATATTCCTATGGAAAATTCTATTAGTAGTAACCGTTATGTTCACTTTCTGTTTTCAACGCAATTCACTTGTACATTTGTGTTTTTTACGCGATTTCTATTCTTTGTTTGAGTTCTTAGTGTTGTTTGTATCCTTTGTGCTGCAGGAAAATGCGTCTTCGGGATTTACCTACAACTGAAAAAGACGCTAAATTGCATATCGGCCTATTTTCTACCGAAAAACCAGTGATCTATATTACCAACGAGTTGGATTGACTAGAGTTTCGATATAACATTTAGCGAGCGGAAACGCATAGTAATTATGCCATTAATATAAGTACTACGCGTTTCCTCGAGGTTATGTCGAAACTGTAGTCAACCCAAATAGTTGATAATCCCGTCGCCATATAAAAGTTCAATTGATACCTGAGCTAATGATCCAGATCTCTGAGAGCGTAAGTACCTTATATACTATTGATTTTAAAATTTGTTATCGCTTATGTTGTGAAAACAATAATAAATAAATAAAATAATAAAAAAGTGTATATTTTTTAAAATGTATATATATATATATATACATATTTATATACAAATGTGCTTAGAATATTATAAATCTAGTGTCTTTAGCAGGTCACATAGCAAAGGAGGGCCCTTGTTAATAAGGACACAACCAAAATTGGACCCGCCGGCAATCTGCTTTTTGTTTTGCAACGCGCTACAGAAGAAAATATATGTGACGGGTTCTGTCATTTTTTTTTCTTGCCCACTTCACCATTTGGTCAAGGAATGCACTGGCCTCCTTCCAACCTATTGTGAGGGCTTCTATTAAAATAAATATGACAGCCAAAACGAGGGCAGACTGGTAATTTCATTCTCTTGCCCAACTCTATATTAGTGTTTATTATGGGCATAAAATATTCTTATGGATGAGCAGGCTCCGTAAATATTTGTAGCTTCGGGCAATACAAATCGACCATTTCTCTACTTCTCTCTGCCAAAATATTTATTTCTACTTCAATTTGATATAATTTGAAATAGCTGTAACTATTGCGTTATATATATATATATATATACATATATATATATATATATATATATATATATATATATATGTATATATGTATATATATATATATCAGGAAGTCATGGTCTTAGTTATTCTAAATAATAGACCCTAAATAGATGATTTATGAAAAATAAAGGATATAGCAAAATTCACAAAACCGTTATTTACGCAAAGCGTACATAGACTGACTTATACCATTTCTGGCCAGATAATACGTTAAAAAGATTGAAACAACAGCCTCTACAACGGAACTAATATTAACACACATACATATATGTGTATGTTAAAACATAATACGCAACGACAGTAATCGATTGAATTCAATGTGTGCTCATGGCCTCAGCAGCTTATGCACAATAATTGATATAAAAAAAAACAAAAAAAAAAAAAAAAACAGCCTCTACAATTTATGTTTTCAATTTAAAAGTTTTCCTGTCAAAACTAAATAAATAATTCTAGTCTACATTTACTTCAAGCATAACATTATTTGAAATTACTTAAGGAATTTATATTGTTAAATATGTTTTATCCAATCATTACAAAAATATTTCCTCTATATTACACTATCCAAAAAAAATTATACACACATCAAAATGCTATGTCTAACTGGACATGAAGACTTTTAACAAAAGCAATTATTGACTTATAAACGTTTGACAAAATGCCTTCTACGTGTAAGGTCCATAAGTTTCCGGCCTGGGATAGAAGGAAAGGTGAAAGAAAATACTGGTTTTACTGTTTTTCAATATATTCTCCTCTAAGTTCAACACATTTAATACAACGCTTTTGCAACATTTTTATACCATGAAAAAAACAATTTTCTTCTTTCTTAAAAAAATGTTCGTCCGCTGCTGCTTGGAGCTCTTCGTCGGTCTTAAATCGCCTTCCACGAAGGTCAGATTTTAACTTTGAGAAAAGGTAGAAATCGCAAGAGGCCAAGTCTGGGCTGTAGGGTGGACGAGAGATTTCTTGGAATCCACAGTCCTTCACAGCGGCCTTGGAAATCAATGCTGTGTGGACAGAGGCATTGTCGTGAAGGAGGCGGGCACCTCTGCTTAACTTCCCTCGCCTCTTCTCTTTAATGGCGTCTCGTAACCGGTGAATAGGGCTGCATAATACTCACCATTCATTGTGGTACTCCTTTCTTTAAAATCTATCAGTAGTATTCCTTTACAGTCCCAAAAAATTGTGGCCATTACCTTTTTTGTTGACTGCGTGACTTTTGCCTTTATAGGAGGCGCTTCTCCTGGTCTTCTCCATTCCATGGACTCTCTTTTGCTGAGTGGGTCATAATATAGAACCATTGTCTCATCCCCAGTTACAATTGAGTCCAAACAATTCCTTGGGTCGGCATTAAACTCGCGTAAAAATTCATTGCAGCAGTGAAATCGTTCCTGTTTTTGAGCAGCTGAAAGAATTTTTGGAACCCATCTTGCACTAACCTTGTTCATATGCAAATGTTCTTTGATGATCCTCAAAACACTTGGTTTTGAAAGCCCTAACCTCGCTGCTATTTCCTTGGTTTTTAGTCGCCGGTCAGACAGAAATTCAGATTCCACAAATTGGATTGTTTCAGAAGTGACAGCTTCCAATGGGCGACCGGCACGTGGGTCATCTTCTAAACTTTCTCTCCCTAACTTAAATAATTTTGCCCATTCTTTCACTGTGGAATACGAGGGGGAGGACTGCCCTTATACACAATCCAAGCGCTCTTTAATTTGCGCAGGAGTAAGACCCTCTTTACAAAAGAATTTAATTACCGCACGGTACTCGAGTTTGAACATTGTAAAAATGGGGAGTTTCCTTCAAGGCTGGACACTGACTAACAAGACTGAGGAAGTGCGGGCGATGGGTATGGAGTGAGCAGCATGGACCTGCATAGGTGTGCAGGTCCCGGCACGTTTGAAGGAGGGGAAGCAGGACAGGCCGGAAACTTATGGACCTTACCTCGTATATTGCTGTTGCTGTATTGTACGATCTAAACACGCAAAGAAATTTTAGAATACAGTTCAGGGTGGCAGAAAAAAAAGAGTGATGACAAATAGAAAATAGTAAAGTAAGCTCTTTCAAATTGTTTTATAACAATACCTGTCGTAAAAGGTTTTATCGTTTCTAATTTTTTTATTTAATTTTATATCTATACATGTTTTTCTGTGTATACTCGTGCATTTGTACGTACACATTTTGAAGCTGATTTGTCTTGGGTGGTGGTACTACATTATACAGGAAATACAAACATCAGGTGTCCGCCACAAAGATTTCTTTATTTTTTCAAAACAACACTTTTGGAGTCTGATGCTTCAACTAAAGTACATCGTAGTATGTCCTGAAGGCGCATGGACGTGACGCGAATTGTAGATGAAGCTTCAGACTCCGAGGTAGGCTTTAGATAAATGATAGACATTTTGTGGGTGAAATGTTACGTTAGATTTACCAATATGATTTACTTCATTTAATTGAATATTTGTCATGTTTTTGTATTCTGTTTTTTTTTTTGTCTCGCATTTTTGATTTGTATTATTGATGGTTTTTGATCTTGTAACAAATGTAGATATGTACATCACTTCTTAAATCATGAGCGTTTCTCCTAAGGCGCGGCGATAATACGTAAATTAACAGATAATATTCAATAAAACGTTAATCTTTCTTCCTGAAAACATTATTTTCCATGTAGAAGTGCATCTTAACAAAACATATAAACATTACAATATCATTTTACTAATTTTTGTCTTGTTAGTTTTGAAAGTGAATTTCAAGAGTGGAATTATTTCCGAAAACATATTTGTCAAATAGAAAAAAAAGTTGTTAGCCACTAGCAATAAATTTTAATTTTCACCTGTGGCTGAATTTGTAAGCTCAAATCACTAATTTGTAAGTTCGCAGATTACTAATATTCATATGAGTAAATTCAGGAGTTCACATTATTCTGGACTGGACTGTTAATTGTGTTTATCTTGTGGCTAAAAATATATTTGCATCTTTTGACTGCAAAAAATAAATTGTATAGTGGAAAATAGGGAACGATTAAGGGCATATAGTGGGAAATAGCGAGTATTTGTTATTATTTTACTATCTATCTACAAATATATGTATATATATATATATATATATATATATATATATATATATATATACAGGATGATTCAGGTCTAAGTAGCCAAACTTCAGGAGGTAATTCTAGACATCATTTCCAACAAAAAAGTTCATTTGAAGTATGGTCCGATTCCGAAAGGAAAAGGAGCTATGTCCAATTTTCTGTTTTTTTAACGTAGTCATGTTTTTTAATGAATAAGAAAGTATTGCTCAAAAACTATTAAAGATAATTAAATTATAATTATACCATCATAAAAAAGACAAAATTTTCTTTAAAAAAACAGTAATTTAATTCACTAAAACCATTATTAAAAGATACTTTATGTACGTCCAATAACGCACTTCTGTTTTTATCAATGAATCAGAGTTTTTTCGTGAATTTCTTCCTCAGCCCACTAACGGACTATTTAGTAAGCATTAAGTCTATGAAAATTAAGTGCAGGTTTATTGAGGAATAACTTGAACGATTGGCTCCCTTTTGTCAAAAAATGTCGAACGTAGTTTTGTTACTTTCAAATACCAAATTAAAAATTATTCATTTTTTATTGGCCAAACTGTGGGAATCCCATGCCTCGTTTGGAAGCAATAAAAGTAACTGAAAGAAACGATTGGAAATTTTTTTTATTTGAGAGATATGTCACAATTCTTGTTTTCCAATTTTTCATTGATTTATCTTTTACGAGATGTATTTGGCACCCAGTTTTGATTAGAAATTTTGAGGGGAGAATTCAAAAACATTTCAGGGTGATTGAAACATTTTAATCCAAAATTTACACATAATTAGAAATGTTTTCAAATAAAATTTGAAATAAAACTAAAATGTATGCAAAACATTGCGGGAGGAAAAATTTTAAACGTCAGTTCGGCCGCTACATTTTGTGGACAGACAAGGCCACATTCACGATGATTGCATATTTAACAGTCCCAACTCGCATACTTGTTCTCAAATTAATCCTAATGCCGTGTGAAGATCACACAATCAGTATCAGCTCCAAGTTAACATGTGATGCGGAATTTTGGACGAATATGTTCTTCAGCACGATCGACCTATTGTAATGGAAGTCGTTCTGCTAGCACATAGATTCATGGTTCCTGGTGGATTGCTGTCCTGCAAACAGCAACAGTGCTGTTAGACAGAGGATGGATCCACTGTCCAAGTTGATAAAGGTCCAATTGCCATTTCGGCAAATTTAAAATTTTCAATTGTATTAGCAAATGTTTTAGTGCAAACTACATCCTGTAAAAGATAAATCACTGAAAATTTGTAAAACACAAAATGTAACATATCTCCCAAATGAAAAACTTTCCCAATCATTTCTTCTAGTTACTTTTTATTGCTTCCGGACTGGGCAATGGCTTCCCACAGTTTGGCCAGTAAAAAAAGAATAATTTGTAATTTCTTCACACAAGGTATTTGAAAGGAACAAAACTACTTTCCACATTTTTTTGACAAAAGGGAGCCAATCGTTCAATTTATCCCGGTAGAAACCTCCACTTGATTTGCATGGATTTAATGCTTACTAAATGTAGAAGTTTTCGTGTAAGTATTGAATCAATAGTCCGTCAGGGGGCTGAGGAAAAAAATCGCGAAAAAACTCCGATTCATTGATAAACAGAAGTGCGTTATTTGACGTCCAGAAAGTATCTTTGAATAATGGGTTTAGTGAATTACATTGCCATTTTTTTAAAGCAAAGTTTGTCTTTTTTATGATGGTATAATTATAATTTAATTATCTTTAATAGTTTTTGAGCAATGCTTTCTTATTCATTAAAAAAACATGGCTACGTTAAAAAAACAGAAAATTGGACATAGCTCATTTTCCTTTCGGAATCGGACCATACTTCAAATGAACTTTTTTGTTGGAAATGATGTCTAGAATCACCTCCTGAAGTTTGGCTACTTAGACCTGAATCACCCTGTATATATATATATATATATATATATATATATATATATATATGTTACATACATATCGCATTTGATATGTTTGTGTATAATAATTAAATTTATATAAATTGTCATATAAATTACTTCTTAATAAGAAACAGGTCTTATACATGGCTTAGTTGTAACGCGAAGATGGATATAAAGAGGGAAGATTCCAGTAATTCAGTTGAATGGAAAGATTTACAAGAGGAAAAAGAAGTCTTTATAAGAAGCTAGGGGAGAATGAAAAATGGGGAAAGCCAATTGGCCGGAAAAGCCTTTTCTTTAGCCCACAGAAATATTTAGGAGTTACATTTGAGGAGAATCTTTTCAAATTTCCGACTAAAATTCGAATTTATGTACAAAATATGAAAACATTGAAGTATTTACTTTACTCCATTAACATGTATTATATTTAAAAAAAAATACTAACAATTTATATTATAATACACTTTGTTTTTTTTTTTATTTCTTAAAGAGTTCACAACGTGGTGATTCGTTCCTTAAGTCAATGTGCGAACAAAGCTATTAATTAAACAGAACCAATATAAACAAGAAAAGACTATACATAATTGGGAAAATTATTTATAAAATAGTAATGTTTGGGATACAAAAAAATAATAATAATTAAAAAAAAGAAGAAAAAACAACTAAATTAAAAAATAAAAATGAAAAATATATAGAAGTTTTCATATTTAATAAATTATAGCCTCTTAAAGTAGTTGAAATTCCGTTTTAAGTTTTAGATATTATAGTATATTATCGATGTGAGTACATTCCTGTGTGAGTAGTTCGTGTAAATCATTTGGTGAGTCAATGTTTTCTCTTTCTCTGCAGACTGTAAGTACGTTACCTGTTTAATTGTCAGTGGAACGTTGCACAGTTTGGTTTGTCCTGTTTTGTAATCAAATAAGAATGTTTCAAGATTGAATGTCCAATACGTAGTCTAGTAAGCATGACTTCTTCTCGCCTAACATTCCGTCTACTGAAACTCCAGGCTTCTATCTTCCGTAACTTGTTACCTTGTGAGTATGTCCAGTCAGTTTGCCACTTGTTGGTTATGGGTTCTTAAATAACACTATGTACGTCTTGTCTGGTCATGTCATTAACGTCTTCAGTTGATTGTCTCGTTGCTAATTTAGCTTCCATATTTGCTTCAGTACTTCTTGATATGTTGTCATCCATACAAAAGTTACATGAATGTTTGTGTCCTGTAGTATGTACAGTTGTGATAGTATGCGTGTGATGTCTTCTGTAAATGT
>OX328123.1:123436134-123582046 GCA_946811695.1 Gonocerus acuteangulatus | reverse complement strand
TTTTGAAAAATTTCTTCGAATGTTTTATCGATCCTACCTAGTAGACACCGAAAATGACCCCAGTTAATTTTATATATATATATATAATATATATATATATATATATATATATATATATATATACAAATATAGTTATATATGTGTCCGTTAACACGATACAGGCCAGAGTTTTTGTTTTTTCGCCACGAAACTTGGTATGTAGTATTCCCCCATCAAACGATTGAACGAGTTCGTTAACCAACAAAATCGGTCCAGCCAAAGTAGTTATTTGTCAATACCAGCCATAATTTTTGTTATATTTCAACGAAACTCGGTATTTGTTGTGTTCAACCGAAGAGAGAAATGTGTTGTAAAAATAAACTCAATTGGTTGACTAGAAGGGGGGGAGGGTTACTCCGGATAGAAATTACTAATTTCCTTATGCCGGTCGTAATTTCTGTTGCATTGTTACCTAACTCTGTATACTTCCTGGCTATCTAATAAGAAAGAAGTGTTGTGAAAATGAACTAAATCGGTCTATTGGAAGGGGGGGGGGGTGTTACTTTGTACTATGTTTGAATTGAATTCTCCCGCCAAACGTAGGTTCGCGAAACTTATCAAGATCAATAGATAAATATGTTAAGCTTTGTGTATTTATTACGTAGTGTAGTACCGCGCATACACAAAACTCTAGAAGGAGATTAATTCCAAAATCAATTGAATTGAACAGCTGCTCATAAAAGCAAAAGAGCAGAGCAATTTATGTTTTTTATGTATATAGGTTATTTTAAGCAAATTATTCAGCAATGTACTCGACACTACCCAATTCTGAGGAAAGTGCTTAGTTACGCAGCTCCTGCGTAACGGACTTAACGGAGGAATCATTATTTTATACTTTCTTTTTTTTTTTTTTTTTTTTTTTTTTTTTTTTTTTTTTTTTTTTATAAAAGTGGTTATAAAAAAAGTATATCTTCAGGTCCTTCATTAAAGGAATAGAAAAAAGCCGACTCGCAGGAACTGCGTCATCTTGGCGCGGTTCCGTTCTTAACCCTAGTGTCGTTAGCAAAAGAGTAGAAGAAGTTATTGGTAGGGTTTGATCTTTCGTTAAAAATATAAATTAAATCTTAAAGAGAAGGAATTTTAAGGCGCCACAACAGGAAACTGACAGTATATAAGAAGAAATGACTCGCCCACCATCTCGACCCATTTTACTGCCTTCTTTTACTAAAATACTAAAAAGGAACCAATTAAATAGTGAGTTAAACAAACAAAAAAAAAACGTTAAACCAAACATAACAAACACCTTTAAAGTTAGTTAGTTATGAACGTGAAGTTTTCTATTTGGCACTACCGGATTGCGTCATGAGGTCAACTTCATAAGCGGTTTCTTTCCTATGGACGGCAAGAGAAATCGCGCTAAAATTGAAATACTTCTTCCAAATGAATCATGAACAGCCGAATGTTACTTTAACACTTCTTTGAGTAGCTCGATCAAGATACTTATCGGACAGTCTGTGTTCCTGATACTCAGATGATTCATTTCTTCATTAAGTTCATTGTCTCCTGGTACTTTTCTGATATTTGTTTTCGAGATATTTCTAGGGTTAGTTCTAAGGGGGGATATGAGTAATTATAGAGGCTTTAGTACTGCCTGTAAGGAGATGAACATACGAGCCAAGACAGACAATACTGAATATATAACAATGAAGGAGAAATCAACAAACTGATCTAAACTACAAACCTGTCATAGAGGAAAGCGAAACAGGAGCTGATATCTACCGACCATGGCTATGCAGGAAACGCTGCTATCAGCAATCTACAGAATGACATTACGAACACAGGTCTTATGAAAATATTATCTGTATCAATTGCTGGATTTCGAACAGAAAATAGTAAAAATAAATTTTTTTTTCTGTATACATATATATTTTATCGTAAATTGACCGCATTTATCACCTTTTTTTTACATTATAAGCCAAACCAGTTTTATCTATCTTTTTATTAAGTTTTTTATTTAAATGTGATAGAAACGTGTCAAGAAATAAGCGTTCTTCAGAAATAAATAAACTGATATTAAGATTTTTTTTTTTTTTTTTTTTTTTTTTTTTTTTTTTTTTTTTTTCTTTTTTTTTTTCTTTTTTTTAAATTATTTTACTAGTATTGAATCGGAAACTAAATTAATATCTAAAAATAAGCAGCATTATGTAGATTGTAAGCAGCTGCTGTAGATTGTACAAATTGTGTTAGATCATTTTAGACCTAGATCTAAACCTAAAATTGCTATTTACATGACATGTAAACAAACTCTCGGTGACACACACACTCACTCGCGTATCTATAAATATAAAAAACACGTGTCTGTCTGTTCCTTATACAAATCTACACCGTTTGACCGATTTTGACCAAACTTGGAACACTGGTCGGTCTTGATCCGGGAAGTGTCATAAGTTAGGTCAAACATGTCTACCAGCTGTATGTCTGTATGTTTGTTCCTTATACAAATCCACACTGTTTGACCGATTTTAACCAAATGTGGCACATATAAAGGTGTTGATACGGGGAGTGTCATAGGTTAGGTCAAAAACGTCTAACAACTGTCTGTCTGTATGTTTGTTCCTTATACAAATCCACACCCTTCGTCCAATTTTGATCAAACTTGGCACACAGGTAAGTCTTGATTCGGGGAGAGTCATGAACTCGTTTATGACTCACATTTCGGAGGTCACGGGTGCGAAACAATGAACCCAAATAGTTACAGATTTACGTTATTAGATTTTTATATTACTTATTTGCTTTCTAATTTATTTTTAATTTTATAGATGCAGAAAGTAGGTGTAGCATCGCACGCCGGGTAACAGCAAGTAAATAATAAATAATGGCACACTGAATATAAAAACCCACACTATATGCACTCATGCAGTAAATACGTTTACGTTATCAGAATATATACATACATAATTAAAAAAAAATCAATTAAATATACACACAATATTGGAGCTATTAAATTAGATTAGACAGTTTTTGTAGTAATTTATTCACAGAGATGACTTTCTTAGGCAAAAGCACCTTCATAGCAGCCGACAGTTTGTGTCGTTTCCTAGCATCTTGGAATGCTATGCATTTCTTTAGGATGTGCCGAACATCGAGAATCCTGAAACAATGCTCACATTGAGGTCGGCGGTAATTTATTACTTTAATAAATTAAACATTATTGTCAAATCCATACATATATAAAAATCAGAAAACAAATATCTCTCACACTTGTGGATAGTAATAATCCTCTCATTTATACCCGCAAGAATTTTGCAACACCGCTTCCGAGATTCGCTGACAGTGAACTTCAAACATTCATACTTTTTTGAGCACTAGTTACAGTAAATCGTTCATATTTGGCCGGTTTAATTTATCAAAATATAGATTATGAATTATTATTAGCTACAAAAAAAAAGAAAGAATTTTATATTTTACGCTTACTTGTGTAATATAATGTCTAGATATTTGTTTTTGTCGTAAGTATTTTAATTTATTTTAGTATTTGGTGTAGGAATTTGGCAGGGACATAACATTACTGTTTCTCTCTTCTTTATTATTACATATTTTATACGATTTAATTATTTGCGTTATATGAAATCGTAAATATTTGTTTTATTATATTCTGCAGTATTTGTTTTATTTTAGGGAAAAATAAAACAATATTAAACGAATTTAGACAAAATGTGCTCTCTTTACTTGGTATTGTTCAATCAAAGTGGAAAAGCTAAAATCACAGAAGTCAATTAATAAAATAAAATAACAATCTAATATTGAATTTTGTAATTGTGTCTGTTACAGTTGAGAGTCTACGGATTCCTGAATTAATCCTAATGGAAGTATCAATCGAAAAGAAATTATTATTAGAATAAATATAATCCTCAAACATTATTTCACTGCAAAATGCACATTCTAGCTAGTTGTTTATATTCTTGTATAGTTCTTAGATGCGACAAAGGTTGAACTAAATGTACTTTCTGCAATAAGAATAGGGGAACCTTTACTACACACGGCTCTGGGAATATGGGTCCAACTGTCAAGTGCAGCTTGCATCTGCCGTCGTTGCAATTTCAACATCCTTCCACCTGTTCCTGAATACATTTCCTATTACAAATGTAGGTCAGATCGCATGCAATATATTAAGGCGTCTAGATTGACGCTGTTTATTTGCTATTTTACTCGTTTCCTGCGCCGGCATCTCGGCCATTAGCAACGGGTTATATACAGGTTACCACCATTTCTACGAAAGGAGTTCGAAAGAATTTCCACGAGACGTGGGATGAGAAAATTCCTACTGCTGGTGGGGATCGAACACACCATCTCCCACTTATGAATCTAAGGCGCTAGCCACTAGACCACGGGAGACCACTCTATATGTATATATATATATATACATTCATATATATATATGTACTTATATAATTAATTTATATATTGAAAATATATTAGAAAATTGAACAAAAGTGATTCAAACGTATTTCTCTCCGTCTTTCACTGCTATACCCTAGATGTTTCGATGCACTCGAATAGGCAATCTTCAATGCGAAAAAGCAGACGTTGATGCTCTTGAGATGGGTATGTCTTAGCTATGGCCTAGTGTGACGCTAAAACTGTAGCGGTTCGGCTACGTACGGACGATGGCACACGGAAACCGTTAAATTATCATAGGTTATGACGTATGAATAAGAAACTGTACGGGTAACTCATTATGCCCCTTTAGAGATATCCATGATACAAGCTTTTTCCCACATGACAATGTTTAAAACCTGACACTTCTCTGAAAATAAATTTAGAATGAAAACTCCAATCGAATTTTCTCCGGATCAAGACCTACCTGAGTACCAGGTTTCGTCAAAATCGGTCAAACGGTGTGTATTTGTATAGGGAACAAACATACAGAGAGCTGGTAGACTTTTTTTTCTATCCCTAAAAAACAAAATTCATTTCTATTAAAAATGCTCATCGAGATAACAAATACTGAATAAACTACAGATTATTGTTGACATTCCTCGAAAGAATTACCATATTTTCTAAAAAAATCTTTAAATAAAAATTAAATCTTACTAATGGACAGAGGTTTACAAAATTAGTTACAACTAATTCATTTCAGCCTGTACTAACACGGCAATATGAAGTAAATTAAAACTTATAAACGATATTAGTCAACTATATTCAGATTAAAAACACATACAATATATAAACAGCATATAAGATTATGTACATAAAAAAAAAAAAAAAAAAAAAAAAAAAAAAAAAAAAAAAAAAAAAAAAAAAAAAAAAAAATCAGTCCCGTAACAGGTCACGAGGGCCCTGAGGGGCAGATACTATAGAGGTATCTGATTCATGACCATACGGCACACTAGGGAGATAGTGTGGTCAGTACTATGCTCCGGCCGCCTGATTTCCCCCTTGGCTGCTTCGACTGCTAGAGTCATTAGCATCAACCAAGGTACCCATTATTAAATTAATTAAAGGCTGGGTTAGCCTAGGGACGGTCAGGGAGGCCGAATTCAACCCATGAACGAAGACACTAGAAGAAAAAATCTTTAGTGCTTGCTCGGGATTTGAACTCAGGCCTCCAGCTTATTAGTCCAGTGCTCTACCACTGAGCTAACCTCGCCCCCAAGATTATGTACATAGCAAACAGAAAATATGGACTCCGCCAGAAAAAATTATATAATTTAATATATATTTTAAAATGTCTATTGCTTTCTGAAACACTGCTATTTTGTATAACATCCATATGTATAGCTGAAAAATGAGTTGTTTTTTTTTACGGCACATCTACATTAGCGCCGACATCCAGGGTGCAGCAAGGAATTTCCCCAGCGAACCTTGAGATGAGAAAATGTCTGCCCCTGGTGGGAATCGAACCCACCATCTCCCGCTTATGAATCCAAAGCGCTATCCACTAGACCACGGGAGACACCGAAAAATGATAGTAAACCCAGTTATGGAATGGCCACCGTTAAAATCAAGACTAAATATTTTGTTTTATGTTAACATGTTTCTTAATGTTATTAGATTAAATTAATTGGGTTTTTTACCCATTATTTATGTTTTCTTTAACTATTGAACCATTCAAAGATTCAGTAATATTTAAAAATTAGTTAGAAAAACTTTAAATAAATTGTTGGTCAGGTGAAAAGGCATAATATTGTAAGTTGATCATTTGAATGTATATTCAATATCTAGTAAACAAGAATGAATTCCTGAGAAAGATTTTCTGCAATTTTTGCAAGTAAAACGTCACTTCTTGCAATCATTGTTCGTGGATTATACTCCGCTTAAGAACTTCCTTATCCAACATTTCTCTAATTAGCTAGACGGGTTCGGAAATAATTGTATCGTAGTTCCTTATTTTTTATTATAATATGAAAACCTGTATTATGTCAAACTTTCTTTGAAATTTACATTAGCATACTTGTGATTTTACTATTTATACATTATAGGCACTCCAACTGCAAAGGTCATTAGCACCAAAGTTAGATTACTATATTTCATTATTCGGTAATTTGAATTTTATTATTAACTTATTATGTGTCTGAAAAATAATTAAAATTATGAGGGTTTTTGTTTTCTCATTTAATGTTAAGTCGAAAGAAACATACATATGTATTATTTTCTCCTTCCTTTTTTTCTTTATGTTTATTGGCTAAACATTCCTCAATTTGTTTGTTTGTATATATATATATATATATATATATATATATATATATATATATATATATATATATTTGTGTATATATATAACGAAAGAATTCTTTAGTGCTTGGGCAAGCACTATGAATTCTAGTGTCGTTGTTTGAGGGTCCCTTTCGATTTCCCAGACCGTTACTAGGGCTACCCAGCGCCTTTAATTAAATTAATGAGTACCTGCAGGGGAAAATCAAGGGGAGCAATACACTGACCTATCGTCGCCTCTTGACCATCCTAGCCTGTTACAGGACTGATTTTTAAGTACTTTTTTGTACATCCCATATTGGAATAACTTAGATAATTAAAGGATTTCTGCTGAAAACAGAATAGTTAGGGGGATTAAAAATTCAAGAGATACATACATCTTCTTCAAGAAACTCAAGATTATTATTGTAATCACCTAAAATTTCTCTGTCTCTCGAATTATACACACACACACACACACATATATATATATAGATATATATATATATATATATATATATATATATATATATATATATATTACTTTCTGTTGCTAAAAGTGGGCTTAACTCTGTATGGGAAAGCCTCCTCAAGGATAACAATATCCCGATATCCTCAAAGCTGAAAGTGTTTTTTTATTTATTTATTTTACGAGCTTCGCAACGACGGCAACTTGCTCTTTTTTTTTTTAAGATAAAAATTTAAATACAAAATACAAATTTATATGTTCACAATTATCAGTAACTTATAGTACTAAATACAACAAAAGTTTGAAAAGAGCTTACGACAAAAGTTAGGAGGTTTGTGTTGAGAGTTATGCGCTAAACATTATTTAGAGCCTTGCTTTTTGAAATGTAGTTAATATATTTACATAACTTATCACTAAAACTAACAACAATTTTTTATTAGGTCATGATGGGTGCTACATGTTGTGGTTTTCCATTAATGACCAAGTAAAATTGAGTAATAATTACATAATAGAAAATAAAAATAATAATAATAATTACACTATAGAAAAAAAAAATTCTTTTGTTTCTTCAGATTCTGTGATACAAGTTTATGTGTTTTAAATATTGGAGTATAGAGTGTATGTATGGACTACCCTCTGTAAGAAGTTCTTGTAGGTCGTGTGGGATGTTCAGTTTGTCACGTCTTTTACATTCAGTGAGTATATGTTTAATGGTCAATGTTATGTTACAAACTCTGCATATTGGTTTTTCTTTTTTCTCCATGAGGTAATTATGTGTGAGCAACGAGTGTCCAATGCGAAGTCTAGTCAGTACTACTTGGTCTCTTCTTGTCAAGGTATGTTGTTCGTTACTCCATGCTTTTACTGTGTTCTTAATTTGTGATAATTTGTTGTTTGTTTGTTGCCAGTGTTGCAACCAGTCGTTTAATGTATGTGTGCGTAATGTGTGAACTAAATCATCTAACGTAATGTTTTCAATGTCTAGGATCTGTTTATTTGTTGCGTCTTTTGCATGTTTGTCTACTGATGTACTTAGTCCGCACACTGATGTGTTACGCTGCACAGGTTTGGGGTGAGGTTCAGTACAAGAAGGTGGAAAAATTACTAACTTTTTTTATTAAAAAAGTATTAAAAGTTCCCAGAAACACACCAAATTATGTAATATATATAGAATCTCCTCTAGAGTTAATTTATATCCATTCTTTAAAAGTCCACCATAATTATTTACTGAAGTTCTTAGATCTACCAAATTCTAGGTATCCAAAAATATTATTAACTGAAATTGTAAGGAAAGGATTATACTATTACAAGGACATTTTAAACATTATGTATAAATATCACATAACCGAGAAATCAGATATGCTTAATACGTAGAATTGGGCAGATATGTTTAAAAATATTAGGGCAGCAGTTTCAAGTCATTTTAAGGAGAGTAATATTTTGGCAGCAAAAGAGTCAAGGTCTACCGTAATTTACAAACATCTTAACCACGAAATTAATCAGGCTAATGGATATTTCCATGATAAATATTCAACATCTAAAATAATGTGGTTGATAAAATTTAGGGGAGAATTGTTGAAGCTTTGTTACCACCGCTACTCTACTCAAACTAGCTATTGTCGTCTTTGCAATTGCTTGGCTCAAGAAGATATATACCACTTCATAGGTTCATGTAGGCAGCTAAAGGAAATTAGATTGAAGTGGTTGGGTGTGGAATATCTCTCATTTGGGGAAGTTTGTGGTTTTTTAAATGGGCGCAACTGGGAGAATATAGCAGGCTATGGTAGGGATACTTGGAACAGGAGGAGTATGATATTGAAACAATAGTATCTATGTGTGTATTATGATAGTTTTAGTTTTTATGTTTATATTTTGGAAATATAAATTATTTGTTGATTATTAGGTATCATAATTTACTGTCATGTAGCAGATATTTAATAAATAATTTTAGATGGTATAATTATATTAAAATTTGGTTGTTAGAAATTGTTTAGTTGTAAGCAAGTAGCTTTGATGTAGGTTTGTAAAACATATATTGTCATTGCCTTTTTTGATTTTTCTTTTTATCACATAGTAATGTTATTATTATGGTTGGTATTACCTACCTCTGATGGCAGTTAGCCAAGAGTATTAGCCTTGAGGGTTATATGTATGTAGTATTATAGCAATTGTTTTGTCTACAATATATTTCTGTAGGCACGCTTGTATAATTTGTTTTGTTGTTTGATTATGTTTTGTTTGTTGCCTAATAAAGACTATTTATCTATCTATCTATATCTATATATATATATATATATATATATATATATATATATTATATATATGTACGTGCTTATATTTCTGGAAGCTCGTCTTCATTCGTTATTCTATTTTTTTATCTAGAACTTCACGATTTACTTAATAATGTTTGTAATAAATTATTTCAAGTTCTTTGTAGGTCATTCTATGTCGGACACCCGTATTATAAACATGCACTTTATTATTCAAACGTTTATTTTATTATTGTTTTTCGAAACCCTGTTTTTATTTTTGGGTAACAGAGGTTATTTTTTATATATAATCGCTTTATTTAAAAAATAATAATATATTGTCAACTAAAATTTTAATTGAACAACTTTTTGTCTTTGAGGAAAAAATAATGAAAGATTGAAAAAAAACATAAATTTTATTTTTTCTTGTGATAGTGAATACCTTTTAGAATAATAATAAAAAATACTTCTGGGATTATCTTTATCCTTTTTGATGATATTCCACTTTGTGTGGAATACCACATTTCATTAAAAGAAATTTGTACTCCAACTATTCAGGATTTTTTCAGACCATTTGTAATTACTTTACGGATACATTTTTTTCTGGCTTCCTTATTTATTGAAGTATTGTAATAAGAAATTGAAGCAACATTGGTTGATAAATAAAAAAGTTATGATTTATTTTCTAAGCAAGAACAAATTCCACTTCCTTAGTCCAAACGACGAAAACTACAAAATTTCAAACATATTAGCGGTTTGTAAAAAATAAACCATTTGAGATAGAGTAATACTGTTTTATATTCTTACTTATACCTAAGAAAGGAACGAACATGCCAACTTTTATTAAAATCTGAGATCATGGGTGTCAAATCGTATTTTTTATTTGGCTGATTCGACATGGAATGAGTCTTGTATAAGTAAGAAAAAAAGCCATTCAGACCTGTTTTCTGCTAGTGAAAACTATATAAAATGTTTCAATAATATTTAAACGACTTGTGTAAATAATCGAGAGGATTAATCAATCGCTGTATATTTGATAAAAAGTTAACTGCAGTTCTGCACCCAATATAGCAAGTGCAAAGTCATTTTCTGAGGGTTTATAAATATACTAATAATAATTATTAATTATTTTAAATTATGTAATTGCTTTCTGAGGCAATTAACGTAACAGTCGAGTTGCAATATATATATACATATAAAAAAAAAACATTTTCTGGAAGATTTTCTGAGAGGATAGTAAAAATTAATTTTAAATGGTTTCTTATCTAAAATAAAAAGAAAAAGCAAATCATGTAAATAAGATATCAGTTATTAAAAGTAAAAATAAAGGAACAATTAATTGCTTAAACTAGTTCAATTGAATAATAAGTTAGCTTATTTATCTTTTCTTTTTCCTTTTTTTTATCCCTCAGGGCCCAATTTTTAATTTTTCCTAGGACTCATAAAAAAATAAATTGGTTCTAGGAGTTGAAGTATAAATTCGAAGACTTTCGGAGTATCCTTAAGGATGGGCGGAGGGGTGAGCCGCTTTTCCGGCGCTAAAGGGGGGGAGGGGGAGTGAAAAAAGGTAAGAAGGAAAGGAGGGGTAGGTTAAGAGCAGGAGTAAGGCGGCCCGCGGGGCGTGGAGGAGATGCAGGTTTAGCCTACGCAAGCGCTAACAGGCGCTACCCGGTAGCTTGAAAAATATTCCAGAAAGGGGATAGGCGGGGCCAAACCGGCCCGCCCACTTGGGCCCGTGGCCCGCCGCCCCAGTTCGACGAACCGCAAGCACCCCCAGTACAAGCAAACAGGGCTCTTTCGTCTCTCTCTTCTCAATATGTCCGCCTCGAAATATTTGAATAATTGAGTGCGCATGTCTTCTAGTGTTTCGGAAAGATATATTTTAAATATTTGTATCCCTATACTAATATTAATTTGTCATTTGTACATTATTAAGATATATAAGGCTAAGATGAACACATACAGGGGGATCATAAAATTAGCACAATCCAGGAAGGAGAGGGTATCTCTTTACATAATTGTTCATGGGACTCTTGTTGCTCCAAGGTACTGTAGACGTTTATTTTTTAATTCCCTCTTAAGCTTAAGCTTAAGTCTCTTTAATATTCTACCCTACATTTCTTTGTGTTAAAAAAAATAAACGAAAAATTTCCTACAAGGCTGGGTTTTCAGAAATGAAAATGCCTCCGTATGTTCTTAGTGAAATTACATGAACTTACATGATGTGCATGTTTATTCTTTAATCAAATATATTTTTACCTTTATAAAAAGTATATATATATATATATATATATATATATATATATATATATATATGCTTCTATACATCTATGCAGTCAGTATTCCTAACATATAATCAGATATTATGCAGTAATTAAGAATAGATAACTATTCGTTAAATCATGTTAGTTCAATAACTTATTTTATGAACTGTTATTCATTATGCCTGAAACAGTATTCCAAATCACCATATATATTAAATGTTATTTTCCTATATTTATTTCAAAATAGTTCTTCTTGAGCCTTAAATGTAATTTGTGTAATAATATTTCAGAACAACATCTATTATTACATCATAACATTGGTAGTGACTACTTTGCAAAGTTATATTGATAATTATAATTACCAATATAACTTTGCAACAACAATAAAGTTAATAATTATTAACAAAAATTCCCTTTCGAGAAAACAAGTGAATAATTATTAACTTATTTTATAATTTTATTAATCTTTATGGATAAATAACTACATAGAGTTATCTTAAAATGGCCGTCAGCACAATCTGTAGGCGGTTCCCTAAATCACCAGCGCGACGTGAGATGTTGAAGATTGTCTTCTCAGAGTGTCCCATCACTCTATGCGGTTATTCTGGCTTTATTTTGCTGTGCTACTCTAGGGATTAGGAGGGAATAAAAGTTCATTACTTTTTTTTACAGCTTATCTTATACACAAGGAACCTTGCACTACCTTATCTTGTTTCTAATTTTGGGAATGCCAAGAAATGATAAATAATGTTCCCACGATTAGCATAACTATACACTTGCTCCGATACTTCATCGTATGAAATAAAAACAGAATATTTGTCCTCGAGTGAATTTTTGTTGTAATGATCTCATTCATGTATTCTTTTATTGGGTTGGGACTGAAATAAGATATGTGTAAATTTTATAAAAATTCTGGATGGGCATATATATTGGGGTTATTTGACTCAGAATTGCATTGCTTTAAAATAAGCAGTTACTAACAATGCTTATTCCGGCTGTAAAAAAGAATACTTGTTTTCTCGTAATTATTTAGACAAAAATATAAGGAACGTTATAGGTAAATGTATCATTTCAAGTAGAAGAGCAGACCTCTGCTTGAGGCAAAACAGTATTTATCGACAAGATTATTTTCTATTTGTCATCTTGAATTTCTACAAATTATTTAGTCGGGATTATAATAACTCTATCCTTGTCCTTAGCGTTTTATGTTCAATAACAATTCGCGGAAAGTAATAAATCCATAGAGATAATTTATGATTATTTGTTGAGCTATCTGATATTATTATACATATAACCTATATAATATACAGTATTCTATTATTTGGGTAAACAATTGATAAGTACACAAACATGTGTGTGTGTCTGAATACAAAGGAATGGGAGATTTAGCAAATATAATAACAATTAAAATATTTCTTGTTATTCATTTTAATAGTACATACTTTGTCTATATAAGTATTTCTTCTGGCACTCTTTCTACAGATAGACTTATATGCTCAATGATTTGGAACGACTGCTTGGTTTATATAATTTCAAAATGCTAACACTTGCTTATAAGATTTAGTGGTTTCGATCAGATGTGCTGACTCCGTATTCGTCTGGTGATATTGTAATGTTCGAGAAGACCAGGGCAGTGTGATGTAGGTAGTATAATGATTAATTTTATGTTAGCTTAGTTTCGAAAAGTGATAAAAATGATCAGATATAACGTGCACGATTAAATTTGTTTCACGATTTCCTTTGATATCCGAATGTGATGCGGAAAATGTTATTGGATCACAAGCTATTTAGTACATGTTTAGGTTATAGATTTATTACTTAATGATTAGACTAGGTTTAGCATAAAAATTGAGGAACTTCATTCGCTTCTTTGGTATGAATTGTCTGGTAAAAATCCACGAATAACTACGCTAGGTGAAGGGGCACGTTTAGATGTAGTTATTATGCAGGTTTAATTGTCAGTTTAATTCACACAATAAAATAAATCTAGAGGGTCAGGTTTGAGAAGGTTCTGCCTCCAGTAGACTAGATTGATAGTCAAGTGAGTAAGAGTAATTGCTGTAGTCCGGCGTAGTAGTGCCAGGAAGTAGACTCCAAAACAGTATTGGCAACAAGGGGGCTTAGAAATAGGTTGTGTAACAAAACTCATTCATACTGCAAGGTACGGTTTGCGTAATAGGTTTCGATTTCCACTTTTTTTTTTTTTTTTTTTAACCCCTCACGAAAAATTATCAAAACAAGTAAAAGAACTCCAGGCCCGACGAATCGGGTCCTGGGACCAGACTAAAAAACACGCCTTATGCTACCGATAAGTTTGACTTTAGGTGGACTAGGTATTTAGCCCCGGATTATATCGCTCTAGTGCACAGTGACTGCTATCTACAGGCATATAGTGACAATGAGTGTCTTGGTGACGAGTACTTAGGCCTAGTAAGTGAAAGTGACTGGAGAGATCGATTGAGGAGGGAGAGGAGTGAGGAGGCTAGCCAGGACGAGGAGGAGCGAAGGGAGGGGATGTGGAGTGGTGGGGATATGCGTGATGCTCTGCGTATCCCCACTACCTAGGCACGAAGCCTTCCTCCCAGTCGGTCACTAAAAACGAAAGGAGTAGGTCGTTCTCCGCTCTCCAGTACACATCGTACCGACACTTCGACTAGTAACCTGTCATTTATCTTTTTTCAACATAACAAGTTTTTGATAAATTTAGTTCTTTTGGCGAGTAGCCTTTAACCTTTTAAGCACGCCCAGTGCTTAGGGCTGAGTGCACCGGTATGTGTTCATCTTCGTCGATTCATTAATAAAAAATAAATTGATATTCGAGATGGTCCCTGAAAAATAATATCTCGGAATTTATTTATCCTTGTTGAGTAGTCAATAAATCCTGATGCAGTACAAATAATTCTTAATCATTTTTTCGCTGTATAATTTATCGTTGATGACCGGCACCTCCATCCCGAAAAAGTACAAGTTTCAACCGATTCAGGATATAGATGTAAACTATAAAATGGCGCCAAGAAGAAACAACCTGAATGAGGTTGTAGGGCTGGAGGCGGAGCCGGAGGCGGTGACTCGATGCTGCGTTCCTGGGGAGTGCCTGAGGGGTGGCGCTCTCATAGCTATCGAGGACCTTCGGGACACGGTGCGGGTACTCTGCAACAACGAGGCCTGCACGGCAGGCAGTTTTATGCACAGAGAGTGCTTCGAGTTGTGGGAGCAGTCGGTACTCACCTACCTCAAGTCTTGCGGGAGGGCAAGGTCTTGGTCTGAGAGGCAGAGGCACCAGAATCTCTGGACAAAGAAGGGATACGATTTGGCCTATAAGGCTTGCGGTTGTCGTTGCGGTAGGGGACACCTCAAGAAGGATTTGGACTGGAGCCCTCCGCCACCGGGATTCGGGACGAGGGATGACGACGCGATCACGAAAAAGAAAAAGAAGAAAGGGAAGAACAATAAGCCTGCTTTGAGCCAACAGCAGAACGGCACAATACACGTCGTGTCGCCGACAGACCCTAGAATGCGAACAGGAAGCCTATCGTCCAGTACTGGTTCCTCGTCTCCGCCTGTTTCCGCGTCCTCCATCTCGCCCATACACTCCGGTTCAGCACTCAAGAGGACATCCAAGGCTAAAATAGACTTCTTCTCAGACAGGTAAAGACCATAACTCCATAAGCATGCATTTCCTAGTACTTTCTTGGAATCCTTAAATACAAGTTCATGTTTATTTTGTGCATCCAAATAAACACCCCATATTTTTATGTTGAAATTTCAGCTTATTACAAGCATCTCCTTTTTAACGTATCCCAATCATATTTTTCGTAATTAAAACATTTAATGATCTCCGACGAAAAATTATTCCAGAATCCTTCCTCATAAAAATCATTTTGAAATATTAATCGCACAGCAAACTCATTTTTAGAGGAATTCATTAAATAGTTGTTCTGTTCCTAACTTTTTGTCTCAGTGAATTTTAAAAAAAATCTTACTACTAATTATTTTGGAATATCTACGTACCTGGTTTTACTTAGAAACGGTTTGTGGTAGATCTCACTTTCCCCATCAAATAGCATGGTAGGCTACTATATTATATATTTTCCCTCAAAAACCTTCTACTGAGTGAAGGTCATTGATCATATCGAATATTGAATTAAAATCGGTGAAATAAATTTTATACAAATATAAGCATAGATCGAATTCTGACATTAAATTCAATTTAACGAAGAAAATATTAATATTCAGAACCTATAATAATGAAAATACATCTATTTACTTGCTTAAAATTAATGTATACAGAAATGAAAATAGTTAAATATATTCATGTGATTAATTTTGTTTTTAACTAAAAGCAGTAGAAAAGTCTAAATGTACACATAAATATTTAAATTATTTTCTTTTCCATTCATCAGTTCTGAATTTCATTTCTGAACATACTTAAATAATATAAATATCGTCCTGTTAGCAAAAAATAATATTCTTATATATAAATCATAATAATGCTTGTTTATATTAATCGAAAACCCAAAAAACTGACATTGCTTTAAGAAATTTATTGATTATCCTGCTAAATATTGGTAATAAAGAGGCAGATCCCAAAAGAAGCTGAAATAGGTGGCCTGTTGAAATCTCCCTAGACACACTGATCTCGTAGCTTCCCTCCTCCACTGACCCACCTCTTAAGCTTATCTCATTCTTACACCGCTCTCTCATTTATATACAACTAGTATCCTTATCTCAAAGCGAAAATGTAATCTATTTGTTTACTCAGAAATTAAAAACGTGCATAATTCATTAATTATATAATGCATGTTAAATAAAAAAATAAGTCATAACATAAATATTTTAAATGGAATTGGTACAGGAACGCTAGAAGATAAATGAGAGACAGTTTTCATAATTATTTTTTCTCTTTTATTATCAATAGTCAATTAAATTTTTTGAAAATAGACTAATTTTTCAATTCATTATTGTAAAAATAAATTCCCCTAAAACACTGTAAATATTAATTTTTTTTTTATTGTTATATCTAAAAATATTTATTTTTATACTTAATGATGATAATTATGTATGTAGTTATTAATGCAATTTATTTATTATTTTTATACTGTCAGTTTCAAAGAAAGACAAATTAAAACCCTTATTTATTTATATTATGTTTAATAAATATATAACTCATTTCTTTTCAGAAAATAATGACACCTATAATATAGGTAACTTTTCATTTAAGGAAAATGTTGAGAAATTAACTGTTTTGATATTAATTTTTAATTATTTTATGTCACGTATTTATATTGTAAGTAATATGAAACTATTGAAACCTGTCTAATCGAAACTCTAAGAATTTTAATCTGTTTCTTTAAAATTGTTATCTATAAATTCAAATTATGGGATGCTAATGATTGGAAATAATAGGAATTATAGAAATTACAGAAAAAAAGTAATTTTTATAATGCCTTAAAGTAACTTCTCAAATAAACATCTATAATTTCTTAAGAAGGTACATACAGAAAAGATTAAATAATTTATTTATTTAAATTTTAATTCCATTTAAATGATTTCTTAAACATAATTGATAAAAACTTTCAAATTTAATAATGAAACTTCCTACTTATATTTCTCTCCAGATGTATGGTTTTTTTAGCGAAATTATCACCAGACAAGCGATTTCTGAGTTAAAAAAACATGTCTTTAATTAATATTAAACATTGATATGTGCTCGTATAATCTAATTAAAAATATGTAATAATATATAAAATATGATATAGTGTGCATACAAAGAAAAAAATACAGGATAAAACTATTAATATAATCCGAACCATTCCGTGAATTCTTCAATTTCATAAACCATTCATAACCAGCCCGTTATTCACTTCGTAGAAATAAAGTTAACAATCGTGAGTAAACGCATGATTCTAGCTGCTAAACTCTATATTTCAATCACTTTAATACTGCGGTATATTTAATATAAAAAATGTTTAAAATTGTCCAACCATCTTTCAAGTACATCAGAATTAATTCTTATAAGAAACACTCCAACCACTACAAAAACAGGTTTTAGGAAAACCAATTGGACCGTGTTGGTGTGACTATTAGTAAATATTTTATTTAATATGAAAATTTGAGCTATATACATATTCAAAATTAAATTCGAATTATAAAAAGCCTTTTTTATTACCTATAATATTTGAGGAAAATTTTAATAAAAGATAAATGCGTATAAAGTTTAAGACATTTATAGAAAGACGATATTTAAATGACGCCAATTTAGAATGAGTTGTTTTTTAATAGTAATAATAATATATCTAGTGCCTACCCTACGGGTGTTTATATCCGTGTGCAAGAAAGGAAACTTTAAACTAACTGGTCTAGGAAAATTATGAGCAATTATATTCTTTAATAGATTTTCTACAACAAGCTTTGCTTGCTCGATCGTTCTCCGGGAATCAAATAAATAAATAAATGCCTGACAAAAATTACTAATCATGTATAAATTCTAATAATTTTTTCACTGCTTAAAAATTGAAAATATATTATTTAACATAAATGAGGACAATGTATGGTTAAACCAAAATCCTTTGGAATAGAATAAAAAGATCAAAAATAATGAGAATTGTTATAATATCTAATTTAATCAAAAAATATATGGAAGACAATAGAAATTCCGAATTCAAACCTATTAAATTATTAATTAGTAAAGACTCCATAAAATTACCGTAGTATAAACCAGCGATTCTTTATAATAAAAATAATATTTCAAATTAAAACTACTGGAAAATATTATATTAGTCGCACATTTAAAAACAAGACTTAAAACCAAAGTTAAAATGGAGGTTTTGCAAAATTGAAGAAGATATCCACCACATATTTTCATACTACATATATTGCCTACAAGCAATCTAGAAATGCATTATTGACGATTGGGCCGAATAATAGTGTAATAGTTTTCTTTCATCTATTCAACTCCAAAAAACAATTCACATAAATAAATATCAATAATTTATTGTTAGGAGAAGTTATAAAATTAAAAATAAAAAAAAATAAAAATAAAGAGATAATTTATTTTTAATACTTCATCATTCTTTGTATATTTTATTATTATTGCTATACACATATGTACATATAATTTATATATTTCATTAATATACGAATTCATGTTGTTGAAAACGAGCAGAACTTCTTTATTCCGTACTAACTCTCCACTAGACTAATTAAAATTACCGAAGTACTTCCTCATGCTATTAGGGTAATCCATGTGAAGCATAAAAAAATATAACAATAAAGAATAAAAAATATCGAGCATCTATGAATAATATTATAGCATTGATGCCACTTTTATTATCTTGGATTCTCTATAAGATGTCTTATGTGATGATTTAAATTATAAACAAACTCATAAATAGTTATTGCCACCCATCTTTATAAGCTAATCCGTAGTAATCCATTAATAATAATTTACAAGCTTTTAAATAATTAAATCTTCCGTTTAGTGCTATCATCCCTCCCTATAGCGATAAAACCCCACTTTTTTCGATAGCGCAATACTTCCACGATTCATAACTCCTAATTCACCGCCGGTCATCAAAATTTATATATGCTACTGGACTAATAAGCTGGATACCTGAGTTCAAATCCCGAGCAAGCACTAAAGATTTTATCTTCTAGTGTCTTCGCTCATGGATTGAGTTCGGCCTCCCTGACCATCCCTAGGCCAACCCAGCTTTTAATTAATTTAATAATGGGTACCTTGAATGCTAATGACTCCAGCAGTCGAAGCAGCAAGGGGAAAATCAGGCGGCCGGAGCATAGTACTGACCACACTATCTCCCTAGTGTGCCGTTTGGTCGTGAATCAGATACCTCTATAGTATCTATATATGTATAGAAAATACTTGGTCCTTAGCGAAAGGTTAAGTTCGTTAACAAGAAGCAACAAGAGAACACCCGTTAAAAAAGAATACACTCTTTGAAATGCCGATTTCTTAGAGATGTTAGGGCGAAAAAATTCGTATCCCTTAAGGTTTCCTGGTACATTTTGTGTAAGGAAGTAGACGAGGAGAATGTAATATAGCCACTTCTAAGGCGATATATTTTATAAATTTATAAAAACTCTGGCAAAGAAGAATTAAATATCCACATAAATATATATGGATGTAATTTACAGATAAATAAATATTATTTTAGAAAGCCTGGTGGGCACTAAAGGGATAAAGTCGTTTAATTAAATAATACTTTTAGGATTTCGAAATACATGAAGTTACCGTGTCCATCTTCCTGTTATTTGTTTTTTTTTTTATTTAAAAAATGATAACGAATGGTTTATCCTAGTCGATTTCTGCCAAGCTAAGTAACTCTTTTAACTAACAAAAAAAAATTATTAATTATTTGGAATCTAATCCGTTTTTTATACAAGCCCCCATCTATAGATGGATTCTGGACAGTCATTTGAGCAGACGAATTAATTGTCTGAAATAAATGTTATTTTATCAGGCAATGAAACCTATGTCATTTCCATTTTTTTTTATCTTTCTTATATTGTATTATATGTTTGTTGTTTTTGTTTTAAAGTTATTTATTTATAATGGGAAACTTCTTTGTTTTAATATTTTTTTTTAAATTGTAATTGCCACGTACGCTTCGCCTATTAGCCTACTTCTATTATAGTACGTGGTCTTCTTGGCCCATTAGAATTTTAAATTTAATCATGCTTTAATTAATAAATAATTATTATTATTAAGTTTAATAGCTCAATTACCGTTAATGTGAAGGTTGGATACTTCCTGCCCAGGGTTGTTGCTTGAATTCCCTTATAGTGGCATTTCATTCATAAAATGAAATGCATCACCTGCTTTTCTAGCAAAACATCTTTGAACAGATAAGATAGCGATAGTCTTAAGATAGCGATCATTAAGAGAGAATAAACAGGGCAAACACGCTATTTTTGTGATGTCAGAAAACCCCTTATCTTTATAATTAAGAAGGCTTTGAGTTTGCGATTTCTCTACACCATGTACGAGTCTTAGAAGTAATATAGTGGAAATAATTCATTTCGGTAGTTTTTCCACGTACCATCTTATTCCCTGCTTCCACCGATTTATCTTATCAATTATATTTCACATACAAACATAAAATAAATTTCATTATAGTAATAACGCTTTGGGGTCCCCCGTGGTCTAGTGGCTCATAAGCGATCTAAGATTCATAAGCGGGAAAATTCCTCGCTGCACCCTGGATGTCGGCGCTAATGGCCTAGTTGTCGATGCGCCGTAAAAAAAAGAATAGGATAACGTTTGTACGGCATCTGTCACCGTACAAATTTATATATATATATATATATATATATATATATATATATATATATATATATGTATGTGTGTGTGTGTGTGTGTGTTTAAAATGTATTATATTTTGATGAATGGTGTTGATGTATTCCCAATAGAATTTAAGTGAAGGTGTCTTGGAAATCGGATAAAAATTAATAATGTGATTCTTCATTTCAAGTTTAAATGGTAAATTATGGTAAGAAATAAATTGATAAATAAAGTGATAATGTAACAATAAATTAGATAAATGTGTTATGTTGCAGCCTTTTCAGTCCTATAAATCACTCAAGAATACGACTAAGATATTTCTGGTCGCAGTTCTTATCATTTCGACAGCCGGAAGCTGTACATATGAAAATTGATAGTGTTTCTCCTAGAAAGCTAATTGAGGGCAAAGATACCATGCTTCAACATCCTTTCAAAATAATCCTTGAAATAAAATATCTCCTTTAGCTCTTAAGCAATTTGACCTGAAATTTTAAATCCATCTTAGAGTACTTTTATTGATGAGTTTTAGGGCTTCTCATTAATTTTTGATAACGGAATATCAATTGTTTATTTAATTTAGTTCTATATTTATCCCTTCATTTTGTCTATCACTCTTTTTTTAGATTTTATAAAAATATTTATTTACATATCTTGTATGACTGTAAAGAAAGCAATTTATTGCTGAAAAGTATAATTTACTAAAATATTCATTGATGTCACTAATCGTATAGGCTACATAGAGGCAAGTAGGGTAATCAGTATACAAAAGTTTTGTCTATTTGATAATTGAATCGATTCGTGCAGAAAGAGCTTCAGTCCAAAATCAGTAGTTTTGAGCAAACTAGACTGAAACCCCTTCTGCTCGGAATAATAAAATAAGGACTATGTTTCTATGGCAACTATGTATTGTACTGAAGTCCTTTTAATATAGAAATGTGAAGTTACCTTTAGATACAAAGAATTTATCATTCATACTAACGAAAATATTATTTGAACTCACATTGGGAAAAAATGGACTGAAGTTCTTTTTGCATGGATCGATTCAATTAAAATGCCTATAAATTTAATATTTACATGTAAATATTAAAATAATATTATTATAAACAGAAATAAGCATGTATGTACAAATCATACATCATATTTTATAGTCATAAAACTAATTAAAAGAGGCCATCACCAAATTTGGGGGGCCTCATACTATTGTTGTTAAATAAAAATAAAAATTCGATTAGTAATCTCAATAAAAATAATTTCTATGTAAATATAGGTATTTACCCCTTCTATAAATATCACTGATTTAATTTGTTTAATAATGTTATTTCTTTCCTATACAATATGGAACACTAGTTATTTTAATGAATAACGTTTCATGAACTGGCATTAAAACTTGTATACAAAATGTAATCTCGTTCACCTCCTACATATATATATTTAAAAAAAAAACTTCATTTTCTGTTAAATGGCGCAACAACTGAATCTTGATTTTGATATCTGATGATATTTTAAAAATATCATTTAGAAAACAGTATTCGGTTTCAAAATGAGGAAAATGTACTGAAGCCAACGGCCATAGCCATGTTGAGTGCACCGGTTCCCGATGATCACCGAAGTTAAGCAACGTAGGGCGTGGTCAGTACCTGAATGGGTGACCGACCAGGAGCTGTTGGCATTATAAAAGGGTGGCAACCTAAAGATAGCCCGACGTTAATAGCCCAATTGTTGATACGCCGTTAAACAACAAAAAAAAAAAAAAAAAAAAAAAAAAAAAAAAAAAAAAAAAAAAAAACAGTACCGATGTTAAGCAACGTCGGGCATGGCACGTACCTGAATGGGTGACCAACCACAGGTTGGAATTATTAAAAAATGGCAACCTGTAGATAGCCCGGCGTTCAGAGCGCAATTTTTGATATTACTTTAAACCAAAAAAATTAGTGGTCGTATATTAATTTAAAATGTTTATCCATATAAATAATTTAAACCTGCTCTACATCTCTAAAAAATGTTATAATTGTTTAAAAAAAACTGGCTTGGATTTTAGAGAAGTGACCCGATAAAATCCTATAAATTGGTATAACTCAAAATTATCAGTAAAGCATTATTCTGTCCCTTGGCTATTACCACATTTCGTCATTGAAAATCCACATAATTAGTGAAAATAAACTACATTTTTGATGTGCATCGACGTCTAACCATTAACATTATCATAAACTGTTTGAACATGATATAAACAACATTAAACAAGTTTTTTTCTCTTAAAATCGACAAAAATGTAAGAAAAGCATTTGACGTCATTGCTAATTGTCATAATTTAAAATATTTAATTGTATATCCATTTCCAAACAAACGTTACACATTTGGCACCCGAGAACTATTAAAGAACTTGATTTCGCCAAAAACCACTTGTCATTATGGAGTTCTGTGTAATTTGTATATATTTATGTATATACATATATATATATATATATATATATATATATATATATATATATATATATATGTACACACATATATACATATATATGTTAAAGAGTTTGATTAAGAGAGCATTCAAAACAAAAAGCGAACAAGCTAATGCAATCGATCGTGAAACGAGGTCGATTTACGAGAAATGCGTAACGTTCTTTTCTGAAAAGTTCCAAGAACAATTCGGCAAAAGGAAATTCACCGTTAAAGGGCTGTGGTTCGGAGCTCGAGGAACCATACCAAAGGAGACAAGCGCTTTCTTACAGGAACTCGGCCTAGATGTGAATAGCCTTCCGTTCTTAGCCGAACAAATTTTGGTAGACTCCCTTGGGATCATCAACCATCATATTTACGGTTAGAAAGAATGAAGAATCATAAGCAAATAGCACAATCAATAAGGAGCAGAGTCGTGTGTACAAAGGCATCATTATTACAACCCCGATTCCCCAGAAGTAACCGACTCTTTGAATTAAACATTATAAACATTTATCCCAAGACTGATGGTTGAGCTGTGTGGCTTAGCAACCCCATTCATTTGGGCAGCCTCACTTTAATTTTTTAATAAAGTGTTCTTTCTTTCTTTCTTAGTTTCGTGTATTAGTAAAAAAACAACAACACTCAAATCCGCAACTTAATTTACAGTTGAATAATGTGTTTTTGACCTCAATGGTTGACTTGCTTTCAGCCCAACCAAAAAAGAAAAAAAGTTGAATAATTTTAATGTGAGGAATATAAGTTAGAATTGCATCACTTATATAATTGAATAGGAATAATGCTGAAGTGCTAGTGTATTTTTAGCTCTGGTATTCTGGGTTAGTAAACAGATGAAGTCATCTGTCCTTGCTTTTACTCAGTCTTCTCACTTCCGTAGAATAATCGCACATCATTTGCTCTTTATTATTGATTTTCAATTGTGAGCTTTGTTCGCACATAGACTTAAAGAGCAAATCCCCACTTTGTGGACTCTATATTAAATAAATAATAAAATATTTATTTATTTAAATTTTTGATTTTCGGACCATACAATTGACGATACAAAGAAATTGTGGTATATATACCATGTCGGGAAATCATGGTAAGTGGAAAGTGACCATTTGTAAGCTTACTAAATTCTCTACAAGAAACGTTCTGGTCTAATTTTCGATGGAGCGATGTAAATTGGAGAAAAAAGTACTTAAAAATTCGAAATTATCACTGTTGCTTTTCTCAACGGATTTCATAGTGCCTGCTACCCAGATTTGGGCAATTACTTGAGTGAATAATTACTCGAGTAAAAGTAATAAGTAAAAATGTAATCATTACTCATGACTCATTACTCATACATCAAATTTTTAATCATTACTCTTCACTCTCGAAATGAGTGATTACTCTTAATCATTACTCATTAATCATCACTCATTTGTCAAAAGTAAATTATTGCCTTTGCGTTTTCTACCCGGAAGTGCCCAGCTCCCCCTCTAGAATTTGCCTCTGAATGACTATGGTGTCCTGCAAGTTATTATTCGGCACCGAAAGTGACCCAGCTTGACTCAAGTGTCAATAGAATGCCCCAGAGGGAAAAAATTGTTTTGCTCATTTTTTTTTTATAGAAATAAAATATTTTTTACCTTCTCTAATTAATATAAAAATCAACTAACTATTTTTAATCGTGGTTCATGATTAATGAGTGATGAGTGAATTACTCATGGCTAAAAATTAAAGAGTGATTACTTATTACTCATGACCATGAGAGTAATTCACTCATCACTCTTAATCATTTAGTCGAGTAATTGCCCAACACTGCTGCCACCTGAGTTTTAATCGGTTGATGTTTCTTTTTATTAATTGCATTCAACTAATATTAAAAAAACAACAATATTGTTCGAGTATTTCGAAAAGCGGTAGTTGAGAGAGATGATAGAGCAATTTCCACTTATGATACTATCAGTTTCCTTTTGTGTTGCTTAAAATCTTATATTACTTATCTTTGAGATTTCACTCAATGTTTTTCACGAAAGATCAAAATGTATCAATAAATGCTTCTATTTCTTTACTAATTTCTTGAACGGAAACGCGCTAAGAAGACGCTCTTCCTGAGAGTCGGGCTTTTTTAAATACAGGGCTAAATTTTCGGTGATCATAATATTCAGTAATTAGTGTTTGCTAATTATTGTTAACATCAATTGCAATTAGTCAGTACTAAGTGTACAATTTGCGGTCGGGCGTTACTAGTCCTGACAGCAATATTGACTAGCGGTCAATTGCCATTTCCGTGTTAATTAAGTCATAGATAGTCAATCACTGGGCGTCTTAGTACTGCAACTGTTATTGGACTAGTCCTGGCTCCTATTTACTATGTATCTATGTACAGTGAATAGCGTGACCTTACGTCTATGTACACTCCCGCATCTCATAATTGCCTAAATCATAGCAGAATAATGGCTAACACTAGCAGACACGCGGCATATTTATAAAAAAAAAGGTATTACACGGGATTATAAAAACATAAGCAATAAATTAAGGGAGATATTATCCTAAATTAAAAAATTTGTGATACTTAAACAAGGGCTAGCAGAAATGAGGAGGAAGTCATATGCTGAATAACAATCGGACAAACGACACCATCACATGGGTTCAGACAAATAAGAGCAACCACAGATATAAATATTAATTACTAATTAGGACATAAACTCCACATAAAACTAGAATAAATATAAAGGGAGGAAGAGGGAAGGGAAAAAATGAAAAGAATCAGTCCCGTAACAGGCCACGAGGGCCTTGAGCGGCAGATACTATAGAGGTATGTGATTTATGACCATACGGCACACTAGGCAGATAGTAAAACCTAAATATACATAAATAGTAGATTCATTTTAACAGTAAATACATTTTTAAAAAAAAAAACATTAAAATCCACAGCATAAGGAATACTTAAATGAATTAATAATTATAAATACCTAATACAAAAATAAAGAAAGAACTACTAACAGTAAAATAAAAAAAATAATAACAAAGTAAGTTCGGAGCGAAGATACTTAAAACATTACACCATAAGGTCCCCAATCAAGTTAACCATACACAAAAGCAATCACGCGAAATAAAAACCAAAACATTAAAAGAATGATTACATAAATAAATCAATATATATATATATATATATATATATATATATATATGAAGGGTAAGGGGAAGGAACAAGAAATGTCCTTATATATTTATTCATAACCTTATATATAAATATATATATATATATATATATATATATATATATATATATATATACAAAAAAACAAATTGAGGAATTTTTAGCCAGTAAACATAAAGAAATAAGGAAGGAGAAAATAATACATATCGTCGATACAAATGGAAACTAACGAATGTGAAAATTACCACTTTCAAGAGTGAAAATACTTATATTTATTACTTTGCTTTTGTACAGTCAAATAGTCGGACGATTCGACCTTTTGACAGTGGCTACATCCTCCTTTCACTGTGTGAATTTAGAATAGAGACTTTGCCATCCTTCAGTCGAAGAGCAATCAGTAATGATTTAAAATGAAAAATGCGTTTTTTCACATTATACTTTGCATTTGTATCGACGATAGGTTTCTTTCGAATTAACATTAAATGAGAAAATAAAAACCCTCATATTTTTAATTATTTTTCAGAAAATAATAAGTTAATAATAAAATTCAAATTACCGAATATTCAATATAATATATCAAAAAGTAAATTCCTAGATGCTTTATAATTATAACCATTTCCCATCTGGTTCTGAGAAAATATCCGAACATCCGAGTTTTTTTCCATTTTCCTTGACAACGATTAAAGATATGACCTAGGAAATGGTTTAATTAGATTTCCCACTGTCAGAACGTGTACCAGGAAGCCGAATAACGCAAAATCTTAAGTTACAAGAGTAAGAAATTCTGGGTCTTCGTGGTCAATTGGCTATCGCTTTGTCTTCTCTTGCAGGGAATTTTTCTCAGGGCACGTTCAGAAAATTCCGAAATTCAGAAATGGCCGAGATGCCGGCGCAGGAAACGAATAAAATAGCAAATAAACAGCGTCAATCTAGACGCCTTAATATATTGCATGGGATCTGACCTACATTTGTAATAGGAAATGTATTCAGGAACAGGTGGAAGGATGTTGAAATTGCAACGACGGCAGATGCAAGCTGCACTTGACAGTTGGACTCATATTCCCAGAGCCGTGTGTAGTATAGGTTCCCCTATTCTTATAGCACGAAGTACATTTAGATCAACCTTTTTCGCATCTAAGAACTATACAAGAATATAAACAACGAGCTAGAATGTGCATTTTGCAGTGAAATAATGTTTGAGGAATATATTTAATCTAATAATAATTTCTTTTCGATTGATACTTCCATTAGGATTAATTCAGGAATCCGTAGCTCTCAGCTATAACAGACACAATTACAAAATGCAATATTAGATTGTTATTTTATTTTATTAATAGACTTCTGTGATTTTAGCTTTTCCACTTTGATTGAACAATACCAAGTAAAGAGAGCGATAAGGATTAGGAATTTATTTCAGCAGATTTTGTCTAAATTCGTTTAATATTGTTTTATTTTTCCCTAAAATAAAACAAATACTGCAGAATATAATAAAACAAATATTTACGATTTCATATAACGCAAATAATTAAATCGTATAAAATATGTAATAATAAAGAATAGAGAAACAGTAATGTTATGTCCCTGCCAAATAACTACACCAAATACTAAAATAAATTAAAATACTTACGACCAAAACAAATATCTAGACATTATATTACACAAGTAAGCGTAAAATATAAAATTCTTTCTTTTTTTTGTAGCTAATAATAATTCATAATCTATATTTTGATAAATTAAACCGGCCAAATATGAACGATTTACTGTAACTAGTGCTCAAAAAAGTATGAATGTTTGAAGTTCACTGTCAGCGAATCTCGGAAGCGGTGTTGCAAAATTCTTGCGGGTATAAATGAGAGGATTATTACTATCCACAAGTGTGAGAGATATTTGTTTTCTGATTTTTATATATGTATGGATTTGACAATAATGTTTAATTTATTAAAGTAATAAATTACCGCCGACCTCAACGTGAGCATTGTTTCAGGATTCTCGATGTTCGGCACATCCTAAAGAAATGCATAGCATTCCAAGATGCTAGGAAACGACACAAACTGTCGGCTGCTATGAAGGTGCTTTTGCCTAAGAAAGTCATCTCTGTGAATAAATTACTACAAAAACTGTCAATAAATAAATCAATATATATATATATATATATATATATATATATATATATATATATATATATGTATGTGTGTGTACGAATTTATACATACGTGCTTATATTAAAAAAAAAACTAAAAAGATATATGAGAAAATAAACCGTGAAATAAAATGCATTATTATTAATATAATGAAGTAATTTACTGTTTATTTATTATTATTTGTTTAGATTATTAGCAATAACCTGGTTTATAAAGAAATTGTAACCTTTGCTATATAATGTACATCACTTACAAGTATAGTTGTTTCTTCTATTCAGTATTATTGTGCCGTTACATCTTGAGAAGGCATGTCTGTACTACGCACATTGCTATCAGGAGATAATTCTACACGAGACTCCACAATCCTGGGTGTGGTGACCTTGGGTTTTCTGCTCACCCAATGCCTCGCCTTCACGGCTTATTTACCGCGGGTACACTTAGTTTTCTGCGTATCTGCATCCATGAATCAATCCAGTCTTCTGACTGCTACTTAGTTATACACTACTTATTTTGACATTTAAATTATCCGTTATGACGCGTAGGCTGAAAAGTAGCAGAAGACCCTATTTTAAAGTAGTATGTTATTTTGAAGTTTTTTTTGGAGTTCATTTACATATTGCGGAATGTGTGGGTTTAATCAGTAATTATATTAGTTTAAAATTAGGCATGAGAGGATTTTAATATCAATAGTTTACTCATTTCCCCTACTACGATACTTAGGAGCCATTTTTGGAAAAACACACAAACACATGCGTTTTAACAAGATGCGAATATATATTCGTACAATATACCTAATACGAAGCGTAGTTGTAGGTGGGTGGGTAGAGGGGGTGAAAGATAAAACGTATACTTTTAATGATTTTTGTATAGGCATTACGTAAGAATGCCTATTCACAATTGTGGTTTAGTTTTTTGCGTTTTTCTCAAATGAAGCAAAAACGAGAATTCGGCCAAATGACTTTTATTTTTTTTTTACTCAGCATCGATTCCCGAAGTTTGGCTGTTTAATTTGGGGCCACCCAAAATAAACGGTTCATGGAACAGAACAGTTACATTTGCCTGTTAAGACGATAGTTTTAGTTTTCACACCACGAATCTTCATTTAAGCTTAAATATATACAGGGTGTAAGGACAATCCTTCAGGGGGTGTACCTAGACAAAAAGTGTAGTTCAACACTATTAACCACACAGAAGAGTAGTGATTTTCGCTTATGAAAAGATTTTAATCAATTTCTACCTTTGGGGTCGATATGGTCTGAATGAGGTATTTGTGAAGATTGAATGAGCACTGCCCTTAAATCAAATTTAATGCTAATTTTAAGAATGTAATGAATTTAAAAAAAAAAAAAAAATGTATAAGCTGAGAAAATCGGAGTTGTCCTACAAAAAACACGGGTTTCTCTAAAGAACCTTTAGAACGGCATATGTCTGGAACGGAGTCAGATAGAAATGTGAGGTTGGTAGTGTTGAACACATTTTTTTTTTCTAGTTTCACGCCATGAAGGATTGTCGGGTCTTTTTGCGAAGACCACATCCAGTTACTTTTGAAGTAGCAGTAGTGGTTTATAACAGTTACTCGTTTTCGCTAATAAGCTTACTGATTAGCTTACAGGTTCTATGTTGGTTATCTGTTACTACTTGAAACGTTATTTACGATTATAAACCATGTTAGTTAATGGCAAGCAATATTTATTAATAAAAAGGTTAATATGATCAAAATCAATGGTAATTGTGAAAGTTTTGGTCCGTTGGTCGCTCTCAACTACGAAAAAAGTTATTAGGCGTTAAAATTAACTGTTTTGCAGGTTATGAAGGATTATATAAACAATGATATTTGTAAACACAAATATTTTATTCCCTCTTTTTCTCTCTTTTCGGATATTTTACCTTTATTTAGCATTATGGGCAAACTGGCTGTGCGTTTCCGCCCTCTTCGCTCGCTCAAGAAGATATCAAAACTTTAGTCAATCCAACTCGCTAAAATTAATAGAACTCTAATAATGTTTGCGACTTTAGTCAATCTAACAAACGCTAATTCACTGTTGAAGGTTACTTTACTCCCAGCAAGAACCAATAGAATTGCACATAAGAATCCACCAATACCAATGCAAAGGAGTTACGCGCATGCTCTGAATCACTGTTAAAATCACTACTGCTACTTCAAAAGTAACTGGATGTGGTCTTCGCAAAAAGACCCGGATTGTCATTAGCTTGCGATACACCCTATATATATATATATATATATATATATATATATATATATATATATATATGAAGTTTCGTGGTGTAAAAACATAAGCTATCGTGTGAACAGAGGAATGAAAATTTTCGGTTCCTGAACGAGTTGTGGAGTTTAAGAGGAGCGACTCAGAGAATGGGCCAGCTTGCTGTAGACTGGTCGTCCTTGGCCCTCCAACCTCACAGCAAGAGATCTCTCTCTCTCTCTCCTTTAAATTTAGACAACAAGAAGGCTATTTTTAGTACTCACAGCTTCAGAGAGTCTCTCCCTCAGTCTCCGAACAATATTGAAGTAACTATTCTGCATTTATTCAAATCTAATTGGTGAATTAAAAATGTATTTCTTTATATAAATGAAAATCTGTATTTTTTTTTTATTTAGAAAAGCTTACCCTCGCGGAGTTTTTGCCGATTACGGTACCGGGCTCTATTTATTAAAAGAACATTTATTTAAATATCACTAACAGACCAGTCCACGAGACCTAAATGATTTACTTACGGACTTTTGGCCTTACATACTCTACTTGTAGAGAAAAAAATGTTTCTACCAACAGAAATAACGGGAGAAAAAAAAGAGTATAAAACCATCACACCAATTCAAATTTATTAATTATTCTGTTGTTAATGTTCTGATCTTCCCTGTAGGGGTTCTTTTTGTGCATTTCCTATTTATTTCTTAATGGCTTTTGGAATAACTAATTAGTTATCGTTAATTATCGCTATTCTCATGTTGTTCCATTAGAACAAATAAACAAATCAACAAATCCCGAATCGTCTATTTGAACTGTTTGATCAATTAACATGCCATGCTTTGATATGATGGGTGGCTGCGTATTTAACAATGCACTCGGGCGTTAAAGGAGAAATCTGGTTTCAATTCAGTTTAATATTCCAACAAAATAAAGGAATTGGACACTAACGGCTTATGTCGCGGTTTATGTTATTTATTGGTAAAGTAAATAGTGAATTATGATTTTTGTAACGCTTTATGAGCATGATTAAACGTAAAATTTGTGAATAAGAGAAGTTAATGTTGGTTCAGGTTGCTATGTTACTTCATTCCAGGAAACGTGGACCCTGACAGTAATTTAGAGCTTACTTCCACGTGACTTTGTACCTCTTAAGATTTGTGGTATTTATTATTTTTAAACATTATTAAAATCATTTATCTCCAGAAATATATGGTCTTTAAAACATATCGTCCCTAGCTTGTCAAACTGCTAAAATAATAAATTGCTGAATATGCAAATGGATCAAACTGGAGAGCGAACATATTCTGCCGTAAGTCACTATCCACGCACTCGAAGTAGCGGGCACTGCAAATGTACAATAAAAATGTATAAATATAAAAATTTAAAGAAACTTTATTTTCGTAATATATGGGTCAAGAAACGTGAAATTTTCTACAGAGCACTTTTGGATTTCATCAGATCATCCTAATAAGCGTGTTTCCTCCCTATGGAGGGAATAAGGAAACACGCTAAGAGAATATTGCCTAAAAGTGTAACAGTATTACTACGATCCTATCGGAATAAGCAGAATTAGCTCGGACCACCCGTGAGTGTAAGTCATGAAGGAAGAGTAAATACTTCCTGCTCTACTTCTTCTAACATTGTATACTTGTCTTTAAATACAGTAAGGAAGCGAAGTAAACAAGAGGATAGTTTAGTTTACTTCCTCTCCTCAATCTTCAAAGCTACTAACCATACATTACCGTATTGACTGTCAAAAGATTCATTACCAATAATTCTGTCAATTTCTTGTACCTGTCTAAAAATGTATTAAGTAATTTTTTACCATCCCATATTGAAATACCTTAGATAATTTAGGTGTTCCTCCTAAATGTAGAATACTTAAGGGAGACTCAAAAGTTATATCTTTTACAACATTATTATTGGAATTCACCGGAATTCTCCCTCTCTCTCTCTCTCTCTCTCTCTCTCTCTCTCTCTCTCTCTCTCTCTCTCTCTCTCTCTCTCTCTCTCTCTCTCTCTCTCTCTCTCTCTCTCTCTCTCTCTCTCTCTCTCTCTATATATATATATATATATATATATACATATATATATAAGGACTGAGTCATCACAATTTCAATCACTGCTCTTAAAATATTTCTCAGCAAATCGTCGTTGAAATAAAATAATTAAGCGATGGGAGATTTAGACAAATTTTTTACAGTCCTGAAACCGAATCTTTACCGTCCAGCCATCTAAAAATATCAATTCAGTATTTCCTACCTCATATATTCTAGCTCTTTTACGAATTTTTGTATATTACGAAGAAATAACGTTTTAGTTACAAAATACTACCTAGTATTTTTTTTATTCTAAAACATAAATGGAATATTTTCTAGTCTTAATGATTAGATCAACGAAGCAATTGTTTTCTTAGTTATTCCTAATATTTGATTAAATATGACTTCTGAATTTATGTTATAAAAATCGTATACATACAAATATATATTACAGAATTATGACTTCCTCGTCTATCGTATATTTTTATCCTTCAAGGTCAGATAAGTTGATAATTCTTTCTTAAACAATTATTTTCATTTTCCTTAAGGAGATGTGATTCTAGTGAAAAGAAGTACAACAATGGCTAAAAACGAGTCAGAAAAATAACCTGAATTTTTTATGATTTAAAATAAATCGTCAAATTATTTTACTTACTTGGGTTATGGAAGGTGAATATAAAATGTTTACATAGACAATTTAAAAAAAAAAATTAGTTTAAAATCATATTCACATTTCCGGTTATTTTTGCAGGCACAGCGCTATCAATGGTAATGGAATCTTCGCTCGTCGGCAAGACTTCTCTTCATTCAACGCTTTGCCCAAGCACAAGCTTAACTCCTATCACATTAAGGTAAGATAAATATATCAAAACTATGTATGTTTTTGTCAAAAATTGTGGATTTATTAAAATTTCTGAAATTACCAAATCGTATACGGAAAAATTTAATAAGTTATGGCTTTTAAAAGAAGACCCTAAATTACTCATAGCTAAATTTATTTCTATGGGTTTAAAACGACTCGATAATAGCTATCAGATCTTGTAAGGATACTATTAACGTTTTGTTATTTTACTGATGATAGATAATGGAAAATTTGCTTCGATAATACCAATATTGTACTCAGGCAATAGTACTGTTTATATTGTAGGCAACCAGGTGGATTCTTCAGAATTTCTTTTCTTCTCCAAATGAAAACTCAAAAATTTGAAACATTTTTTGTAAACAACTGATATAACGTAGCGAAATTCTATGTTTATGGGTTTTCTGGGGGAAAAACCTATTGGGTTATCATTGCCAGAGATTTAACTTATTCTTAAATTTCAGTTTCAATATATACCGTTGTTATTAAAATGATATACTTAATGTATTATTGTAATAAATCCAAACTTTCTTTCTTTCTTCTTCTTATCAATTTTTTAAAAATATTTTGTTTTTTCGAGTCCCACTAGAGTTGTTGGCTCCCATTTCCAAAAAAGGAGTCATTGGTATATCCTATCTAGCGTGGAAACCCGTTAATAACGTGCCAAAAAAATGGTTGCTATTTATACATGTACATTAAACATAAAGAAAAAATAACTTTTTTTATTGTTACTTTTATTGTTATTTTTACGGCGTTACAACTTGGACGTCATACGTAATCTTTACAAGTATCAGATGGATGATTATGCTAATGGAATACATTTTAGCAGACCCCCTCAGAAAAGGCCTATGACTAAATCATACCTCCGTAAAATTACCTTAATTATTAATGATGAGATATCGCAATGTTTACTATTTTTTAAGGCTATCTAAATAATTTGCATACATTATCACGTAACCGGAAGCAATGGAGCATGTGCTCAAGCTGGAACACCTGCTGATACATAAATGGCTCAAGGTTTACAATACCTACCACAACGGGTGTCCTTGGCCTTGTGAATCAACGAAAATATACTCAACTGAATCACTTACGTATTATAAATATTTGGAATAGCTGGTTTTTTGGGTGTAGATAAAAAATTAGTACTTTCCTTACCTCTTTATAAGGAGAAAACACACTCGTGACATCGACTCGATAAAGCTAACCGGAAGTGTTGATGACGAATGTTTCATAATCCATAAATCACATAAAACCGATAGTTCAAATATATATATATATATATATATATATATATATATATATATATATATATATATATCTGTACCCCGGAGGTAAAGAATACCATGTCACATATTTGTCATTGTCCAGGAGAGCATATTTTCCATAAATTTGAACTATTAAAATTTGTTTTTTCGTGACTTATAGAAACAGCTTAAAGAAAATGTTTTACATTGTTATGGGCATTGATAGGAAATTGGAAGTATTGATCATAGTCAAACAAAACCAAGTCCTCCTCTAATGAAAACGGTCATGATTTTATTTTTCACTGTCTTATCTTCGTTATTTATGGGTGCAGGAATTAGTGCCCTATACCATTATATGGATTGAAAAATCCAATTAAAGAACATGTTGTTAAGTCGATTTAATAAAAAAATGGACATGGTGTGCTTTACCACCGGGGTACAGTATATATAGAGTAGATGAGAGTTTATACGGTGAAGGTTGATACGAAAAACTCGTACTGCCCATGATTTCTGTTATTATTTACTTTTGGTGTCTAGGTGAGAACACCAAGTTACTAGTATCCTAGAAACGTAGGCATCTTCTTTCTTCCAAAGGAATTTTGGTCTCCCGTGTCAAGCGTTTCATCCATTGTCTTTCATGTGACTTCGGCCTGATCTATCTATTTCTTCAAAATTGGATAAAATGGATAACATTAACCTCATCCGACAACTTTTGTAATTTCAGATTGGTCGTTTGTTTCCTTTACGGCTAGTGCAGAATCACCCCAAAATGGTTCGCAGTATTGCAGTATTTTTCTTTCGTTAATTATGAGTGCATGTTCCTTCTGTTGGGAAGCCCATATGTCAACAATGTGCGTTTGTGGTTTTGTAAGTCAGTAATTCTGGTTACCTGTTGATCACTCAATACGTTAAACGATCCCTAACGCCAGCGAAGGAGAAGTCGGATTCTACAAGCCTAGCTTTAATATATATCTGCTGCTTTATCATTGCTAAAATTTACTGTAGAGAAAATATATGTATGTAACTTAAACGTTATTGCACCCATACTTTGATACTTGTAAGTTGTGATTTTCAACCCAATCGCCTTGCAGTTCGTTTCAATACATGAAAATCTCCCTCAACAACTGTTAGAACAAATGTTCTATTTTCTATAGTAAATCTCTGTTATCTAGTCAGTGATAGTTGATAGTAGCGGGCCCTTTCCATGAATAATTACCTACCACACCGTACGAACAATCAAGTCCTCTTTTACCGTTATCCTCATCAGTACGGAGTGGTTAGCCGTGCGTGTAATAAAAGAGGTGAAACATTAGGGAAAAATAGGAAGGAAAATAGGTTAAAAAGCCTATAAGAGAGGAGCTTATGCATAGTTATCAGGCAATTATTTTGAGTACAATAGAAGAGGAAATGGAGGACTCGGGTGGAGGATTCGCTTCCTGCGGAACAGAACGGGAAGTATAGCTTTAGTAGTTGTACTTTACCTACTGATCATATCGTCATGCCAATGGCTCGATAAATTTTACTTATCAAATCTTTTTTTTCTTTTTAAGTAGCTTTCAAATTATTGATAAATCTTCTTCGAGCCTTTAAAAAAGTAATTAACACTTTTCGTGGGTTCGATTCCCACTATGGGGGGATGGCTTTTACCCATATACCCCTATATACAGTTCCTGATATGAAGGACTCCGCCTCGTTTGATTGTAAATACTACAATAGCCTGTAAAAGTCTATTGCGCTGGTCCTGAAACCGTAAAAATTAACCAATTTTCAAGCTATACAATGTTTTCGAAAGCTTCAATGCCTTAGTATTTTATTTATTTATTTTTTTAATATTTCAAATATGTAAAGCATTTCGTCAGGATTTTGCAAGAATTTGTAAAAACATCAAACATATTTAATCGAAATATGACAGGATGTTTAACTATATAATTATCTATAAGTGGCATAAGGTGAAATTTCAAACAATGTGCGGAACGTTCTCGAAGGTGAAGCCTGTAATGATGTCATTTTAAGAGCTCGCGAAGAGGCGTCTACAATACGAGAAACATGTAGTGCAAAATAAAGGAGTAGTATAAAAAGTAAGTTGTTTTCACCATATTATAATACAAAGGGGGGGGGGATGAATTTTAACCTGTCAAAAAAAGGATATAAGAAATGTCAATATTTTTAACCTCTTTTCCATATTTAGGCTCTTTTTTCTTGTTTCGCAAGGCGAGGAATACATTTTAATATTTTTAAATAATGGGAAGATATGGGTTTATTAATCAACGGATGCCTAGGAGATGGAGAAAGACTAAAGATACTAGTTTGACCACGGCGAAAGTATAAAAATATTTTTCTACAGATCCTCATGGTAACTTAACGTTTAATTATTGGTTAATCTCCCTCATTGCTGAAGAAGGCTGCCAAAGACCGTGCAATGCCCCATCAATAAAAAACCCTTTTGGGATTTACTGTTGGGATTTACTCTAGAAAAAATTGAATAAAAATAGTTGATTCAGATGTTCATTACAATTACATATATACAATATTATAAAAGTTTATTTGAAATTTATTTATTGTTTATTTTAAATAAATTCTTCAAGAATGTGACCGCCCTGCTTTGAAATGTGTTAAGTTATGCAGTTCATGCGTGACGGATTTTTTTTTTAACATCTAGTAGGCATCTGAGAAGTTTAACAGCGTTGTGCAGCCAAGCTTAAATCCGGTACTAAAACTAATCTTTCAGCTCGGACAATTGTTTGAGGGCAATAAATTTCTTCAGGAAAGTAGTGTTTCAAAATATTACATCTTCCATTAAAATGGAAGGAAAACGATTTTCCCCTCGTTACACGGGCTGGAGGTTTTGCTAATGGTTGTAACATCTATGAAGTACATAAGAAAATTAACCATAAATGTAATGCCGCATACTCGTAAAAATTTTAAAAAAAGCACCCTGACCAAAAAGTGTAAATTTTATTTTTATTTGTTCAATATAAAGTTTAAGATGTGTTGGACCTTTGAGATCATCATGTTAATTACCTTGTTTATACGTTAATCGTTTTTTGTCATTCTTGAGCAAAACCTACGACTAAAGCTCATTGTTAATAGGAAGGTAATTGGTTGTAGACTTAATGTAAAATATTGAAAATGTTTCCGAAAATCCGCAGACTTCAGAAAACCCCTTACACACTTAATATTCCACTATTATTCCACAATGTAACTATATGTCCTTATTCTATTATGAAAATATTTTATTTTTACTGTATATCACCATTCGTTTGCCTATTTTTGGGTGTCTTCTTAGAATGTGACTTTACAAATCATTAAGAATGAGAAATTGCTTGACGTTTTTTGTAATTTTTTTTTTTTGTGTTCGTAAACAACCGCGTTCCTTTAGAATTACAGGAATTCATTAACCGAAGGAATGGATTTTTTTTTTTCACTTTTTGTGCATCAAGACCATACTAGTGCCAAAAATCTCGCTTTTCCTCAGCATGTATTAAAGTTTTCCTAAGATTAAAATGATATTATAAAGGACCCCGCCCTTTCCTAATGGAAAATGGCTTTCGGTCAAATTGAACGAAACTATGCTCGTTGGAAAGAGAAAGTCTTTCTGAACAAAAGTCTCCATGGGCACAAAACCCAAAAGTTGGAACTTTTGGTACTTTTGGGTTTCCGAAGTTTTCCATTTTTGATTTTTGCAAAATCTCGAGATCTCTGGTTGTAAGGTTTCCCAAGCCATTTGGCCAGTAAAAAAAATACTTATCAATTATTTTTCGAAGACCTTACGAACGACACCACATTTGACACTTTTACCCCCCCCTCCACCCACGGGGGGGGGAAGCTTTTTTTTGTAATTATCGTCTATCCATACATAACCATTTGAAGATCTTTTCGAAGGCAATACACTGAAACCTTGTCTCACACCCTTACCCCATCCCCACTCCCAACCCCAACCCACCTCCAGCTCGTATGTTTCAAAGAAGGCCTTTTTTCGCAAAATAAAGTGTTCCGTTAGCAGAATTTAACATTAGTGGCCCTGAAAAGGGCCGCTTTTTGTCTCTTAGACTACTGTCAACTGTTTTGAGTTTTCGTTTGCTATCAATCAGCTGTATCTAACGTGTGATTCAGCGAGTAAGAAGTCGGATATTTGATGTTTTGATGATGAAGAGCATATCCCAAGGGGTTGGGGGTGGGGTAAGGGTTTGAGGCAAGGTTTCAGTGTATTGCCTTCGAAAAGATCTTCAAATGATAATGGATAGACGATAATTACCAAAAAAAGCTTCCCCCCCCCCCCAAAAAAAAAACAAAAATGTGGTGTCGTTCGAAAGTTCTTCGAAAAATAATTGATAAGTATTTCTTTTACTGGCCAAATGGTTTGGGAAACCTTCCAACCAGAGATCTCAAGATTTTGCAAAAATTAAAAATGGAAAACTTCGGATACCCAAAAGTTTCAACTTTTGGGTTTAGTGCCCATGGAGACTTTTGTTCAGAAAGACTTTCTCTATCCAACGAGCATAGTTTCGTTCAATTTGACCGAAAGCCATTTTCCATTAGGAAAGGGCGGGGTCCTTTAAAGGATTTCAGTAAATATGGCTACATGCAATATATTATGTGGATTATAGGAGAGGATGATTGATGTTCCTGCGAGACAGATTTTTTTTTTTTATGGCCATCTAGCCAAATTTACTCAGGTCATCTACAATTACAACATCTTTTTGAAATAAAAAAAAAAATAGATAGCATTTTCTTTCAAAAAAAATAAATTTTCGCGTGCGCCGAGCCCCCAAGCAGGAAGGATTGCTTGTATTTAGAACTGGCATGTTGAATGTAGGGCGGTAGGGAGGTGTTTCACAGGAACTGGTTCTGGAGGAACACAAATACAGAAGCCGCAACCCTCTTCTCTGTATATACGTATATATACAAGCTCAAGATCTCGAACATAGGAGACCGATTAATATCTACTACACCCCAGTAGAATCCCTGGCATCGTTTAAGAATCACCTTTATGGCATTTAATTTTGATACGAATAACGATGATACACCGTTAATCATTTTTAAAAAACAAACGTATTCCTGTGACAAATTACTACTGGAAGATAAGGCAAGCAATATACCAGGTACACTACTCAATTCAGTTTGGATGAATTTAATCGGTTTTGAAGCAATGTTGGGCAAAACTAAAAACTAAAACTAAAATTAAAACTAAATTCACTTTTTGGAATAAACTAAAACTAAACTAAAAATTGCAACCTAAAAAAAACTAAAACTAAATCTTTGGGAATTGACTAAAAACTAAACTAAAAATTTAGTTTAGTTTAGTTTTACTAAGAAAACATGAATTAATATAAATCACATGTTATTTCGATAATTAAGTAAATTATTAAAACTAATAGAACTTCCTTAAGATTAAAGGCCTATTGATGCTGTAGAGCCTGGCATGGGTAGAGCCTGGGCCTCCACCGGGGCTTTGTAACCGAGTGGTGATCGGGCCCCGGTCGAGCCTGCGTCCATGCTATTCCGACAGTTCCGTCCGGGCCGTGGTCGTGTCTTCTATTTGTGCCTTAAAAATGTGCTTCATCCACTTACCATATTTCTACCTTTAAAAACTTCTATGTCTTTCTATATTGATGAATTGCTAAGAAAATATAATATGGACGAGTGCAATCCTGTGTCAACCCCAATGATACCTAGTCTTAAACTCGAGCAAAATTCAGAAAAAGTTCTTCCAGGATACCCTTATCAAAATCTTGTAGAATCACTCCATTACCTATCAATTGGGTCAAGACCAAATATTTCTTATCGAGTAAGTTTTTTAAACCAGTACAACACGTGTTATGGACATGATCACAGGATGGCAGCAAAACAGATCCTCCGTTACCTCAAAGGGACCAGAAATACAATGGGACCAGTACGTTTTCAATGCATAATTGTATTGACTTACTCAGCCTTCCTCAAGAATGAGGATTAAGAATTATCCGCTTCTGTGTAAGTTGGCTACTGTCAGTTTCCTGTGCTTTGTGATGCCTAATCTATCCCATTTCTTCGAAATGTTGTTAACATTTTTTAATACTAAAAAAAGCTGTTTATTTCTATTCAAAGCTTTCCAAATGTCTCTAGAAAATGCGCTAAGATGACGCAGTTCCTGCGAGTCTGACTTTTTAACTACTGATGCACTATTTTGATCAATACAGGTCAGGATATCACCAATTCATTGGAGAATAAGACACTGTGGCTTTTTCTCGTAATTTGAAAACACATGTTCTATGATAAACTAAATTACTAAACTAAAAACTAAAACTAAACTAAAATCACAAATGTAGGTCTCTTTTACTAAACTAAACTAATTGCATTACTAAAAACGGAGTCCATATGATTAATAATTATACAAATCTAAAACTAAACTAAAACTAAAACTAAAAATACAACATTAGTTTAGTTTTAGTTAGGGAAAACTAACGTTAGTTTAGGTAACTAACGTTAGTTTTGCCCAACACTGCCAACACTTCAAAATTTGAAGTAATTAAAGCCAGAATTTTAATTGCGTACTATTTTTCTTGAAAATGGTTGTACAGGGTGTATCGCAAGTAAATGACAATACTGAAGGGGAAAAAACTAGATCAAAAACACAGTTCAATGCTGCCAACCGTGTGTTTTTATGTGTTTTTGTTCCAGAAATAAGCCGTTATATAGGCTATTTAGAAAAAAAAAAACCGTGTTTTTCGTCGAAAACCCCCATTTTTCTGTACTTGTACACATTATGTTTCAAGGTTACAATACTTTTTGAAATCAGGATTACACTTGCTTTAAGACTAATGCAATTTCAATCTTCTTAAGTGTCTTTTTCAATCCGAAATAACTATTCAAAAAATGCATCTTAATAAAGAAATCTAGTTAGTGACACAACGAGATTTCGAGACTCACTACTATTTTAAATGATTTTCTGCAAACTGCCAATCCTTAAAAACGTTGTAAAATCTAATTACCATTCCAGACGTATGCTCAGAACTCAGATTATCTCTCAATTTCATGTTTATTTTTTCATTTATCTTACAAAAATAATGAAAAATATCATTCTTGATGAAATTGATATTTATGGATTTTAGTAAGTGTTACATTAAACTTGAATAAAAAAATGACTACTTCGAATATTATAAAAGTTCCTACAACTGGCACCTTCATAATTTTGGCATTTTTTTTTTCTAGATCATTGGAATTAAAGTAAATCGTTTCCTTTTACAATTTCACCATTATTCTATACTTCCAATTGTATGTATATCCATATATACAAAAAAAAAAGTGAAATAGGATAACAATGTTTTCTCAATAATCTGACCCTCATCCAACTCCTCTCTAACGAATATATTTAGAGACCACACAAATAATAACGAATTCTCGTCTTATGGACAGTGTATAAATGAATTTATGATTTGCCTTTGGGTCGAGGGCATCTCTTTTCTTGGGAGTAGAAAATCTAAAACGTTAAAAACGAATTCTTGACAATTTTGAATAAATGTTATTATTGTCGTAGAGAGCTGTAAGGAATGCTCGTGGCTCGACCTTGGCCTTACTGTAGGACAGACAGCTGTTCTAATAGCTCTGCTCCACGCCACCTTTCTATTCCAAGGCGTCATATATACAACAATCTATGTGAACCAACAACTAATAATTAGGAAATAGCTTCTTTAATCTCTTAGCAACATCTGGGAAATACTATCAAGAACAACATTGTTTCCAAAACAAACATTGTGAATTAACTTTTGTTGTTATGTATATAGGGAAAAAAAGTAACAGAAAATAAGATGGATTGTGGTTTTGATTTGTAATTTTGATTTAAGATCGTGTTGTTTGTTTGTTTAGAATATTTGGGGCGAAAAACCTCGGGGTCGTCAGCGCCCTACCAAGTATGCTTGTCACACAAATACCCATTCTATGCCCTCAGGTTAAGGTACACTTTGCTTAAATAGTAATCGTGTTGAATGATATGTAAATTTATAACAGGCATAGACAAATATTTTATATCATGACATATTCTTATCCTTCAGTAATAGAACAGGTTGTTTTAGGAGTGGATTTTTACAAATAAAATGAATGTAAGGTTTTAGCATAAATATGCTTTAGCGATCACTAAACTGAAAAAAAAAGTTACAAAAGTGTCCACTAACGTTCACGCATGCGCGGTAGCCATGTACGAAAAAGAAGACTGTATGTTATACAGTAAATTGCATAGGTTTTTCGGGGGGGACCTAAAGCATACTTGGGTTCCTGAATTTGAGCAGAAGGCTAGTAATAAGCGATCTAGTAATTGGTAAAAAAAGAGGGTTTAATGATATGGTGACACTTTACTTTATTTTTCTTTTAGTTGTAGTAATGGCTAAATGGCCGAAACGTCATTTATAGAGAAATACCTAAGGTACAATGTCCTTTTTTTTTACGTTTTCATTGTACGGGCCGCGGATAGTTAAAATTCGTTCTGTAGGGCCGGTCCATCCAAGGTGTCGGGGATGAGACATTTGTCCAGAACAGTGCAGGATTGCTGCAAGTCTTAGCTCGCCATTTTAGATTCTCCCACCAAAACCATGTCCAGGCGATACATGTAGAAAGAATAAATAAATAAGCATATCGTCCGTGGCGATTAATTAAATATCAGCTACAATTAATCCTTACTGAGATACTAATAGCCGTCGAGGTTATAAGAAGTCAAAGAAATACTTGTGTTTCAACAAGAAACAAATATACATTTTCCGCAAAAAAAAAAACATATACTATTGACGTTTGGTGCTAATGACCCAAACGTCATTTGGTGCTAATGTCCCTCCCAGTCGGAGCACATATAATTAAAAATAAAAAATAAAAATAACATGGACGTTTGGGTATGCTCCTTGACAGTTTTTTTCAGCAATGCCAGGGAGTAGATGGAGACCGAAGATATCCTCTTATGGAGGACTCTTAGGTGGCAGTGATTTATCATCACTTTAAACCTGGGGTTTGGCTAGAATGTTTTAAATAAATAAAATGATAACTTGGAAATTGTTATGTACAATCAGAAAGATTAAGTAAGTGCGTTTTTTGAACGATTTAATCATGTCCAGACGCCCCTGAAAATAATTTGTAACTAACGATTTATTAATTTTCATTGTTTTCATTCACGTTCAAAGCAAGAATAAACATTTTTTGGAGTCTCGTCAAATCGTAAATATTGTTTCAGAAAATTTAGTGTTCTTTAAATGTTTTATTTAAAACGCCCCTGGATAAAATATTATATAGATAACTCCTACTTGATTCATGACAAGTAGAAAATGAGAGAAATTAAGAAATGCCTTCAAAACGCTAGAAACGATTGATCCAGTATACAGATATATATACTTACATATATATATATATATATATATATATATATATATATATATATATACACATTGATTTGGACGGTAGTCGTACTGCATCAAAATCTGAAAACCAACAACTCCAGGTCTCAAAAGCATTTATTTTATTTACCAATTCATGCTTTCGGAGTCTACATCTCCATCATCAGTGCTTCTACTTCCTTACTGCAGGCGATTCACCCGTAGAACGTGTCCAGTAAGGAACTAGAAGCGCTGATGATGGAGCTGTAGACTCCGAAAGCATGCTTTGGTAAACTAAATAAATCATTTGAGTTGGACACCTGGAGTTGTTGGTTTTCCTATTTCGATATATATATATATATATATATATATATATATATATATATATATATATATATATTCATTCCCACTCATACACGCATATAGTGGCAGATAATTTAAAGTTAGCTGAAATTGACATGGGCTTATATAGGAAATAATTTCGGGAGGGGCTGGGAAAATTTCGGGGGGCTGAGATCATTTCCGGGGTTCGGAATGTTAAAAATTTAGAGCTTAGAATGGTTTTAGCCAACTAAAACGCTATTACACCTAAAATAAACTATTTTTTATTAACTAAGTGATCTTATTTAATTTATTTTAAGGTTTTTACCATCAGATGAAAATTTCGGGAGGGGCTGCAGCCCCCCCCCTTATATACGCCATGGGCATTGACGATTACCATACACTAGGAAGATAATGTTTTCTATACTGAATTTGTCCGCAATTAATCTGAGATAAATTATTTCACCTAAATGTAAATGGGGAAATGTAGTACTGGTTTGCTGGTCGAGTAAGCTAGTTAATGGAGCAGAAAGAGACAACCCTCACTGCATTCATCCACTCACAGTTATACCAGCACCTGTTTACAAATCCCCGAACCAGCCTGGGAAAATGAACCAGTTACATTCACTCATTTCCAGGCTGTTTTGTCGCTCACTATAGAAATATTGTCTCGCTAATATTGTCGACCAAAATTTGTAATCTGGGTAAGCTGACGGAAAATGTCAGACAGGACCTCATTACTACTTAGCTTAAAATAACTTAAATAATCTCAAAACAAACCAAATTTTTATCGACAGATTTTAATTTTTTTTACAACAAATGGTGTTAATGGTTGTGGTGCATCATTTTACCAAGTTTGGTTGCAAGAAAGTAAAAATGACGGCCACATTAATTTCTATGGTTGTGTCTCAAGTCTACCAAGTTTGGATGATACGGCATATATAATCTCTAGCTTTTGGGGTCTACACTATTGCCAACCATCTTACCACAGCACTGTGAAAATGTACAAAATATTGTAATAAGTAGAAAATAAAGTCGAATAGTGAAGAAAACTGAGGTTATTACTCTGAGAAGACCTAGAGTATACCTTGAAGTAAAGATTTTTGATACTTCAATCCCATGGTCTAAGAATGTGAAGTATCTTGGAGTAAATCTGGACTCCAAACTGACTTACACGAACCATATTAACTTTCAATGACATAAGGCTATTGCTGTAATGCAATCCTTATTTTAAGTAATGAATAGAAACTCAGGATTAAGCATAATTAACAAAATTCTAATGTATTACTTATAAATTAGGCTATGTTACTGTATGCATGTCCTATTTGGTCTATGACATTTGAGACCAACAAGAGAAAATTACAGGTGACTCAAAATATATGCTTGACATTCATTGCTTCTTTACTCCAATGGACTCTTACATGCATATGCAAGTAGTTCTTGGCATTCCTACGATAAGTCTATATTTTGCTTATAAAAATAAAATTGATATAGGTAATTTACGTTATTAATAAAAGCCATAACTTGGATACTTGCATTACTTTGATTGTAAAATTTGTTTTGTTTATATTTTTATATATGGGGCGGGGAGGCTCTAAAAGAGAGAGAGAGAGAGAGAGAGAGAGAGTGAGAGAGAGAGAGGGAGAGAGGGAGAGAGGGAGAGAGGGAGAGAGGGAGAGAGGGAGAGAGGGAGGGAGGGAGAGAGGGAGAGAGGGAGGGAGGGAGGGAGGGAGGGAGGGAGGGAGAGAGGGAGAGAGGGAGAGAGGGAGAGAGGGAGGGAGGGAGGGAGGGAGGGAGGGAGGGAGAGAGGGAGGGAGGGAGGGAGGGAGGGAGGGAGGGTTAGGGAGAGAGGGAGAGAGGGAGAGAGGGAGAGAAGGAGAGAGGGAGGGAGGGAGGGAGGGAGGGAGAGAGGGAGGGAGAGAGGGAGAGAGGGAGAGAGGGAGAGAGGGAAGAGAGTGCAGGCTGCAAGAGCTGTTTGAGGGAGGTTCCCCAGCTGGGAGCTGAATCAATGAGCCAGCCCTCTGAGTCCTCGAATGCATGCGTTCCCCTATCGATTTACTCTCTCTCTCACTCTCACTCTCACTCTCACTCTCACTTTCCCTCTTTAAGGGCACTCTCAAAAGAAATTCTTATAAAATGGCTTGACCTCAATTTTTATATTTTTTTCTTTTTACATTTCCTTTAAAACAATTTTTTTCTCGTGAAAGAAATGTTACAAAATGTGAGATACCACATGTCTTTCTCCTCACTATTTGTACTGTCTTGATCAACCGATGTTATTACGGAAATGAAATTACTTTATAGATTAAAAAGTGACCATTTCTTGGATCATTGCCATTTCGACTCAAAATACAAATACCCCGACTTTTTTTCCCCCTGTACACACTTTTTAATCTTTATTTTATTTTAGAATTGTAAATTTTTAAGAGCCAAACAAGATTTATTCATTCATATCCTTTATCTATGATCGAACGGATTTATTAGGAATTGATTACTAGGTGTTCTATAGAAGATAAACTAGAATGTTAAAAAAAAAATTAACATTAAAATATCCAAAGATTGCAATTCTAGTAAAACTCCTACAGTTGGTGTAAATAATATTTAAAAAACAAACCAAAAAAAAAACATGTGAATGCAATTTAAAACCTCATTAAACTCCTATTCAATACATCAGTCGATGTACTGACTAATAAAATTTAATTAATATTAAAAATGCACTTAAAAATTTCATCTAACCATAACTAGTACTACTAATTTGTAAAAACCCTTTAATTTTTATAATATATATATAGTTATAAAGCAATTTAATATATCATATATTAAAAACTAAACCTAAATATTTTCAAAACTGCTTAGGAACTATAAATTTTCAAATGGGTAAAGTCCATTTTGTCATAAAATTAATTTATATTCTAAAAATTATTTTTTCCCATCATTAAATAAATAAAAAATAAGGAAATGAATGTTAGTGTGGACTCGTATATATTAATTTCCTAAAGTAATTACTCTAGATTAGACGTTGTATGTGTGCCCTGAACAGTTTTACGATTTGGACATATCCTTTTTTGAAAGTCGACGCTACAAATAATTTCATGTAAAACACTATTCCCAATCAATCATAAAAATATAAGACAAATCTTTATCTAAAAATAATCAATACTTTGGAATTTATTATCCTAATTAATGTTCTGATAAATAATTATTCTGAAATACTAAAAACTGACTAATAAGTATTTACAAGCAACCTTAGAAATATTTAGCTACTACTGATATTCTAGAGTAACTATTCCTAATTAAGAAAAAATGCAAGATTCCTTCAGCTTCATCTAACCAAAACTTAACACTTAAAACCTTTAAAAACTCGTAGTCTCAAATAAATAATTACTAAAAAGAAGTACCTGTAGATATACGAAAAAACCGAAAAACCGTATAAAAAAAAAACTTCAGCAGCAACTAATCAACACTCAACATTTACACAGTAACGACTAATAAACAATTAAAATTTAAATATTTTACGACATTAATTAATTAATTTTTTTTTCATCCACTAGGGTCATTGGCGAATTAAAATCTTTAATAATAATCTCCTCTAACACGCCTGAAGTGTACATCTTTTTTTTCCTTTTCTTTTTTTCTTGTTCTACTACAGCACGGACTGCTTCAATTTTTCATATTTATGAGCTAAGCGCACATTAAATTAAATACCTAATTCTCATTGCTATGGAAATTTCCTAATTCATGATGATTGACCTGGATGGATTGACTTTATTTTAAACCATAAAACATCACCACTGAATAAGGCCAATGTTGCTCACAAAATTAAAACAATAGTTTACTTAAGCCGTAAAATACAAATTGCAATATTAAAAGTCCCTTAACATGTGAATATTTATAAAGAAAACATACTTGGATAAAATCATCTAGTAAATTCTGCCAGCCCTGAACCATGAAATACAACACATTCTTGGTGAGCCGCTTTCCAAGTTCTAATTTTTAATAATTAGGATCGTTTTTTTCTTCTTATTATTTATTTATTATTGACAAAACAAAAAAAAATGTTACAAAATAGTTTCACTTTTTAATTATTGAAGATCATTTAACTTGTTAAAGAAATACATTTTTTACTTCCAGTGGCTATTGATTTGCAACATTTTTTTCCGAAGCTGAAAGTGTTTAGCAGCTGTAAAAAAAAATATCGTGAAGGAAGAGAATTCTTTCATTTCTACTGCAGCATCTAGCCTTCAAATTTACCATATGACACAAAATAAATAAGGAAAAAATAAATCTACGTAAAGCCGATATATAATTACATTATTTTAGGGAAAAATATTTTATTATTAATAACGTGTAACAATTAGAACTCAAATACTCGATTTAATTTATTGATGAAGATTAAGCTACGTCAGATCACTTCTTACTGGAATGTACCGGCTAAGGAATGCGTACAAGACACACACATGCTCCACATGCATTTACGCTCAAGCGTCTTGCATACCGCTGATAATTGTATAACTAAACCTGGTGGGGATCTTGCGATCTCGCGATATTCCGGTATGCTTTCGAAGAAAACGCCGATGATCTTCGACGCAGAGGCGCACTTTTCGCGGGGAAAGAACCTTAGCATTTTATTCTAATTCTTTATATATTTCCTCTTTGGAGAACGATTTCTCGGACTCGGAAGGATTCAATATGGCTGGCATCCCATGCCTTACATGCCTGCATACCACACATTCCTTTCAGATCATGGCCAATAGCAAGTACTTATCCTCTGTATTTAATTCAATTTCATATCTAAATAATGTGCAGAAATATAATTGTCATATGTGTTGTTTTAGGTATATCAATGTATATATATATATATATATATATATATATATATATATATATATATATATACATATATATATATATATATATATATATATATATACACACATATATATATATATATATATATATATATATATATACATATATATATATATATATATATATATATATATATATATACATGTATATGTGTGTGTAAATAGGATAGTAACAGAGCGTTTTTACGCCCAAAAACCTTAGTTTAATATGATTTAAAAAACATTTAAAGTCAAAAGGAAACCTGCAATTTTTCCCTCTTCAACATCTACAAGTATTTGAGATTTTTGTGACCGGTTTAGTATTTTAGGAATTTTTGAGGTTTATGGCACTTTTTTTCAAAACGTTCTGTCAGGATTCCTCAAAAATGTTCATTGACATTGTGGGATTTGCATTCACTTGTTTTAAAGATTCAAAGCGAAATTTCCTATTACTCTCAATCAATTAAGAATTAATGAGTGATTCAGTGAGGTCTTTCTAACCTATTCGATTCGTCTTGTCACATATTTTGCTTGTGAATCCATTGTTTTTTGTTTTGTTTTTTTTAAATAGTGAGTCAGCTGGTGTAAGAATTTTTAGAAGATCAAGACTTTTTTTTCTATTTATTGTCATCATATCGTGGGGCGATTGAATATAAATATTCTATTTGGTTAGGTCACAACATACTACAACTAGGTTGTACAGGTGCTACATAGAATTTTTAAAACTAGATAAGTTAATCATAAGAAAACTAATCCATTCTCTAACTGTCTTTCACTTTTGTTGAACATTTTTGTCCAAACGAAGTCATAAATACTTGTAAAAAAAGCAAATTTAGCAATTATAGTAAAATATCATTTAAACAAGTTTTTACATTCTCTGAAAATCTAGAAAAAACATTGAATTTTCCTCAAAATACCTGGATTGTAGTTAAGTTGTTGTAGTATTCACCCCACGATATAATAAATGAAACGACAGTACCCGATCCTATAGAGACCTAATGATTTTATCTCTCTGAAATGTCTCTTTAATTTTCTTTTGAGAAATTTCACCAAAAAAGTCTTTCGAAAATTCATTTGAATATAACAAACAAAGGACCAAATAAATAACTAAGCAGAAATAATCAACAAATAAAAATTTGTTGACATGATATTTAGCAGTTTATTCAAATGCCATTCCTATATTTTCGAACTGCGTATTGGTTTCCGAAATAGTTCAGGTCATATTTTGCAGGAGAGCCGATACAGAAGCCCTGTATAGTCAGGATCATAATATAACTGACCTTGAATAACGACTCTTCTTAAGGGCTACGACTATACAATCGATAAAGCAGGCCTTCCCGGTTCATAGCTGCGTAATCAGTTCTTAGGTTCGTAGAATCAGCGAGAAAAACAACTCACAGATTGCTGAATGGAGCACAAATTCAAAACTGTTCTTAGCACTCGACAATAACCTTCAGATTTTTTTTTTGACAGTGTTGCACAGCATAGATTGTACTGTTATTGGAGTAGTTATTAGGTCGGTAAAAAAGTTCATGTGCTTTTTTGAGGAGTTTATATAAAACACAATTTCTTTTTTTAATCAATGATATTTTTTTCTTCACTGCCTACAGTTTTTCGCCATCATGTAGGTATCTTTCAAATGTCATTGCCATAGAGAAAGACTGCTTTTGATGTAAACAAATGTTAAAGTTCATTTAGAATACTATTTTATCTCCAAAAAACATTTTGTAAGCTGCTAAATACTTCTTTCCAGCCGGTAAGTACACAGAATGATCTCAAATGAAATCGATAATTTGTTAAAGCATTACTTGAGCCTTTAGTAGTCTATCATTATCATAATAACACACCACTTAGATAAAATCACATTATAAAACCACATCTACTCATTAGTTGTTTTAGTAGTAAAATACATTTACCGTCTTAATAAGAAGATGTTATTAAGGTGTGCATAGCAATTGAGTAATGTTTGCTTTTTGTGGGCTTATTAATATTTCTCATAGTTCCACAGAATTGCAATAATAAGTCATATGTTGCCAATAGTGATATTTTCACTTCTTGTTTCTGGAAGGGGGGGGGGGTCGATAAACCAGTACACCATTCGTTTACATTGACTAATTCATTTGCTATATTTTGTCTGACATGTTTCGTCCTTTGTGTCGCACCTCATCATGGACCTTCCATATCAGGAATTACTCTCGTCATAATCACTAGCTTGTGTCAGTAAATAGCTTGTGCCACAAGGTAGTGAACATGATCAGAGGACTTCCTGATAAGGAAAGCCCCTGAAGAGATTCGTGTATGCTTGTAACAAATGGCAAGTATTATCGTGTTGCCAAAGGCAATTAATTGACTTATATTCCGCGATGAAATATTTTTTCAAGCAAGATAATTAAAGAGAGTCCAGATTAGATTGACCTTGAATGACGCAATGTTTTCTCAAAACAGCGCTAACCTGTTTAACATATAGCTTTCCACAAGGCCACCACCATTTTGAAAACAGCTTCTTTTCAAATATCAATCCCCGTTTTGATATATTGTTTATCTATTCAGTTATTTTACATCCTGGACGATAAGCAAACTGAGATATGTATACTATGAAACCAGAAATGCAACATAAATTTTATTATGTGAATAAGGAATTATTTTATTTAAAATTTATATTTATGAACCTGTCTTCATATGACGACTTATTTTCAAGTACTTAGTGGATTTAATGATACTGTCTTTGTACTAGCTACCTTCAGCGAGAAGTTCACGCATGTTGATTGTGATGTTAAAGTCGTATGCAGTCCGCGAGTAAATGTTTTATTGTCAATGCAGAATTAAAAATTTAACACGATGGTTTCACTTGTCTTGTCGTTCGGTACTGGTGAGTGAGACTTGAATGACCAATCCTAAGTCGATCCAATATAACCTCCTGTTTTGTAGTGGCTCGATAACCTCATAACTGATGCTATTTGCTAAAGGCCGTAATTTTTCGTACAAGGGAGTTTCCAGTATTTCCAAAATCAATTTCTTAGTAATTCCGTTTGCATCTGCATGTGGAATTAGCTCTTTAACAATCTTTATCTGGGATTTTCAGCAATTTTTGCGTGGGTGTCTGCTATTGTGTTGATGTGAGGGCTACCTTCACTGCCTTAATTATCAGGTTGTCCACTTAGCTTATAATAACTTATAAGAAAATATCTAAAATCACTAAAATAGTTGTCTTTACTCGTTCAAATAACATGGTAATGAAGTGTGGAATTTGGCCTGAGAAAGGGTACGTTTTTGGGCATGTGCACTTCTTTTCCTAAAATGTCGCTTGGTAGAGGAGGTTCTCTCATTGTTGACCATAAGGCATAGCAGGTAGATTGTGTGTTTAGTGCTAGGCAGGGCCACTTGATTTTTTTTTTTTTCTTTTTCGTGTGCCCATTAAAAACCAAGTGGGCTTAGGAATGTCCCGACACTCAATTAAAGCGACAAGAGTAGAATATGAAATCTTTATTGGGCACCCCAGTTTTGAACTAAGCTCAACAATTAAACGAACACTCGCCAATCAAAGCTCATCTACGATGCTTCAAAATTCGCTCCAAATGATAAAAGATTACAATCAATAGCGATATATGAAGATTTCTTAGAGGCAAGGCGTTATTCCTGTATGAAAAAAACCCATATTTTTTCTTACGGGAATATTTTTTCGATGTCCGTGAGTCCTTCCTAAGGTTATAGTTCCAATTCCCATTATTATTGGCGGTGTCTTTTCATTGAAAAAGAAAAGGCATCAATACTTTCCCGGCAAGGAAAGAGTCTTAACCTGTTGATAACCCATCCTAAAAAGTTTTGTTACGTATATACGGATATTAAAAATATGAAGAAACAAATTGCTCAACTTTTGTGTACTAAAGCGTACCACTTGTTGCATAGACATTTATTAAATACGTGGGTCATTATAAATAATTATAGCTTCGAAACTGCGTCATGTTATTAAACTTCATGACGGGGAGAAATTACTAAAGGATGACTATATGGAAACATATTAATTGTGGTTTGAGAGTGAATGTGTTGATGCAGTGAAGTAGGTAGTTAAGAAAATGTCGTCAGGGGAAAGAAAGTAATAGAATATGTCATCTTTCCGTTCCCACGGCATTTGGAGAATATATATATATGCGCGTGTGTGTGATTTTGTGAGCGTGTGTGAGTATTTTGAACTCTCACAGGCCGAAAAGATGGAAAAAAACTCGGAAAAACTTAGTAGATTTATATGACCTTTATGAAGGAAAGGTATAAATACTCGCTAATATCTATATATACATTTTTAGATTTTATTTTTAGACGCTCAGTATGTAGGAACATTAAAAATTTGATTATACGTTTGACCATAATTGTTACGTTTCGATGGTTTTCACAAAAATGCGTTAATAATATAGCATTTCCTTTAACACTTTCTTACAAAAGAACCAGTAATGATTTTGGCCGATTGATAATGTGCTATTTCTCCTAACAGCCGAATCTGTGAGATACTAAATACCATAACACGATCGATCACTATGCTCGACTGACGCCTAGTCATCTCGTGAGGTGAACTATAAGATTTTGATCACGATCAGGAAATGTCAAGGCTTTTATAGACTAAAAATATACTTATAGTCGATCCGAATTGAACATAATGATTGACTAGGCTCTTCCATCTGTTCCACCTTATCGTAGCACTCCTCTTTCTTGGGCAGTATTAGAAAGTCCGTTTGGAACAGTATTTTGATTTTGGGTCTGCTTATTTTGTTAGTTACTATTACCAAATTCTTATTAATAATAATTCTTTCGGAAATTGTAGAATATTTTTTGCTTGATTTAAAAATGTTATTAGACAGAACTCAGTATTACTAGGTTGTTAATACTCAACCCGGACCAGGAGATTGGTTGTGGTGCCAGGACTAAATATAAAATCTGAAAATTTGTTTGGTGTACTCGTATTATTTTTTTTTAAAAAAAAATTTATAAACAAAGCTGATTTTCTCAACAAATGCACATAATTCAGATTTGTTTTTAGTTTTTAAATGAATTTAATTGTTTGAGTTCTATTTATTCAGAACAGATTAAAACCTTGTTATTTTAATAACTGGAGTAAAATTGCTTAAGCTGCTCTATAAAAATGTATGTGAAGATTCGAAGAAATAATAAAAAAAAAAAAAAAAAAAAAAAAAAAAAAAAAGATTCTCATCATTTAAAGAATTTACTCCTTTTCAGAGCTCAGAACGAATCTTCCCCCAAGAAAGCAACAAAATATTTTTTCTGAGTAAAGTATTTATTTTTCGTCAATAGCTAATGTATTTTCATTGTTGATTGTCTCAAAATAGAATAAATATACGTTTTACAGATAAAGTAATTAGTTAATTGTAGATTATTTGTACTTAATGTTAATGCATTTGAATTGGTATTGTATTATGTAGTATTATTTCTTTATGCACCACACCTTTATCTTATCTATGTTTACCGACAATAAATCGGTGCATATTGAATAATTAAATTATTTTGCAACCAAAGCAAAAACAAATAAAATTTTATATTTATTTAATTTCTCAATTTTACCCATCAATTATGTGTAAATTGCTTACTAATGTAAACATGTATTATCTTCGTTGGCTTGCTTACCATAATTAAAATGGAATAATTCAATGTGCGCCGGTTTTTCAGTCCTTCAGTATATTTCAATGTTGTTTCCTGTCCTCTGTAATAAGGAAGGTTTTCTGTAGGTTTCTACGCTTTTCAGGCTGGCATAAAAAAGGAAATAAAAATCTCTTTAGGAAATCGGGTTTTCTGCCTCAGGCAGGACTATTTATGATTATCTTTGTTGTTTTTTTATCGTTAAGCAAAAAACTCTGAGCATACACCTCTACAGCTTTTTGCCTTTTACACTATAGTACTCTGAGCATACACCTCTACAGCTGTTTGCCTTTTACACTATAGTACTCTGAGCATACACCTCTACAGCTTTTTGCCTTTTACACTATAGTACACTGAGCATACACCTCTACAGCTTTTTGCCTTTTACACTATAGTACTCTGAGCATACACCTCTACAGCTTTTTGCCTTTTACACTATAGTACTCTGAGCATACACCTCTACAGCTTTTTGCCTTTTACACTTTAGTACTCTGAGCATACACCTCTACAGCTTTTTGCCTTTTACACTATAGTACTCTGAGCATACACCTCTACAGCTTTTTGCCTTTTACACTATAGTACTCTGAGCATACACCTCTACAGCTTTTTGCCTTTTACACTTTAGTACTCTGAGCATACACCTCTACAGCTTTTTGCCTTTTACACTATAGTACTCTGAGCATATACCTCTACAGCTTTTTGCCTTTTACACTTTAGTGCTCTGAGCATACACCTCTACAGCTTTTTGCCTTTTACACTATAGTACTCTGAGCATATACCTCAACAGCTTTTTGCCTTTTACACTATAGTACTCTGAGCATATACCTCTACAGCTTTTTGCCTTTTACACTATAGTACTCTGAGCATACACCTCTACAGCTTTTTTCCTTTTACACTATAGTACTCTGAGCATACACCTCTACAGCTTTTTGCCTTTTACACTATAGTACTCTGAGCATACACCTCTACAGCTTTTTGCCTTTTACACTATAGTACTCTGAGCATACACCTCTACAGCTTTTTGCCTTTTACACTTTAGTACTCTGAGCATACACCTCTACAGCTTTTTGCCTTTTACACTATAGTACTCTGAGCATATACCACTACAGCTTTTTGCCTTTTACACTTTAGTACTCTGAGCATACACCTCTACAGCTTTTTGCCTTTTACACTATAGTACTCTGAGCATACACCTCTACAGCTTTTTGCCTTTTACACTATAGTACTCTGAGCATACACCTCTACAGCTTTTTGCCTATTACACTATAGTACTCTGAGCATACACCTCTACAGCTTTTTGCCTTTTACACTATAGTACTCTGAGCATATACCTCTACAGCTTTTTGCCTTTTACACTTTAGTACTCTGAGCATACACCTCTACAGCTTTTTGCCTTTTACACTTTAGTGCTCTGAGCATACACCTCTACAGCTTTTTGCCTTTTACACTATAGTACTCTGAGCATATACCTCAACAGCTTTTTGCCTTTTACACTATAGTACTCTGAGCATATACCTCTACAGCTTTTTGCCTTTTACACTATAGTACTCTGAGCATACACCTCTACAGCTTTTTTCCTTTTACACTATAGTACTCTGAGCATACACCTCTACAGCTTTTTGCCTTTTACACTATAGTACTCTGAGCATACACCTCTACAGCTTTTTGCCTTTTACACTATAGTACTCTGAGCATACACCTCTACAGCTTTTTGCCTTTTACACTTTAGTACTCTGAGCATACACCTCTACAGCTTTTTGCCTTTTACACTATAGTACTCTGAGCATATACCTCTACAGCTTTTTGCCTTTTACACTTTAGTACTCTGAGCATACACCTCTACAGCTTTTTGCCTTTTACACTATAGTACTCTGAGCATACACCTCTACAGCTTTTTGCCTTTTACACTATAGTACTCTGAGCATACACCTCTACAGCTTTTTGCCTATTACACTATAGTACTCTGAGCATACACCTCTACAGCTTTTTGCCTTTTACACTATAGTACTCTGAGCATATACCTCTACAGCTTTTTGCCTTTTACACTTTAGTACTCTGAGCATACACCTCTACAGCTTTTTGCCTTTTACACTATAGTACTCTGAGCATATACCTCAACAGCTTTTTGCCTTTTACACTATAGTACTCTGAGCATATACCTCTACAGCTTTTTGCCTTTTACACTATAGTACTCTGAGCATACACCTCTACAGCTTTTTTCCTTTTACACTATAGTACTCTGAGCATACACCTCTACAGCTTTTTGCCTTTTACACTATAGTACTCTGAGCATACACCTCTACAGCTTTTTGCCTTTTACACTATAGTTCTCTGAGCATACACCTCTACAGCTTTTTGCCTTTTACGCTGTAGTACTCTGAGTCGTATCAGAACTTTTTTCGTAGAATTAGGTTTTATTATTTTATTTTTATCGACTGAATAAGTTCAGTCGTGAATAAGTGTCCACAGGGGAGAAGGAAGAGTACACTTAACATATTTATAAAAAAAAACTCGATGGCACTGTAGGAAACAATAAAATATTAAAAAAGGGCGTACTAAGTAGGCATAAGTATATGTACATGTATTGCTATGTAGGCATAAGTATTTGTCTTTATATATTTGTTGTTACGTCAGAATATATACAAGTTATTTTAAATAGTTCATTAGTGTTAATAATATTTTATTGGTTATTTCGATAATATATAAAATATTTAGATATACCCGTCGAAGTATTAACGACAAAAATTACTTTCCACAACAAACATGCATGTTTGAAAGGAAGATATCAAATAATAAAAAATGCCATATATCAATTAAACAAATAAAACTCTCACCATAATGATAAATTTTAACGTTCATTATTGTAACTAAGAATTTTCGGACGGGTTATCTACAGGTCAGCACCATTTTCTAGCCAGGATAGGGCTAATGCCTTTTCTTTTTTGTAAAGAAAAGCCACCACCTCTTATAATAGGAATCGAACCCACGACCCCACATTAATAAAATTATGTGTACGAATCTTTGTTAAAAAATAGAATACTACTGATTTAGGAAGATAAATATATAAGATGATTAAAGAAAAAATAAAAATAAAAATATATTGGACTTCAGGTGAATATAATGTTTTAAATTATGGCTTGGGAATCACCAAAAAATGTTTCACCCGTGATTCCTAACTTATATTCACTAATTCCTTTTTCGCCTCCCAGGAGTCGAACCATAATCCCAGTACTCCATGGATTCATAACACTGTATAAGAAGGCATCCTTAAAATAGTTTATGTACTTTTAATGTACTTGCTCCTCTATATTTATCCCTCGCTTTTATTATAGAGGCGGGCTTAAAATTAGAGCCGTTTTGCATTTCGCTGATAGGCAACTTTTTCTTCAAATTTCGTCAAGCCTTGTCAATGCTGAAAATGTCCAGAAGCTAAACATCTACTTATAACCTTCGTCTTTTAGTTCCATGAGAGTATATTACATTATTATAGCGACCTCTTAGTGTGCGTTTACATCTGATAGTTATTTATGTCAGATAGAAGTTCACGAGCAATAAGGGTGTGTTTACATCTGGCACTTCTCGCAGGAAATATATCTCAGGTGTCGGATATAATAATTATGATAATTATCTATCAGACACCTGAGATATATTTCCTGCGAGAAGTGTCAGATGTAAACGCACCCTTACGATAGTGATGGATAATTTTCCCCTCAGCCGAACATAAGAGGAAATGACATCTTAGAAATCTATACGCCTGATGACTGCGACTCAAACATTTAATTGGTTTCCCCTAATCGTTATTATGAACATTGCCATTTGAGCATTCATTCCGTCTCGGGAGAATAAGTTTCTCTTCCATTGGTGCTCGTGAAGAGCATTGTTTGTGGTGGAAAGCAATAAGTAAAAAACTGTAATAGCCTGTCCTTTAGTACGCCGCATCCTGAGACAATAAGACCAAACATTCGTCTCATAGCCTTGACCATGAACAGAAACGGGCTTCTCTTCCTCTCCTGTACGAATTGTTACGAGTTATTCATTGAGAAAATATTACACGGCCGTAAAAAAAAAGATGATAAAATTATTCCTTTATTAGGATTCTAAAAACACCAACATTTAGTGATTTTTAATAAATAAAGAATCCCCCCAGACGCTGCTAAACGAAGCAATGCAGTTGAAAAAAACTTTCATAGGAGATGGCGGAAACAGTATCGGCCCAAGTTCGGTTACTTTTTTTCTTTTTTTTTCGGCATCAACAAATCTTGGCTATTAGCGCCAAGTTCGGTTACTATTTACATTACTTGTACATAGAAACCTACAAACGTAAAGCCGTAAGAACAATGATTTTTTCGCTCACACTTAACAGTGCGCGCCGATAAAACAGTGTTCCAGGTGTCGGATTCCTGGTGGTTAACAAACTAGACCTTTTAAATTAGACAAAATATTTTTGTCGACCCAATTTGGTCGAAATCGGATAATGTTTGAGCCTGCTGATTGCTTTTTTATATATATATATATATATATATATATATATATATATATATATATATATATATATATATATATATATATATATATATATATATAATTCCTTCTTAATTAAGATATTTAAATTACGTTACATTTAGGTTGAAGGAAGTATTCGAAAACCAATATTTTATTAATAGACATGTAAAAGTTTTGGGAACTTCTTATATTTTCTTAAATATATCGAAAGTGGTTAAGAAATCTTAGTAAGTGGAAGGTGACCATTCGGACACTTACTAGAATTCTCTCCGAAAAGCAATTCTGAAGCAATTCTGGTTCTGAAGCAATTTTCGATGGTGCTATGTCAATCGGACAAATAAGTTATGTTTTGCTTTTTAAATTGCATTCAACAGAGAAATGATAATTTTAGCAATGCAATGAGAAAAGTGTTTGTAATATTGCTTTCCTAGAGCGAAGGTTGAGAAAGTGGGGGGACTCCATTCCGCTTTAGATATTTTCAGTTTGCTGTTGTGGCACATGAAATCGCATTTATGAGATTTTAGTTTAATTCTTAAGTAGGGAGGTGGTTTATCCTAACGTAAGTAGGGAGGTGGGGTGCTCACAACACCCCAACAAAAAAAAATGCCCCCCACAAAAAAGGGGTTTTAAAATTAGCAGCTTCTTTATTATTTAACTTTTTTAAACCCATTACCTATATTATTTAACCAAATAATTAATTTAAATGCTCAAATATGGTACCTTTTTTTAATAATAAAATTTTAATCGTGTTTCTTCATTTGTAATTTTGTTATAATACGGTTATCAAAAATATGGCTTTGTTGAATAATGAAAAATTCGTAATCAAGTTAAAATTGATTTTTAAGGGATAGAAGAAGACAAACCAAGTACTTATTTAAAAAAATATTTTTGCAAAGTATGCAAATTTAATCTGTAAAATCCTTCATATTGCTAATAAATTTGTTTCATGTCATTCTTATGCATAAATGTTTTACAAAAACAACAAAAAATCGTTGTTTTATTATTTAAACTTTTCTTTCCGTGTGTCTAGAGCAAACGGCACATCAACCAGAACGTCTATTCTCCGTTTTTGGTGCTGGTTCTGCTCTTCTTCCCATGACCGGACATCCGATCATTTTGGCCGCATGATGTATTTTGAAATCTAAGATTCTGTTGCTTTCTTATCAATTTGTGGTTAAGTCAGTTCAAACCCAATATCTCTCAAATATTCGACCCTCTCCAGAGTTCTTAGTAGGATTATTTGCTACATATATTGCCTGAGAGTTAATGCCGGCTATGTGGAGGTTTCTAAAGAAGATAGAGGACTCGCCGAGCTACAGGATATGTAGCGTACATCTTGTCAATCATGTCTACATCACCTTTTGGTAGATTATAAACTGTTAGTATTTCTAGCTTCTCATCTTAGGCTGCTAATGATTCTTCATCTGACTGTTCACTTCTATTGATGTTTCATGCAATGTTTTTTCAAAAATATCTCTTTCCTCTTCATTAGAATAAAAAAACTCAATGTCTCCATCCTCTTCATACATTTACTAAAAAAACCTCTTCATTCATTCTTGATTCTCTTCACATAAAATGTCAAACAGTGGTCGAAACAAAAAATGATATTTTAAATTTTTGGTACGTAAGTAGGGAGGTGGGGTGCTGTGAGCACCCCAAGCCAATAAAAGACCCGAAAATCAAACAAATAAGGTTTTCTCTGATGCGAATGCAACCTCAATGTGAACACAACTACTATTTAGGAAGGTACCAAAGAGTTGAAAAGGATTGAAAATCTTTAAATTGAAAATATAGAGGTAATTAAATCATGGGGTGCTGAGAACACCCCACCTCCCCACTTAAAGGTTAAATGGTTCACTAAGAATCAAAACCTGTCAGTAACTGCTTCTATTCCTTCATTAATGGCACTAGAGGCATGAACGGAAACGTGGTAAGATGACGCTGTTCCGACGAGTCGGACTATTTTCTATTTAGGCAGACATATGTATTCATGTAATGATGTATACATAGTTTCGTAACATGGGAGGGAAATGGATACATTAATAATTTCGTTTCTACGTAAGGCCTGACCCGCTCCTACTCCCTCGGTTTTCCTTATGTTCGTAGAACATCTCTCATGAAGTCCTAATATTACAAGGCGAAATTCCTTATAACAGTTGGAAATGCGGCAGTTGGGTTTCGGGTAAAAGTACATTCCTATTTGACCAATTTCCGTGTATACACTTTTGTTATAGGAATGTTTTCTAGCAAATTTATAGCAAAGAGACCAAAATGTAGCCTGCTTTCATAATCCAAAAGAAATTCTAAAATTTCCTCAAACAATAGATGTATTGTACAATTGTTTTTCGGCGAACATTGCTTCAACAAAAATCGTTGAGCAGTTGAGAAATGCTACTAAGTGCAAAGTAAACATTCGAAAGACTATGTCCTCCAAAAAAGGCTTATGTAATATTCACTCATCAGGATGAAAGACAACAAATTACACTCTTGTCATATTAAATGCGATTTATTAAATAAAGCTGTACTAGTTTCGAAACTTTAGTGGCTCATCAGGACCAATAGAGCTGATACTAATCAAAAAAGGCTATTCGCTAAAAAAATAATAACGTCATTATCCGAAGGAGTTCTGGTCAAAAGAATAAAATAAAAACCTAAATATCAATACGCTGATTATTAATTATGTTATATTAAACTGAAAACATATTTATTAGAACAACTGTACTTGTTTTGTATACCTAAAGGCATTCTGGAGTCTTAAAAGTTGTAAAAGCTGTTTTATTTACTGACTTTCCGCCCCCAAAAAATGTGTTTACGTGTTTTAATTCCGTTTTTTTTTTTTTTTTTTTTTTTTCTTTTGTTAACGGCACATCTACATCTAGGTCATTAGCGCCGTCCGGTTGTTATTATTTTTTTTTTTAAATTATCAGGAGCAAATATAAAAAAAAAAAAACCTACAAAACTTGGGGAGATGGGAGTAATAAATCATATTCATTAATTAACTTGTTTTATTTGATAAACTGCCACCAGAAAAGTGTGAGTTTTCATGTCACATCAAGTATATTTGTTATATGTGAACAGGTGAAGGAAGTTTCTTCAAATCAGACCTTTTCCTTATTGATATTATATTTATATTGCACTGTATTTACATGGCTTCCTGATTCATTCAGTTGCTTTTCATTCTTTAGCTGTTATATGTTACGCGTCAAACTAAATTATGCGTTAAACAGACGCTATACATCACTAATCCGTGAAGGAAACAGGTATTAAAAATGAAACCTGCCCTGAGTTGGACACTAGACTAGCCGTGTTGAGCTGGGAGAGCGCGTAGTTCGAGAAGGCGGCCTGTCCTTGGCCCTGACTGCCAAACAAAGCAATAAGACTGTGAGACTACGCCCACTGATAATGCAGCTCTTCTCAACCTTCCGGCTAGCCATCTTCATCATATACCATTCATTCCATCATTCGATTAGGATGAATAAGGTAGAACAGTATTTTATTATCATTAGGACTCTTCCTGCTCTGTAGGCTGGGAATAAGGTTAATATATTGACCGGAAGATGGGGACGCGGCCCAAATCTCTTTATTTGGGGGAGCATTTAAATTATTTCAGTATTTCCAACGTGAGAAGACTTTGTTTAAGAAAAACTAGAACAACTTTCGAAACGTATCCTCAAACTTTCATCTGTCCTGACACTTAGGCTCTCGAAATTTGATCAAAGATCTCCCAGCTGGGGAACCTCCCTCAAACAGCTCTTGCAGCCTGCACTCTCTTCTCTCTCTCTCTCTCTCGCTCTCTCTCTCTCTCTCTCTCTCTCTCTCTCTCTCTCTCTCTCTCTCCTCTCTCCCTCCCTCTCTCCCTCTCTCCCTCCCTCCCTCCGACTCTAACTCTTTTCTGCCTGACTCTCTCTCATTCTACACATATTGTCCTCCTCATTTTCTCTCTCTTATACCCTCTCTCTCTTTCTCTTTCCCCTTTTTCTTCACAACTCCATGTGTAACATGCGAAACTTATAAGAATTGTTCATACTTTGGTTTCATACTCATCGGTGGTTTTCGAACAGGTTAACACGCTCTACTTTTCTCATTGGTGATGGAACCTTGTTTCGGAGAGCAGCTTCCATATATACATATAACAGTTTTAATGCAACAAAAAAAAATATATAAAAAGGCCTTTAATGTAACCTGCAGAATAGAATGAATTATTTCTTTAAACCGGCATTTGCATAAGAGAGAGAGCATAAGCTTTCTTAATTTGTTTTTTCATTCCCTAGTGAGCTCTTTCGTCCAGCAATTTTTGAATAAAGTTTCCAAATTAATGAAATTGTAAAAATGAAAACGGTAGCCATTATTTGGCTAGATGGTTGTAAGCGAAATATGTAAACAAACGGAGCAAGTTAAAAAAAAAAGATAACCCTAAGGACGCGTTGGGTTTAATGAGGTGCGTCACGCTTCCTGCGCACTAACAACTCGGCTGTCCTTGACCGTAGTTCCTTTCGTTATTCATTTACCAGTGTCTCGCGTATTCTAATTTTCAGGGGTTTTATTGGATTCTGTATTTGCTCAAGAAATTACAAAATCGTGTGTCAACAAACGATGCCCGCTATCGTGTTTATGTATATATATATATATGTGTGTGTGTTAATTTAAATGGGGGTCTTTATCGGTATCTAGTAGGTAGGATCGACAAAGATTTTAGGACATTTTTCAAAAAAATATTTCATGAGTGCAACCTCAATAATTGTCCGGAATTTGCTAAAAATATCGAAATGACAGCTTCTACATTGTAGATTCTGGTTTTACTCAAGTTTGCCTCATTATTTTCCATTACTGGTTGAGCTGCTAGACATATACTATAACATAACATTCACTTTAACCTCGAAGTACCTACCCTTGTGTCAAGAAATTCATAAGATACTATTATACATTCATTCTTTTTTTCCATTAGAATTTCGAAATAAGTTATACATACTTTTATACCCTAATATACTTCTTTTATTTTTAAATTTGGGAGGACCGGTGGCCGTGAGTCGTAAACCTCTAGCACTTAACATTCCGTGCCAAGGGTCGTGGGTTCGATTCCCACTAGGGGTGGTGGTTTTTCTTTGGAAAAAAGAAAATGCATCAGCCCTATCCTGGCATGAAAAGGGTGTTGACCTATAGATCCTAAAATTCTGAGTCAATTAAAATGGACTTAAAATTTAAATAATATACGAAGACAGGTATAGTTGGGATTCGGCTAGGAGAAAAACGTCAGACTTTCAAAAAGAAATCTGTATTTTGGACGTTTCGACTGCAACAATGGCAGCCTTCTTCAGCTAAAAAATATATACAACTTATAAGTAAAGAAAATGTACAAGTAGTAAGTAAAAGACAGGAAGAAATGAGCGGAGTATATATATCAATACAATAAATTTTAACCAATCTTATTTTTAAAAACAATGAAAATACGATAGTTGGAAAGAAAACAGCATGTAGAACTTGTTAGTAAAAACAGTACAAAAAAAATTAAACAGTAAAAACAACGCACATTTTTTATGTAGTGAAAAACAAAATCTATTTTATAAGTGAATACAATTTATAACAATTAATATATAGATACATACCACTAGAGAATGCCTAGGGGGGAGGGAGGAAGACCTCGAGGACAACTTAGGTAACCATGGTAGAAGTATGAACGACAGCAACAACACCGGTGGTCTTTATAGTTATGAAAAAGGGGTGGGGGGGCGGCAAATCGGTGCAGATGAAAGAGGTACAATTGCTGGGTTGTAAAGGCGGGTTGTAAAAGGTGTTAAGAGCTTAGGGACACACAAGTAGAGAAATTGTCTGGAGCCTGGGAACAAAGATAAAAAAGGAGGTCAGGACAATTTATGGAAGACGGAGGAGTAAGCAGGGGAGATGTTTTGTTTGTCGGTTTTGTAATTAATGTTATTGGGGTTTAAGTTAATGTGGACGCATTCGGAAATCTGTCGCTTTTTGGTGTTTCGTTCTGTGGAAAGTATTTTAGTGTCGTCAAAGTTGAAAGTGTGTTTTTTAGTTATGGCGTGTTTTGCGAGGGCGGATTTGTGGATTTCTTTGTTTTTTATTGTCCGTTTGTGTTGTGTTATGCGGGAGTGAATATAATTTTTGGTTTCACCTATGTATACAGCATTACAGGAGGGGGTTTGGCAGGGTATTTGGTAAACAACGTGGGTGGCGTAGTCATACATGACTACGCTTGACTTATCTGGCCATAAGCACATTTGTCATAAGAACTGCCTTTCACAAACTAACAATAGCAGCCACTGTAATTCAAGACATAACTATAGAGCACACGACTTAACAATCTTATGCTCATTAACTTGGGAGGCCCTTGATTTGACAAGGGAATACATTTCAAAGAGGCTATCAAGAACTAGAAATACGCAAGTCAAGAAGTGGTGTTATCCCGATATTACTTACTTAGGGAAGGAATACTTTCCCACCAACCGACTGACTATAGCCTGATTAACACCTATTTCGGGTGTTTCTTCAAGAATAATAACTAGCCCTTCTTTCCGGTCGTATGTTTCGACTGAATGCCCGCGGTAAGTTGACGTGGTCTAGGTCAGGAGAACCTTCCCCCGACCAACTGTTCCCTAGTATTAATGCATTAATGAAAGGTCTGGAAGTGTTCTTCTTAATGGATGCCCGTCTCGGTCTGCTGCTTCTACTTCTCAAACAATAGAAGTGTTTTAATCGTCTCTGACCATGGAGTCGGCTTAGAAAGAATACAGCATTATCTCTTGATATAGTTTCTTTGTTGTTTTTAGACATTGGAGGTCTAGAATTATTAAGTAGTTATAGTCGTCTACGGTTGAGAAAGAACACACGAATTTCTGCAGCAAGTTTTCCTCATACTTTACCTGCTACATTTCATTATTAAAATGTAAATATATTATTAAAATGTAAATATATTAAAATGTAAATAATATTTTCATTATTAAAATATAAATAAACAAGCCCCACATAAATATGAACATTTCTCAACAATATTCTATGCAGCAAGGAATGTGATTAAAATAACGTATATAATATATATATATATATATATATATATATATATATATATATATAAATCACGTGTCTGTCTGTTTGTTCCTTATACAAATCCACACAGTTCGACCGATTTTGATCAAACTTCGCACACACGTAGATCTTGATTCGGAGAGAGTCATAGTCTAGGTCAAAAACGTCTACCAGCTATCTGTCTGTAGGTTTGTTCCTTATACAAATCCACGTCGTTTGACAGATTTTGACCAAACTTGGAAAACAGGTAGGTCTTGATTTGGGGAGAGTCATAGGCTAGGTTAATCGTCAAGGGCCGACAGTTCTTATGTCACGGGTTCGAAACTATGAACCCTAGTAGTTAGATTTTAATATTACTTATTTGGTTTATTATTTATTTTTGTATTTCTAGATGCAGAAAGTAGGTGTAGCATGGCACACCGGGTAACAGCTAGTTTGAAATAAAAATAAAACAATTTTACTTATTTATATTTTTAAATATAAATGAGTAAAAATATATCAGCAGAAATGCGGGAGGCGTGCTTAAGGTCAGGTTTCATATTCTCAAGTGTTAAGAAAAAACAAAAGGCCTCTCTGTGTTGTGCATAACATTAAACAAATTTTTTTAACGAAAAGTTTTTATTAATTATTAAAAATTATTAATTTTTTATGTAATTTTGTTGTGGAGTAAACCCCCAACTTCCAACTTCTAAGGGAACCCTCATTAGTTCGGCATGCCACCTACCGAATTTCGTTGCAAGGAAGTAAAATTAAAGCTTGGTAGGGACAAATTGATATTCCGGTTTAAATCCACATTCCTAATGAGCCGATTTGATATATTATTACAGCACATCTTTGTCATTAGTTGAAATCTTGATTAGTAATCTTTGGCAGAATATTGTTCATCAAGGTAATCAAAGCAAATATATAACATACAAAAACACTGGAAAATACACGATAGAACATTGATGGTATTTTGATTCCTGATAGTTCTTTAGGGTGATATATCTGCTACGGTTCAATTTTTCGGCTAAAGAGAGATTTGCAGTATTATCCTGCTTATTTAGACTAATGTCAATCGTTTTTTATGTTTTTATTATTAATATAGCCTTATTTAACCTTTTAAGTAATGGAAGAACAGCAGGATTTCTGCTTACTATGACGCTGCAGGGGAAAAACGTAACCCTGCAGATAGACCACGATACACCAATAATAATACATTTTGCAGCGATGAATCGTATGAAAAACGTGGTAGTTTGCGATTATAAACGGATGGGTGCAACAGAACGGGATTTGAAGTGATTCTTTTCTTCCTGAGACTAACGAATGAACTTAAGTGAATGTTCCCCATTTGACTAGTCAAACAATGGTCTATAGGCCTCGCTCTTGGCCGTGCTCTGGACAGCGTTCCAACCCCAAAGCCATTGGGGTAGGGAAGGGAAAAAATCAATAGGACTGTCTGGAAGGGCGGCACGTTGGGGCGGCTGTCTGCCTGCTTGATATATAGCTCTGCACCCAACTGCCTCCGCTCTCAATCCACTCTTCCTTGACTAACAATCAGTACTAAGGACTTCTAGGGAAAATCCTATTTAAGTATATGGCCTTTTCTGGACGCAGAAGAAAAGCGATTCTATTTAAATAGGCATTTCCTTAAAGACGAGAGCAAGGCCACTAAACTCCAAAATCGTCCACCTAATGCAAACACCAAGATTGTCAACCATCATTATTTGCCTCAAATGCATGAAGGATTTTCTTGTCCATAACTTTCGAATGATTAATCTATTTTATCTATTTGTCTATTCATTTTAGGCGTTCTTGCCTGTTTGCTGTGATAACTAGGCACACTATCTAAACGTGGAGTTACAGCAAATAGAACAACGAATGAAAATTAATTAAGTTAAATAACATAAATTTTTGTAAATAAAATATAGGTATCTAACAATAATAAAATCAAAGATAATATAAAATAAAGTTAATTACAATTTTTGGTGGTTTTTTTTACATCAATTTTAAGTCAGGAATATGAACTACCAACCTATCTGACAAAATATACCATCAAAATGGTAGAAATAACCTAATTCAAATAAATATCGTAAACGTGCAAACAATAATCGAATGCAACTGTAACGCCATGCACCTCCGGAATACGAGTCGTCTCTGCGAATAATTGAATGGTATAGGCGCGGCTCTCGGCTATAACCTACAAACGTCAACGTGGTTCTTTACATTGGCCTAACGTTTTTATTTATAAACCGATTGACATGAAAGAAACCCTAAACGTTAAGTGAAGCTTACCAAAATATATATTAGTGAAAATAGCATCTAAAACGGATAAGCCGTTGGTGAGATTATCGTGCACAGACGCACAGAAAAACATACAAAAAACGTTTAAAAATCATTGTTTTGGGTGCTATTGAGTTGACAAAGGCCCCCAATAATATTTTTTCTCATATACCTTCCATGTACAGACAGCGATCCGTTAAATGTTTATAATACGCATAGATTATCTTAGTGTAAAAACGAAAGGCTATTAACATTTAGGTCTCTATGCAAGAAGCTAAAGCCTAAATATCTCTTTCTTTCTCTAATAAAATTTGGTTTTGAGTGAGGAAGCAAGAAATATTAGAGATTTTTACAGTTTAATTCATTTCCTCCCAACGTTTGATCAGAGAATGTTGTAACATTTTAGAATCATAATAACATATTTCCGTGCACCCTACTTCCCCTTTCCCTACCCAGATTTCCTTGGCTAACAACCAGCACTGGCTGAGGGCAGCTGTATTCTTGTAGGAAAGTCCTTATTGAAGTTAATGTCCTTTCCTTCAGGATGAAGAAGCGAAAACTAGTTACAAAGGTTTACGTCGATGAATATAAGATTGAAATACTTTATTTTGTACTCAGATCGTGGATAGAGAATACTTGTAACATTTTATACTCCTAAGTGTTCGTCATCAATTCATTTTCTAATTGACAAATCTCACCCATTCACATCTCTAAGCAGGTGATACGCAGCATAGGGAACTGATGTCTTATTACTAGCACATTCCTCCGAAGGAATTCTATTCTTATTCTATATCAAATTATGTAAGATCATTAAGTATTAAAACCGAGGGTTCATCAAATGAAAAATAAAAAAAAACGTCGATCACTACAAAGACTACACAGAAAGTCAATTCTCACGGGATTTTTAAGTTGTTTGTCATCCCTTACGTATTTACAGCACTCACCCAATTCTTACTGATATCCTTAAAAATATAAATGCACTAAAAAGACTACACAGAAACTCAATTCTCACGGGATTTTTAAGTTGTTTGTCATCCCTTACGTATTTACAGCACTCACCCAATTCTTACTGATATCCTTAAAAATATAAATGCACTAAAAAGACTACACAGAAACTCAATTCTCACGGGATTTTTAAGTTGTTTGTCATCCCTTACGTATTTACAGCACTCACCCAATTCTTACTGATATCCTTAAAAATATAAATGCACTAAAAAGACTACACAGAAACTCAATTCTCACGGGATTTTTAAGTTGTTTGTCATCCCTTACGTATTTACAGCACTCACCCAATTCTTACTGATATCCTTAAAAATATAAATGCACTAAAAAAACGACAACTTCGAGGTCATTATGCCATACTTGCCAGGAAAATATAACCTGCTGAAAACACCTGACAAAAACAAACTTGAAAAGTTAGCAACAAGAATTGAATGGATGAGCGCAGAAACCGCTTCAGTCCTAAAACAAATCGATAATTAGTTTTTCACTATATATTAAATTTTCCAGAGGTTGATTTAAAAAGAAACTATGTAATTTTTGTTTTGCAGCAACATAACTGCATGTTGTGACAGAGGAAAAAAAATGTTCGATTCTTTGAAAATTTGGATGAGTTATGATGTTTTTCTCTCCCCTAGGAACTTTTTGAAATTCTTGACTTACGTGGTTTCTGCACGAAACCGATTCAATTGTCCTGTACAAATTTCAAAGATCAAAAACTTGAATTAAAACACCAAATAAGGGATGAGTTGCTCAATTATTGGTAGCCTAAGTAGTCCATAGTTGACAACCAATCCTATGATCCTCCACTATCTTAACAATATACAAATTATTTCTGGTTTAAAGGAACATGCAGGAGATTTGGTACAATTTCAAATCTTTTTGAAAAATGAACATTTTCTTAATTAAAAGAATAAGTCCAATTATAAAAATGGCGGACGCTACAGTGCTTTGAGAAATTCATGAATTCCAGTTACGGGGAAGATAAAAAAAAAACTGGTATAATTACCTCATGCCTTATTTTATGTACTTTAGCTCAGTTCACATGAAAACATAATATTTCCATTGAATCTCAATATTCATATATAACAAATAATATACATAGATCCATGACTAAAATAAGCCAACTTGGGATGTTATTTATGTAGTCGCAAACGAAGCGGCTAAATTAATAAATAATTGCTTTATTCTCTAAAATTGTACTAATTTATTAAATATTCCTCTTGAAAAGGGAACAAATAAATGAAATTCGAATATGAATATACTGGAAAGTAAATATTTCAATTGAGAGTAATCATTCCGGCATTCCTCTGCACAAAGCTATTTATATTTCTTCCCTCTAACACAATTAAGTTCACAGTAATTAAGTCTTGTCATATTTATAGCTCGACGCATACAATGAACATAAAATTATTCATTAAACCAAAAGAAATATTTCATATTACAATTATTATTACATAGCAATATACTATTTTAAACTCTTGTCTATTAACAAAATATATAAGAGAAAAGCCCATTCCAGTGAACATTTATTTAAAAGCTCTTGAAAGTTTATTTCATTTTCCTATATTACTTCAGACTTTTTAAAATTCAGTTGGAATTCAAGATACAAAACAACATAAAGACACCAGATACGTGATATGCATTTATAATGTAATTTTTCAAGGCCTGTTTTAATTTTTCGCTCACATTAATACGTTTCACAATTATGTTTGGAAATTTCCTGTCATGTAGTTTATTTAGCCCAGACAAATCTTTCTCTGATGAAACTTTTTTTGAAGTTATTGCTTCAAAAATTGCTATCTGGGTTCTCAGGACTATAAGGTATTTTAAACCCCTTCCGTTACTCTTATAATAAAACACTCTTCTAGAATCAATACTAACATAATCATTTGTGTGCTAAAAATATTTTGCCAAATATACAACAGTTGATCCACTTAATAATTTGTGGACTACAAATATTTCACCAAATATACAACAGCTGATTGACTTAATAATTTGTGGACTACAATAGACATATACCCAAGCTGTTCTGAGTTTATTAGTCTTTCCTAAAGAAATAATCTCTTTAAGTAAATCTTTATTGTAACCCTTTAATCAGCATTTAATATATCTGTATTTTGTGCTCAAGTTTTTTTTCTTTTTTATTTGGAATTATGTCTGAGCGTACTTCTAAATTTTATTAGTAATCAACGAACTATAAGTAATTTTCCCTTGGGCTAAAGAAAGCAATTCATTATTTATGAAATATTAAATGCCTAGGTATTTGTAATGACAGTTCGTTACTAGCTAATATTGGGCAAAGTATTATTTTCGTTATATCACCGATAATCTGTCATTTTTAATCCTGCAAAAGGTATTTATTCACTTCAAGTATAATAATTGAGCACATAATAATACATAATTATTTCTCTATGATATTTACATATTTTCTTTTAATTTTATAAAAATATTTTCGCCGTTTTAATTTTCTGTAGAAATTTTAAGCGTTGAATATAATTTTGTTCTTCTTAATTTTTACTTAATGAAAAATTATCGGAGCTTGAATTGAAGTTAAGAATTCCTGAGAAGGCAATACATAAAAGAAATCGTTATTGCGTTCCATTATTTCATGTAAGAAGCATTTTAGATGAGTATTATATACATCAAGAGTGTGAGACATTAAAAATAACATTTTTTATCAATTTTAAAAATTGAATTGAATCAGTGAATAGAGTCTTTATTGAGGTTACGTGAGATGGTGCACATATACCAGCATTAATTCACTATTTTACTAGTTATGGTTTCGCAATTGCAGTCCGACGACTTTCAACGATTCCGCGAATGTGTCTACGTGCAAAGTGAAACGAATCATACATTAGTTGGTTAATATCTTCAATTATTTCAGTCATTAGTATTGCACAATATTTACAAGTAAATACTGACTTGATCGAGAAGTTTATATATACATATATATTATTTACAGAATATTACTATCTACAATTCAACTGTATTATGCAATTTGATATTAGTTACTTGTCCACGCCTCAGTTCTAGGATGACCTGGAGTTAACCTTACACCATCCAACCACAGCTTGCGACTAGCAGGGAGGATTGGAGGCGAACGAGACGTGTCCTGTGATTTCATGAGAAGAGAAAATATCCATCGATATCACTCTCAATTATTATAATTTCACTAAATTTTATTACTCCACGACAATACACTACCTGATCCCGGAGCCACTTTCTATTAAGACGTCTTGGTGGAGCAGAAGGATGATTGGTGCTGGATAAGGATTGGGCTGAAGGATTAGGATGATTGATTTATTTGCTATGGAAGGATGAGAAGCGGCTAAGGATTATATCTTGGGCGAAAGTGATGTTTAGGTCATTATGGAGGGTGCGATTGATCGAGAAGGTAAACAAAACTTGTGGAATCTGGAAATGAATCTGAATCATCAGGTTTTTCGCTGAATTCCAATATAATACCGAAAATATTCCTTACTCAGCGAAACTCAAGTAGAACTACTACTGACATCATAAATGACAGAATCAATGGTCAAATTCCAACTTCAGGCCACAGAGTCTGCAGTAAAACCATTGAAATACAGCACCAGAAGGTCCTGGGTAGAAGTAATACCTACAATATCCCGCATTGGACAAACAAAACTATGCTGCTTTCACTGATTGGCAAAACAAGACTCTAAGCAGACAGGACGGCTGAACATTAAAAAACCTGATTACATTAGAGGAGCAATGCAATTTATTGTTGAAAAATGTTTAAACATCGACAGTAAAATCTTTTAGAACAATAATAGAAAAGTTAATTTAAAATGTTTAATGATTAGCGGGGATAAATTAATTTCAAGGAAATCGTTATTCCTTTCGGTTCGTTATTTCCGTTGTCATAGCTGAAATAGTTAAAAACGGAAGGTGCTCTCATTAAAAAATCTCAAAAGTTATACACCGTCAGTTCATAGGGGTGAAGTACAACCACATGTATTATAATAATTGGTTTCATTAAAGCTAACTGAAAACATTGAAATATTTGAAAATATAAATGAGATAAGCTAAGATGTCCAACTGCCGGGCGTGCTATTCTGTTTACGGATCCGGGTGTCAGCCGCGCTGGTTTCTGGAAGTCTGTTTACTCCTATAAATGTTTGCGATTAATAGTTGGGAAAGACCCTAAATGAATATCCCTCCTAATTTAACTTTTAATTAACAGGAAACATACTTTAAAAACATTAAAAAAACAAAATTAGAACCTATTTCAATTCGCATTGAAACAAAATATTTTATAAAAAAAATTATGAAAAATATTTCTATTAAAAATAATCAAACTTTCCATTTTATAGTAGATAATCACACTAATATTTACTACTAAACATAATTTACTTACACATTATCAGATAAGTGAAATCTATTTTGTGAGGAACTCTAACTAATAAAAAAACTTCTGTATTTAATAATTACAAAAACAACAGAACATTCTAATGTAACAAATAAAATTAAATGGAATCAAATTTGAATTATTGAAATTATCTAGTTAAGTTAGATATTCTTATCAGTTTTCTTCTTTATACCCAACTTCTTGTTTAACCCACTTTGTTTGCTATCCACATAGTCAATGCATTTCATAATGCATGCACACTACTTCCCCCGTAGAATGAGTTTTGCAAACTTTTGGGACTTGCCTGTAGTGTTATTTCATTTAAGTGTTCCACAAAGGTGACAGTTTTTATCTCATCCTTCGTCAGCAGGATGCAGGCGATCGGATGCGTGCTGTTGGATAAGATTCACCACATTCAAAACTCGATAGTGACTCATAGGCTATAACCTGATATTAGCGATGGCTCATAAGATACGGTAATTGTATGAAGTATCATAACCAAAGATACAAAGAAAATTCGCTGAAGGCGAGTACCGTAAACAAGAAATTACCAGGCATACCGGAACATACATTTTAGGAACGTTGCGTATTAATACTCTTCTAAATGTAGATATAAAATAAAAACTCCCTTTGTACATGCAAAGAGGTCTGTAGGTTTGAACTTATCATACAGCCTTGATCCCTCTAGGTTATCAAAGATTACATATTTCTCACCATAATATACCTGCTTCCCTACTGGGGCCTCGCCCAGTTTTTTGTGCCTCTCTCCTAAAGACTTACCACCTCTTCTTTATTTTACCTTTTTTTTTATGTACAGACCTCACTTGCCAGGCTCAGCCCTCGCCTCTCGTAAAGGTACGCTTTTACAATTCGTCTCGAGTCATAACGAAGCCTTTTTATTTTGATGATTGTTAATTTCGGCTGGGGGCAATAAAAACAAGCTTTAGAATTACATAATGGAAGTCGGGAGCTTTTATTACAGCTTCAATTTGCATTTTACATTTTATGATTAATTAAAGTCCAAATTTGTTCACTATAAAAGAGGACTTAATTGAACGATGTAGAACAAATCCTTAATACAAAAAAAATATTTACACATTTCTGTTATTAATGGTTTTTCGTGTCATTAGAATTACAAATTTAATGCTACAGACTTTGACTAAGATAAAATGAAAATAAATATTTAAATTTAGTATCAATAAATGCTATTAGCCATTGCTTCATTACACAGATTCAAACATTTTAAATAATGTCAAGTCTACATAGATTTGCATCATAAGTATTACAACCACCCGCCATTCCCGAAGCTCATCGAATTTAGATGAAATATTGCTCTTCATCGGAAAACAATTATTCAATGACGGAGTACTTACTCTAAACATTATTAATATGTGTTGGCAATGCAACTTCGAAAATAAATTATTAACATAAAAAAGCCTTTAAAAATAAACAAAATCAAATGAATAAAAACGTCCAACTCACAGTAATTGCGTCATCTTAGCACGTTTCCTTTCATATTTCTAGTGGCAATAGTAAAGGAAAGAGGAAGTTATTGTTGGCTTTAGATCTTTTGAGAAAAATACATAATACAATCTCCAGGGAAGGAAGTTAAAGGCGCCACAATGGGAAAGTGGCAGTATTTTAATGATTTATTAACTTCGCTCTTGTAAAAGAAAATGATACTCAGATCCCACAACACTTCATTTCGATTAATAATGGGTTTTTTTTTTGTTTTTTTTTTTTAAATAATTTACTAATAATTGGAATAATACATTTTATTAACTCCAAATGTAACAAAAATTTAATTTATCTTAGTTTGGATGAATTTCAAACAAGTAGGAAATATTTTAATTCAATGGCAATCAAACCGAAAATTAGTTTGAAAAACGTTTTATCCACTTTTTTTTCGAAAACGGTTAAAGATATCACCTCGAAAATGGTATTATTCTTTTTCCTACATTAGAGAATCTATAAAAAGGTAATTAAATAACAATTAAGACTACAAAGTATTTTTTCGAATTAACGAGTTTTAATATGCATTTTTGCAAACATTCGGAATAAAAAGTTTAAATACTTTTTTAAACTTGATATTCTTGTGAAAGTGGAAAAGTGAACCATCTGAGGGACTCCATTGAATCGGATAATGTTGGGAGTCTGTCACCCCTAAATTCCTCACTCCAAATTAAAACCTGTGGTTTAGGCTTCGGGCATAACTGGCCTAGCCTCCCCCTGTTGAGCAGGAGTTATATTAACTGTTTAATAACGCCCTCACTATTGTAATTGTTTTTTTCTACCAAACAGTTCAATCCAATGGATGTATCTTTATATTATTTTCTTCCTCTACTCTATAAGTGAAAATTCTTTATATCAGCGTTATCTGAACAGTTTACAATGATGCAAGAGCATGATATATCTGCCATGTCGTAATTCCTGATAAGGGGTAAGAACGACATATATTACTGGGGTCTTTCAGTCTCATTCGTGGGGGAGCTTTGAAAAAATGTAGAGAAGAATATAAAACATGATCCAGTGAAAGAATAGTCAATATGTGGAAATACCAGAAGGTGAACAAAATTGGCCTTCCCACAAGACGTCTTTATATATATATATATATATATATATATATATATATATATATATATATATATAGAGAGAGAGAGAGAGAGAGAGAGAGAGAGAGAGAGAGGAGAATCAGGAGGCCGGAGCATAAGGAGCATACTGACTCCTTATTGTGCCTCATATTCATGAATCAGATATCTACGGGACCTTGTGGCCAGTTACGGGACTGATATTTAATCAGTAAAAAATATTAATTTTTAATATTTCAGCCAAAATTTAAAATATCGTGTTTTTTTTGGAGACTGATTTGTTTTGGGGTGGGATGGCTTTTCTTTTGAAAAATGTCAAAAGGCATCAACCCTGTGTTTTTTAGAAAAGGATGGCATCCACTATGTAAAAACTCCCAAAAGCCCTTGTTCAGTATAAGTAAGCGTTATAATTTAAATAATAATAGTAATAATTTCAAATTCTCGATTTTTTTACAATAGTTGAGCGGTTCGGGTAGAACCGGTGCCTTTCTTGGAAATATTCTTACATTATATATTTATAGCGGTAAAAATACCTATTCAGGGTATTTTAGTTACAGGAGCTCAACCATAAAAATGCTTTGTAATAGAGAGATAAATATATATCTAACAAAATATAAAGAGATAACAATAAATTATTTTAAGTACATATTTTTATTTTAATACCCTTTATACAAGCTACTGTTCACATATTTTTAATTTAGTAACTATTACCTTTAACCAATAGTGGCACAGAATTTATGAAACAATAACATATTTATAGGTTGTTAGAAAGTTGTAATAAATATATAAATTAATAAAGTGTATAATAAATCAATATTTGACAAAACCGAAGCTCGGTCAATGATGAGTATTTTACATAATGATATTGTAGTTTTGATGGACTATTTTTTACTTTTCTTGGGGGGGGGGGGTTAAAATGCAGAAGCGGTTAGAATAGGCGATCCTGGAAGTTGTAGACGTATCTTAGAAAAATACCAGACACTCTCAGAAATGCATTCAAAACATCCTGTGTTAACAACTTCCTTGTTTTTAATTCGAGAAAGTATCGTTCGTATACACAGATGTCTATATATCGCTCCTACCCATGCCTAGAAGGAAACAATGACTAGACCCAAGCTGCCGATTCTAAAGGGTTTTTGTTCTTCTCGGACTATTTTCAGAGCGGGGTCAATAATGATCTCTTAGCCGGAAGACAATGGACTTGCTCTATTGACAGCGATGGCGTGAAAGCTACGCTATAGACTGCTGGGCCATTGTACGGGAGGTCGCAGTCTTAAGGCGTGTCACAATCCTTCCGAATCTGTGTCGGCCAATGACCCGTGTGGGCGAACCTAACCTTACCTTGATGGATGGTTGTCTAAGTCTAGAAGATAAATCACTCTTCTAAAATATCATAGAAATATATTAATAATCTCAATAGCAAAACAATCAACCTTAGTTATTTAGAAAGCTTCGAAGTGCTTAAGTTAATGGATAAATTAATGTTCATTTATGTAAATGTTTCTATTGTCATGCCTAACCTAGTGAACAAAATTTATTTTATCGTTTGGAAAAGAGATAATAAATTAAAATAAAATATTCATTTGAAGTCTCACAAAGTTCAAATGGTTGTTCAAGGTACTAATAATTTTATTTTGTCAAAGTGATATCGGTAAGGTAGGAAAGATTAGTACTTGTTGTTTTTATTTTTTATTTATATTATGATAAAATGATTTTTTTTAATAATCCCGAAAACCAATATTAAAAGCAACTATCCCTCCTATGAGCTCTAGCGCTAATCGGAGAACGGTTTACCTCAACTTGTAATAGTGATCGCCAACGTAAATAAAAAAAGTGTGTGAATGTATACCAGAAAATAAAAGCGTATATACAATATTTTTTATATAATTTTGAATATAATCATTGTATTATTAGTAGCCTTAGATTTACTAGTTTGAGATGATACCCTAATATCCATCTTTTAATTCATCCACTAATCCTTCCTTATTTAAATGTCTTCCTATAAGACTTGAATCTAATTTCCTTCAGAACAATGCATAGTCTAGGCAAGTGCAAGAAATTTCCCTGGTTTTCGTTGGGTTTAGAGCAGGACTTTTGCATGGTATTTTACTGAAGTGGATCAACTGCGCTCTTGATTTTTTTAATTACACTTATTGTATGAATCTATGAATACTAAAAAGATACTTGGAAAAGTTAAAATAAAATCGACTTTCTTCCTATTAGCTCTATGCATCAATAAAAAAAATAATGATTTGTTCCATATAGATTTTAAAATATCAGTTTTGAAGCTGAAATCCACTGCTAAATACAATTAGACATTCATTTAATATCCTAAATGTTACGAAGTCACACGAAGAAGAATTTCGACTAACGGGTGTTTCTGTAAAGGGTTGTTCTCAGGAATAACATTAACTTTGTAAAAGCTGAATGGTAATATTTACTGAAGAAAATTTCGCTTGAAAACGAATAGAAAACAGAGCGATATTCTCCGAAGCAGAGGGAGCAAAGGTAATAAAGAGGGTTTTGGGGGATAATGAGTTGAATAATTCAGCGAGCGTCGGTTAGGGGAGCCTGGAACTCGCTTAAACTGGGGTAGAATCTATCTCTAAGTCGCGACCTATCCCATACCTGTCCCAAAGATAGTCATGCTCTTTAGGGACAACTTTAGATCAAATTTACACAATATTGTAATGGGGTCTGTACACATAGGAGTAACTGGGGTGGGCCTTCAGGAGCTTCCATGTAGTACCTTTAGTCCAGTATATAGAGGCTTCTAATTTGGGTCGAGCTTGCAATAATTTCCCAAGAAGATTTTTTTAATATCGTTTGGTATGGTGTGAGTATGCTGAAACCATGTTTTCGACCTCGAAAGCCGGGGGGGGGGAGGACTTTTGGCGCCAACAAACTGTGAAATTTTAGCACTGTTTTCAGGGGGTTTTTTTTCATTAATTTGTTAAACGTTGATTTTGGGTAAAACAAATCAAAAAGGGATTAAAGAGCATTAAATTCTCAGTCCCTAAAAGCTAAGGATCATCAATAACTGAATCCAAAAAGCACAAAAACTGATAGATAGCAATATTCTGATCAACAGTCATTATTTGGGTATGATTATACCAATATTTTTATAAAAATATTCCAAATTTTCAACAAATTCAAATTAGTCTGTTGCAACCTGAGTTTGTGTTTGGACATTAAGTTACTAAAGTTTGCTGTTCGCTTCTTCAGCTTAGAGAAACAAAACGTTATATAGGCCATCTATAAAGTGTACTACTGTGAGGTGACGTAGCTAACCTGTTAAATGAGGTGACATAGCTAACACAAAATAATAGTTAAAAATACTGTTCCACTGCCATAAATGGAATATCTAGAAAATAGAGAAAATTATAGATGTAGGCGCCAGATACGTAGGGCGGTAAGTATAGTCCAGCAGACCGGTCTCACACCTCAGCTTCCAGACAAGAACCGCTTTCCAAAACTCGGATCCAGTTTCATGAGTCAGCGAAGGCTAAGAAGGAGGGCGTTCGACGTGTTGCCCGTTAGCAGATCGGATGACCCAAGCATAGCTTCTATAGGCCTTGAATCTCCTTATGAAGGGATACATCTACAATCGGATAGAAGCTAGAGAAATCAGAAGAGTTGAAGTATCACTTCTATAAGCCGAGGACCTCCTTATGAAGGTAGACCTCCTTTCTTGGACTCTTGGCCATAGAGGCACTGAAGGGAACGAGAGAGCCGTTGGTTTTGTATTTGGTGTTCACTATCCCTAAAATAAGAAAATTATTTTAAGTATTCTATAATCGAAATGCTCCGCTACACAGGCTTAACCATTCCCCTAAGTGACATGATACCATCCTTATTTGTTCAGTGCCGTGTCACAGGACTTTTTTTCCATTTTTTGTTTGTGCCTTGAGATGTATGTCCCTGTTATTCATCAAGGTGTGCTCCATCGTTTTCAATATGAATGTTGAGTGACAAATAAAACGATATTAATTTGGCTCATCATAAGTTTGGGAATAAATGTAACCTTGACCTCCCTCCAGGGTGTTGGAATATATCCATAGACAAGGTCCCCTGGAAGAGGGAGATAAGGCCTCTAGTAAAATATCGTAGCCTCTAACCTAACAATGCAAGGTACATTCCATCAGAACTCTTTAGCTTTGTAAGGCTTCGTGTTTTAAACTGCTCATTTGACTGTCCCGGCATTAAAGATTTCTCTGGCTGATATTTAGTCCGCTTATACCTTTTCCAATTTCATTTGGTTTACAAGTTTTCTGCCTGGGTTGCGGAAATCTAGCATGGTTGCATCGATCCTGCGAACCCAATTGACACTCAATGTGGCAAAATTAATGGGCCAAAGACAGTACAACTCTTATTATTAGAAGGAATTTTATTAATTTATTTTATTAATCCTGCAGGAGTTACGCTTTGCCTTACTAAATACATTATTATATTTAGAGTTTATCTTTATGCAATACATTCGCCAGTCCCTTTTGATTCATTTAATAGTATTCTGGTTTTAGATATTGACTTTTAGAACTCGAAAATCCGCCAGGGTGCAATGCTGGTTGACACTTTGGTAGTAGCTCTATTACTCTATTATTAAGTTCAATGCTTACAAAGTGAATTTACCTCAGATGATTTAGTAACTAGCACATTCTGAGGCTCCAGCTGGTATATATGGGGACACACATGGAGACAGTCTCTTATCATGTCGTTAAGGCAATTTCTAAAACCCTCTTGTTTGCGTCTATGGAATTCTTGAATTAAGGAGTTAGTTCTATGGTCGGGGTCTTAAGTTTCCATCTAGAAATGTTTTTGATAAATGACATTCGGTAATACTTGCTCACCAATTCGATCGGAAACAGGGTAAGATCAATAATCCGTCTCCTATTATGGATTTTAAATGTGGAGACATTGCCTTTATCGATTATTTATAGATTATTTTCTAGGACATTTTACCCCAGATGTTGTGACGCGCATTTGCGTCCGCTCCATTGATTCACATCACATCCTTTCACAAGAGTTCGCATAACATACTCTCAGGACTGATGTCACTTGGCCAAATATATTGATACCAGAAAGAGTTAACCAAATAGAAGACATTACTTTTTGTTGGAATTTCTAGACCTCGAGGTACAATAGTATTTTACAGTCGGCCGTACAAGCCGCAAGGGTCAATAATAATTATAAAAGGTGAATTTGACGTACTGAGTTCTAAACAGTTCTTTATTTCAGACGAAACTTGAAGTCTGTCGATAGTCATTTCAAACTAATCCTCATCGAAAGAATGAGCATTTTTTTTCGGAGGGTTTTAAAGTCTTTTAAGTTTGTGAGGGCTAAGCTGTAAAGTTGACGTTAGGGGAGAATGGTTGAGCAAGCCCGAGCCCCTCGTAATAAAGGAGGTTGTAATAAACTACTGTAGGGTTGATACCTTTGTTTGTCCCAGGGACTCCAATAAAGCAGATTGTAGAGGAGGCGCCGAATCTACAGGGGCCTGTTTGCTAAGCTCTTCTAAAGAACTTCGTTTCAAGTTAGCCTCGTCTTGCAAGTTCTAATGTATTGGCGCTTTATTAGTAATTCATTCGCTGGGCATAACATTGTTGATGATTTATTAGTTCTCAAACTTGTATATATAAAAATCACTCTTTTAAACAACATAGATGCGATAGAAACTACCTCTTATAACTGCTTCTAATGTACTATCTAGATTAGAAATAAATCAAGATTTACAACAATATTACTCTAGATAAATATAAACAGATGTGGCACTATATACGTTGAACATTATCAGCATTTTAAAATCATTATTGAATTCGAAACATTAACTTACCAGATTGGCATTTTACAATCATTATTGAATTAGAAACATCAACTTACCAGATTGGCATTTTACAATCATTATTGAATTAGAAACATCAACTTACCAGAATGGCATTTTACAATCATTATTGAATTAGAAACATTAACTTACCAGATTGGCATTTTACAATCATTATTGAATTAGAAACATCAACTTACCAGATTGGCATTTTGTCGATCGTTCCGTTTTAAGTTCGGCTCCCTTGTCGTTCCAGATAGTGAGATATATATAGTGAGATAAAAGTCAGGGCTCAAATTTATCTGAAGCCATAAATTTTTTCTGTCATATAAGCCTCCAAGACACCCTTACTACGGTTTAAATTTATTTATTTTAGTTTAACGAGGGTGATTCCACACCAGTACATGCAAATATGAACAAAATTATTACGATACATAACATAAATTAGAACAAAATTTTCACGATTTATTATTGTAAAGGGTGTCTTCAGAACTTCACTAAATAAAACGGACTTCGGTAAAATCATGAAGGCTTATCTTTTTGACGTGTTCAAGTGATTGATTGTCTTCTCTGAGTAGTTCGTTTATGTTTTGGCGGAAGGCAACAGTTTGTCTCACCCGTTTGTTTGTGATGATTCCACGCCCATTTTTTTTCCTGATGAGTCTGCATCAAAAAATAGTCGACACGTGTCCCAGCGTTTCCTCCAATGCGCCTTAGGATCCGATAAAAAGAATAAAATAAGTTGGAAACGCTTTATTTTATGTATCGAGTTTGGAAAATGATATCGATATGATTTATTCAACTTCTAATGAAACTATTACACCTTGGAGTCCGCCTCAGTAGGTACGAGGTGACTGTGCAACTTTCGACGATATGATCCTTCTACCTTAGCAGCTGCTGAGGTATCTTCCACTGATTTTTAACCACACTGTAGACGAAGAAGGTGTCTGTCTGTATATTTAGTCAGGCGAGAATATATATATATTTTTTTAATGCATAAATGTCTGAAGGTTGTGTTGGTTTTGATGAATTTGGTCAATTGTAGGTCTATTTTTAGATTTATTGATGCCCACGTTATATATGTCGAGTTCAGGCGCCTGTGGAGATATAAAATGTTGCAAGTTCGAGGTACGACTGTAATATTAAGGGATTAAATAATCGTTATTTTGTCTGATTTAAATTGATTAAACAAATATAATAGTAATTTGGCAAGGATTTGAATCCAGATCCTGCTATTTCTGGTTCGGGTGCCAGGCTACGGCGCTTCGTACACAGCACGAAAAGTTCATATATGAGGTGTCTAGAATCAAAACAAGACACATCACTGGGGTCTCCCGTGGTCTAATGGCTAGCGCCTTGGATTCATAAGCGGGAGATGGTGGGTTCGATTCCCAACCTCCGGCAGGAATTTTATCATCCCACGGCTCGCTGGTAAAATTCCTCGCTGCACCCTGGATGTCGGCGCTAATGACCTAGATGTAGATGCGCCGTAAAAAAAAAAAAAAAAAAAGACACATCACTATTTTTACGATTTTGAGATAACAGTTGATAACAGATCATGCTGTTTTTTAATGTTGAAGTGGTAAGTTGGCTTCAAAATAACACATACATCAGTGTAGTTTAAAACTAAGTCACTTCAAAAATAAAAATGGCTTCAAAATAGATAATATAACAGATAACCTTCTTAATTTCTTCAAAAACAATCGTCTGCGATACAACTTTTAAGAAAATTATAAACATGTATAAAATTAAACATAAGACGTCTTCTGTTTTGGGTGTTTTTCTGTAAAATTTGGTTTCAGTGTCTTGTTTTGATTCTAGACGCCTCATTTATTCGTAACGTTTAATTCACATTGAAATCTGCAATTGGTGAATGTATCATTAAATTTCATGAGTGCGGTATATTTTATGTTATAAACGTTCTTTACAGTAATTAAACTCATATCACAAAATCAGCCAAAAGAAAATTAATTCATAATATTGTATGACACTTTAATATGCGCAGCTTTGATCGAGGAAATTGGAGACGGAGTGCAATCATTACAAAATATCCACCAATAGTCCATTAATTATTAACTCCTTTCTAACTAATTGGGCCAAAATTTGTATTTCCGTGATATTACCAGAATACATGCCATCTAAAATTAATAATATGTTATAAAGGGATTATAACATTTACCAATGATAGCAATTAATAATATGTTATAAAGGGATTATAACATTTACCAATGATAGCAATTAATTCATATTAATTACAATTTTAATCTGTCCTACATATTAATTTTGAATTTTTAGCTTTAAACGAGAGAAATCATCTTGAATCCTTTGTGTAAATTAAATGTCCCAGTATGATGAAAGCTGATATATTTTATAGTCCGGCGCGCATGAACTACTTCATTAAAAACGAAAATAACCATGTTGTGATATTAGAAGCTCAGGGTAAAGACTGATAAGTAATAATTTGGTTTCAAATCGAGAAATAATTAATATATGAAGTCCATGAAAAACAGATTATGAAATTCACTGGAAGAGACAAGTGAGAAACATCAATGGATTGCAGAATTTTTGACAGTTAAATTCTTATAATAAGTCTTACACCAAGCAACACCTTGAAAATCGTTTAATTCTATTTCCTACTTAACATTACTCATAAAAAGGGTAGCTCATATGCAAAACCTATTACGTAACGAATTGTTTTGCGAAAAATGTTCCGAGAAAAGGGAATCCTGCTGGTTAACGAACATGACCTTTCGTAATACCAACAGGGATGAGGAATAACCCTTCACAGCTGTACAACATACTTTTATTTCAACGTTTCGGACCGTTCGTCCATCTTCAGGCAATCATATCCTGTCACTACTTAAAATAACATTTCAAACGTCATAAATTAAAACAAATGATTCCTATAAGGAACCAAGTCAAAAACACTTGAAGACAATTAAAAATGTTCATCCTCACACAGCTATATTAGAAAATATGGCTGTGTGATGATGAACATTTTTAATTGTCTTAAGTGTTTTTGACTTGGTTCCTTATAAGAACCATTTGTTTTAATTTACGACGTTTGAAATGTTATTTTAAGTAGTGACAGGATATGATTGCCTGAAGATGGACGAACGGTGCGAAACGTTGAAATAAAAGTATGTTGTACAGCTGTGAAGGGTTATTCCTCATCCCTGTTGGTATTATTAATTAATACCTTTCATCTAGTCATAAAAAAAATGACCTTTCGTTTTTGCAAACTTTTTTTTTTTTTCTCTCATTTCTCATAAGATTCAGACCTTTTTAGCGCGTTTCCTACCTCCCTCTGTAGGGAGGAAACCCGGTTTTGAGGTTGACCCCTATTTTTGTAGAAGGAAGAACACGAATAGTCGAATAACTCAGGAGGATGTGATAATTATTTCGTGATGTTCTGCACGGCAGTGCGCTGACGACCATGAGGTTTTTACCACAATTTATATCAGGACATCGTCCGACGAAAAGTTATGGTGATAAATTCAAACGAATCACTGATCACACATGTAAATGCGACAATTCAACTGAACCGACTTACGACCATCTCCAGTACGACTGTACATTACTGGACGGGCCCAGGACAAAACTAATTTAGAACACTACCTTACAGGACAGAACTTGGCCCACTGACAAATACGACTTACTTCCTAAATATGTTAAGGAATTTGATGCAGTTATTTAAATAAACTGATTGTAAACACATGCAACTTTTTATTTCATATGTTTATATTTACTTTATTTTTTTTATGTAAGCTTTTTTTTAATTTTTATTATTCAATATTTATATTAATTATTCAATTAAAATGACTCATACGTATATGTACGCAATCAAAACACTTGTACTACCTAAAATGAATTGTAGAAGTTCATCAAAATAAACTGCCAAGATGGAGAGTTGCTACAACGTGAAAAACAAAACGCTCTTCCACAGAGAATTCGGTTCCTTTTTGAGGAAACGTGTTGTAATATTTTAGAATATGTCATTACAGTGAGTAAAAGATGTACTGTTTGCCAGTCTTCATTGGGTTTTCATAATACTAGTTCAAATGCCACAGTACAGACAAAATGTTGTATATTCGATTTACATGAATTTACTATGTCTTTGTTCAAGTAATAAGTGGCGAAAATAACGATATATATAATAGAAATAAAGATAATGTCAATCAATAAATTTTCTGTTTTTTCGTTGTTTTTTTTTACAAATTAAAATAGTGGCTATGTATAAAAAAATAATAATTATTTTGTTTTTCCTTTTGGTAAAATTGAAAATAATTTTCTGCATAACAAACAAACAATAAAAAAATATGATTTTAACATCCCTATTAAGCCCTTTATTTGTGGTCCGATTCATTAAACACTTCCAAGTCATTAAAGTCATTAAACACTTATGAAGCCTGTTTAGAGCTGCTTTAATGGCTTTTAATACGTGTTTAATACCCGTTAAATGTTTATCCCCTCGCTAAAACATGTTTTAATCTGCCTCGTTGAAACACGAAAATTAATCCATGAATTCGTTCTTTTCCAGCGTTCATGCTGTAAATTCGTCAGTTTAAAAGTTCTAACCGCTGAATGGCATATTGATCAATTACAACAGCTGATTCTGATGTTATATTCTGCTGAGGTTCATCTGTACCTTTTCATTACAGATTGAATTGAATTTCGGCGAGTTCCCCCCCTCCATCCTTTAGAAGCCTCAAAAAATTACCTGATGATTATGAATTTTTGTATCAAAATACTTTGTCTCAAACAAAGTATGTATTTTGTCATCCAGCACAATTCTTCCACCGGTACACTGTATTTCGGCAAATCTTCCACATCAGCGTAGCACTTAAGGCTTTACGTTTGCGAGGCTTTGTAATCGTTTTGCAAGTACTTTGAAATGAAGAATACTAGGAACCGCTTTTCTAATCTATAACTGTTTTCGTCGGTACAAGTAGACTTTTAGTTATGGTTAAAAGAAATAGTTTAAGGGTTGACGGATTGCGTTGAACATTCTCAAGCCCTTCGATATTCATTCAAGTTAAGATATGTTAATTTTGGAAACGAGTTAAGAAAGTGTTAGAAAAAAATGTTATAAACATTTAAAATCTGTTTTTAAATCTCGAAAATGGTTATAAGATCGGGGAAGGCAACTGCCAGTAGGATTACTATATATACTATTAGGAAAAACTATATTAGCAACAAACGGTTTTTCATAAGTGTGTCTGATGCGGTTTTGTGATTCTTTTTCTACGATTATTTTCTATTGATTTTTTATTATGTTTAGCAGTAAAATGTCTTTTCCAGTAAAACAAGGTGAACAAATGAAAAACGTGTTTGTTATTTTTTGTAAAGCATTTTCCATGCCTAAAATCCCACTTTTCCAAAGATCTTTTTGGGGTTGGTGTTTAAATTTTAACAAAAGTCAATAAATATTTTTGAAAATAAATAAGAAATATAAATGAGTGCTAATTTATTTTACGCTCATCAGAAAAAATAATGTTCATCTCAAAATCTGTATTTAATTTTTTAAATAAAACATTAGTATATTTCGATCTAGTAAATAAATTAATGATTCAACTAGCAATAATTGCTCCTCTGTAGCTCTTTATTGGTTACAGTATTTGTTCTGCACAAATTATTCATTTTTATATTATTTACAGATGTAATGATTTTTAACTGTCACTACTTCATAGTTATCCCACTAACTTTCCCTACTTTTTTGGTATCTATAGATTTAATTAATTGTTGTTACTTTTTATGTTCTCATTTTCTATTGCGATTTCTGTTAATGGAAAAGTAAGCCATGTTCTGCTAGAAAAAAAAAATTAAAAAATTACGTTAACGAAAATTCCAAATCTCTGAGGTACTTTTTGTAGGACAATATTTTATAAAAAAGTTTTATTATTTCTTACGTGAGAAAATTACTTATAGTAGTAAAAATAAATGGTTTTATTTTGGGAAATAGGCTGCTTTAGCCACATCTTAATTTTTAATTGATAATTTCATAGATGAGTTTAGTACAAGGGTAAAATGCGTTAAGAATATTTAAAACAGAATTAGGTTTTTTCCATGAACTTTCTTGATATTCTCTACTCAGACACCAAAAGCGACCTTTTAAAATGTAAACTACATTCTAAAGGGGTTTGAATATTATTACACTAGACGTCAGTTGAGGAACTTCAAAGAAAAATAACAGTTTGGTAAAAAAATATCCAACTAACTTATTAACTCTAGCTGAAGAGGAAGACTGTAATAACTGGCCAAAAGGAGATGAAAGATTTTTCTCTTTAATATCTAATACTTAGTTGTCGTTAATAATGCACAACGCCAGTTAAGGTGGTCCCAGGAAGCACTTAAGCTCCGTTAATACCCTTTCAAAACTTTACTAACCGTGAAAAAAAGCTTAAGGGTCTGAGCTCTCTAAATAGCGAGGATTAACACTCAGCTTGTCAAAGCTCCCACAATTTTCTTTGCTTCGCGGTTTTTTTTAAATAAATTTTTGCTGAAGAGGAGGCGCGGCATAATGAAAGGATTTAAGGAGCTCCAACGGAGTCATAATTAATGAGGTTGTTTCAGCGGTGGGGGGGGGGGGGCGAGAAGATTTGGCTGAGAGGGGCTTTACTCTCGGATTGGGTGATGCAAAGGGATCAAGACTGGGTTTCAATTTTAAGGATAATGAATTTTTTTGTCTCAGATACTTTTATCACTTGATCAGGTTCTATGGTGCGGGTTAGCGTTTATGTAATTTACATGTTACTGAAAAATGACACTATCGAAAGTAGAAGACCTGAAATTCATTAAGAGGAGATCTTTGAATGTGAATGTGCATTTTTCGTTTTCAATCTATACTGATTGCTGTTGGACTGATGGGTGACAAACTCTCGAATCTATATTCGCTCAGTGAAAGGAGAAAGTAACCACAATCAATAGGTTGAATCTGCCGACTATTTTACTGTCCAAAAGCTCCGTAATGAATAAATGTTTTTTCACTCTGGAATGTGGTGATTCTTAAATTCGATACTTTGCATTTGTATCAACGATCTGTTATTGGGGTTCGGGTCTTTTTTCTAAAGAAAAGTCTCCGCCCCTCGTGGAAATCTAAACCACTTGAAAATAGATAAATAAAATCTGCTTGTATAACATTAAGTAGAAACCTTTGTTTTATTATCAAGAATTAACGTGTTACAAGCAATAGAACAAAAAATTAGTATTTCACTAGCAACAGTTTCGTCTAAATCATGATTTTATAATGCGGAGATAATAGTCCGGAACGTGGAAGCCTGCGGTGCATGAAAAACAGTTCTTGCTTCATGTTGCACAGCCCCAAACACTGTTGCTACTAAGGTATGCGCCCCCTTGCCTCCTGCCGCCCCTTCTTGACGAGCCTTGCACATAAATTTACAACTTATTCTCCTGTCACCTTCCAGACGGGCGTTTGTCGGGCCCTGGCGAAGTGGCCGCTTTTCCAGAATGGCCGATCCACAGCCCGGTCAACTTAAATCAGGCAATTCTCAAGCCGAGGCACGCAAACCTCACGCACTTCTAGAACCTTGGGGCTTTATGGCAAGGCCTTAAAAAACCTCCAGAGAATGAAGGGTCCTTCCGCATAACTCACACCCTCTTTCTAAGGTCTTTTCTCAAAACTTAAAAACTCACTTATACACTCTTTCGCTCCCCTGACATATTCTTAACATTTTTCCCTCTCTCTTTTTATTTGCCGTTTTAAAAGTGAAACTTTGAGAGTAGTTAAACTTTTATGACGCTGACTGCGGGAGTTAAACTTGAAGAGAACGTCAAGAAAAAGTCCTTAAAAGTTAATAAAACACAAGAAAATGCAATATAGTTTACTGCTCTATGGAATAAAAAATTCTCACTGGCAGGTGTTTAAGATGTCGAATTTCGGAAAAATCTAATATTGAAAATATACTTTAAAAAAATATAATTATGATCGAAGTTGGTCAACGTTTATTTTTAATTACATTAAAAAAAGTCCGATTCGCAGGAACTGCGTCATCTTAGCGCGGTTCCGTTCTTATCTTTAGTGTTTATGAAGGCATAGAACAGAAACAGTTATTACTTTGTTTAGATCAATAGCGAAACACCTATCCAAATGAAATCTCAAACTAACCAGTCTTGAAAGGTCTTGATTTACAATCTTACCTGTATGGGTCAGCTATCCCATAAGTCGGGCAGAAATGCCTCCGCACAAAGGCATTTGGAAAGCCTTGGGATCTCTCTCTTTGAAACCTACATTTTTAACAATAAATTGATCTTCTTATTTTACTTAATCTGTTTTATTGTCAAATACATTATCCGACTATAAGCAATTTAAAAATAACAAGGAATAAAATAGACCAAAAGAACCATTCGAATAAACGAAATCAATTACTTTAAAGTTTTAAGCACTCATTTCTCCGATTGACATCGCCTGATTAAAACATTCTTTAGAACCTTTTTTGTAGAGCATTTAGTAAGCTTTCGAACGGTAACCTTCTGCTTCCCAAGATTGTCAACGGTTTTCGAGATACTAACGAAAGTATACAAAGTTACCAAAACTTTTCTTTTCTGTTAATAAAATATATTATTCTAACCCTTTCTTTACTCCAAACATAACCAAAATTTCAACATATTAGTGTTGATGAAATTCAAACATGCAGAAAATATTTCAACTGAATCCCATAATTCTAAGTACCAAAATCAAAGACAAAAAGAACAGTTCGAATAAGCGAAATCAATTACTTTAAAGGTTTAAGGACTTATTTCTCCGATTGACATCGCCTAATCAAAACTTTCATTAGAACCATTTTTGTAGAGCATTTAGTAAGCTCTCTAATGGTAATCTTGCGTTTCGCAAGATTCTCAACCTTTTTCGAAATATTAAGGAAAGTAAACAAAGTTACCAAAATTTTTAATGTCTGTTAATAAAATATTTTATTCTAACCCTTCCTTAACTCCAAACGTAACAAAAATGTCAACATATCAGTTTTAATGAAAGTAGAACATGCAGAAAATGTTTCAACTGAATCCCATGATTCTAAGTATCCAAACCAAAAACGGTATTCAAAAACTATTTTTCCAATTTTCTCGAAAACGGTTAAAGCTATCGCCTTGAAAATGATTTCATTCGTTTCCCTAGCCCAAGAAGCATATAAAACGTGTACTTACAAGCTTATGAACTCAAAAAAGTAAGCGTTACGATTTTTTTTGCGCAAATTTCGCCACAAACGCCATCTTCCAGTGGGCGGATTCTGCTGGTTAACGAACTTGACCTTTCAAATTGGAAGACGGATTTTTGTACCAAATTTCATCACAATCGGACCATTAGGGAAGCCAGAAATGAGCGAACAGACAAATATATATACATATATATATATATATATATATATATAAATATATACATATATATATAAATATATACATATATATACAAATTTGAACCACCGTTATTTTCGGTCTCTATGGGTTCTGAAACGCGAAATTTTTTAATCGGCACTTCCGGATTGTTTCATTGTATCAACCTTATAAGCGGGGTTCCTCCCTATGGGGGAGGGAGGAACCGCGTTAAAAATAAACACATAGATGCTGTGGCTTCGGACACTAGCTTACTTGAAAACGTAAACATATTTTTAAATTTACTTGATAAAATATAAATTATTATGTAAAGATTGTATTTATACTTTTATCTAATCTTTAATCTAATTATTGGACGAATTATGTCGATAACATTTTCCAAACTCAAGATATATATAAAGAATTTTCAATGTATTTTATTTTATTTCTCAGCTCCTGGGGCCCATTGGACACATTTCGGCTATTTATCGACACAGAATCATAAAAAAAATTGGGTACACTTGGTGACCTCACCACCCTATATTCCCCATGAGAGAAGAGAAATATAATACAAGAACATACGTAAATAAGAAATTCAAATTTTGGACGAATTTGATTCAATTGAAACTGCTTACGCTCGAACTAGGTGTATATTAATATAACAACTTATATTACATTTATTACTACTAGCATTCTTCCTTATCACATAGTCAGATTGAATAAAATAGAAAAAAAAGCCAAACAATTACATTTTTTTTTAAATAAGTTAAAAATACTAGTACATTTACATTTTAATAAATAAAACATAAAATAACAAGAGCATCTTATATTAGTGTTTTTTATTTTTTATTTAAAATACTCCATTGGTTTGTCAGAGGGATTATAATTTATTTGAAAATCTTTCGACTTATTGTCTCGTAAAAAACGAGTCATTCTAAACTAATGAATTAAATGAATGAAAATAGCGGTTTGATTCGTTTCAATTATTGATAAATATCACAATCCATTCATAAATTATACTCACTACTTAATTGGTTGCTGATTTTAGCTTGGGAATATTCGGTTCATTTCCTGAAAATGCAAATTTAATGGGAATTATTTGGTTAAGAGTTGATAATGCATGTCAATGCAATCCGAATAATTTACTAAATCCAATATAATGTAATATTGATCCCCAAAAAAAAACATAAATGTGAAATAGAGGCCAAGTTCCTCCCCCCACAAAGAAACACTCCCTTCCCCAAAAATATCCCCTCCTAAACACCCCCCCCCCCAAACGCATTACCATCCTACACTCCAAAAAATTAGTATGAGTTAGTGTATTAAGTGCACCATATTTTCAACCAAAAATATTTCCCAATACAAGAGATGATACAAGAAAGAAATGTCCAAGTTCATTACTTGGAAGACCTCATAGTTACTTACTAAGAACAGTAAAGACACTTCAACTGACCTTTAAAAACAACAATAAAAATACTTATATCCAGTTACTAAAATATCACTTTCCTCAAACAGGTGTATTCTTAAACTTGGCAATATTTTATTTGTGCCGAAATTATCTTTAGAGAGAAAACTAACATTGCCAAGTTTAAGAATATACCTGTTTGAGGAAAGTGATATTTTAGTAACTGGATATAAGTATTTTTATTGTTGTTTTTTAAGGTCAGTTGAAGTGTCTTTACTGTTCTTAATAAGTAACTATGAGGTCTTCCAATAATGAACTTGGACATTTCTTTCTTGTATCATCTCTTGTATTGGCAAATATTTTTGATTGAAAATATGGTGCACTTAATACACTAACTCATGGGTTTCGGTCGGAATGACGGGTTTCCGAAGGAAGTACAAAACTGGCGCGCCCCCGCCCCGGAAGCGGAGTCAAACACAACTTTTCAGGATTTTTCGATTTTTTTTCCTTTAACAACACCTCCATATCTATCATCATGCAAAATTTCAAGTCTCTAGCATCATGGGAAGTGACTAATAATTTTGATGAGTCAGTGAGTGAGTCCTATAAATCCCGATTTTCGATCGCTTATATCTCAGAAACTATTTGAGGTAGAATTATGAAAATTTCCACTTTTACTTACATCTAGTAGTATAATACCTGTGTAAAATTTCATAACTTTATCTTTACCTGGTTGAATGTTATGAGAGGGTAAATATCGGCTCTAAGACCTCCTGTAATGTACACACAGTATGCTTAGGCCGGAACTTGGCCTGGCGCACTACCGTGCGCCTAGATAAATGTTTAGTAGTAATTGGGTTTGGTATCCCATATCATATACACGTGAAAGTGGAATACATCATTAACAAGTTGTCCTTTACGGCCAATCACTCTAATAGAAATATTTTGTATATTCTTCTCCATCAAAACAAATTTTGAGATTACAGTAGAACTTGGATAATTCGAACCCCTAGGGACCGATAAAAAAAGTTCGAATTATCCAAAATTCGAATTACAAAAGTTTTCGAAAATAAAGGGCTAAAAAATCGAACTTTATATATTTTCGCATTTTTTAATTTTAAAAAAATATATACATTTTATTTAAAGAAACCCAAATATTTCATAAATTGATGATTATGTACATAAGTAATAAATAATTTAGCAAAAAAGTAAAAATAAAAGTCTATTGTTTTGAAAAAAAGTCATTTTCGTGGGCAAAAATGTTTTCTTTATTTTTCAGGTAAGTTGATAAAGTGTTAGGAGGAATTCCAAAGTCCTTGGCAATTTCAGATTTTTTCTTTATTCCTTTTTCAACTTTTTTAATCGCAGCTATTTTCTCTGACAACGTTAACGTTTTATAACTTTTAGGCCTCGACATTTTAAATCAACAATTCACTGAACTGCGCTGTACACCAGAAATTCAAGGCACAAACAATACAACAGATCTAGGCACCGACTGACTTATATCTGAATAAGAAATGAAGACCGGAGGGATGGTGGGAGGGAATTCTAGGATAAAAGGACAGGATGGTGTATGTAACACCAACCCCTGGAAGGGAGGAAGCGCGACCCACCACTTTGCAGAACTCCTAGAGTCCAAGAACTAGACTATGAGACCGCCGCGCTTCTTGTCCAGGAACCCCTACATCCGTATCATACTATCTTTCTTACCCGAGGGGAGAATATTTTCACAAGATTTAAGATCCGGCCGCCTCTATGCCCACTTCCCAATGGAGGTACAGACTCGTAAAAAAATCGAATTATCCAAAATTTTATTCGAATTAACCACGATTTTTTTACATTGTTTATGCCCTAAATTCTAGGGACAAAGAGAAATATTCGAATTAAAGACGATTTCGAATTATCGAAGTTCGAATTATCCATGTTCCAATGTATTTACTTCTATTTTTATAGATGCTAGAGGGGTGATCATTTTTTTTTTTTTTTTTATTTGTAAGCTTCTCATTTACTAATTTATAAATGTCAAATTACCACCTCAGCTAAAGGACTCGGTCGAATATTTTTGTTTATTATTTGATTTAATTATTTGAGCATGTACGTATTACAAGAAAATTTACTTTATTCATTCATTCATGTTATTAACAGGATTCACCAATCCCAGTAATAAAGTTTTTTTTTTTTTTCTTGCTCTAATATTTTTTTGTAGAACATTAAATGCCTTACATTTACATTTATAATGTCTTTCTATAGGGAAGTAACAATTTCTATGAGAAAGTTTATTTAATCATAACTCATCTGACTCAAAGAACGAAGTTTTATTACTTGAATAAACAATTGGGAGGAAAATTTATTTGAATTTAAATTTTTACCCCCTTTTATAATTAACTCAGCGGGGGGGGGGGGGGGGGGGAAATAAATAATAAAACATATAAAGGCTGGAATTAATGATATTTAATCGCGCAAAGAGAATCTAGTTCCTATAAATCAAATAATTTAGTTCATCCAGCTGTATTTGTTATCCCGGTTGACTATTTGGAGAGTAACAAACAATTTAGTTCATCCAGCTGTATTTGTTATCCCGGTTGACTATTTGGAGAGCAACAAACAATTTAGATCATCCAGCTGTATTTGTTATCCCGGTTGACTATTTGGAGAGTAACAAACAATTTAGTTCATCCAGCTGTATTTGTTATCCCGGTTGACTATTTGGAGAGCAACAAACAATTTAGATCATCCAGCTGTATTTGTTATCCCGGTTGACTATTTGGAGAGTAACAAACAATTTAGTTCATCCAGCTGTATTTGTTATCCCGGTTGACTATTTGGAGAGTAACAAACAATTTAGTTCATCCAGTTGTATTTGTTATCCCGGTTGACTATTTGGAGAGTAACAAACAATTTAGTTCATCCAGCTGTATTTGTTATCCCGGTGGACTATTTGGAGAGTAACAAACAATTTAGTTCATCCAGCTGTTTTTGTTATCCCGGTTGACTATTTGGAGAGTAACAAACATTTTTTCAACTCATTTGAAAACGTTTATTTTCTTCCATTATTTCGCTTTCATAACAATAACAATTTTCAATTTTTATAAATTAGTTTAATAGTTTTGGTTATGGTAATTTAACAAAGTTTCATTTGTCAGCGAAAAAATTGTTAAAGTAAGTATGAATAGTTTTAATATTTATTTAAACATAATTAAAAAAATGTTTTATAGAATTTCAATAATGCCATATAAATGCAAATGAAACAGAGTAGGTATGATATAAATTATGCGTATGTTTTAATGTTTCTATGCTTAAATACCACGACGAGAAAGGATTGTCTATATATAATAAACGTATTATTGAAATAACAACTCACGGAAACACATGACTAAACTACCCTCATATGGTAGTCGATATACACGTCGCTAAAAAAAAAAAGAAAAACACATATTTCATAGACTTTGACAAACGGATTTCCTTCATTTATTTATTTATTTAATTATATGATATTATTACAATTTAATTTTTTAAGTACTTAATTTTTTTATATATCAGAAAAATAGATAAATCTATCATTGTGGATTATACAGCTATAATCTACTGAAACGTACAGTCAATACACGACTTTATTAGATACATTTACTAAAACTAAATATAAACATTACAGATACAATAAAACTCTTTAATTTCAATTTGTTATAAACAATTTTTTGATTATAGCAATAGGTATTAGGTGAATCACTTCGTAGCGGAAGCAGGAATAAATAAATAATGTTCGTACTATAATTGATGGAGTGAGAATGTCTTGTTGAAGTAATTATATACGTTTACTACATAAAAGCTTCCATAACCGAGTTGTTCGGTCATATTCTGGCAGTATGTGCTTCATAGTGAGGGGGTTAATAGCCAATTCTTGTGTGGCACAGTATAACTTTTAATATTTCTTATATTCTTGATATTAAATAGTTATCTAATTCATATATGAAGATTAGATAGTTAGCCGTCGAGGTGATAAACAATTAGGGAATAGTTGGGATTCGGCTAAAGAAAAACCTCAATAAGATTTTTGTAAAAAAATCTATATTACGGACGTTTCGGCTACTCTTTGGTAGCCTTCGTCAGCAATGAAAAAGCCGGGAGGCAGAGGAAGACCAAAGTTGAACCAAAGAGTAGCCGAACCGGCTACCTAAGAGTAGCCGAAACGTCCGTAATATAGATTTTTTTTACAAAAATTGTATTGAGGTTTTTCTTTAGCCGAATCCCAACTATTCCCTGATTGCTCTAATACATATATTTTGAATCCTACACCATCAAATCCCATCTTGAACAAGCAAGACGATATCTGACGTGTTTCATTAGTTCAAAGTGGTTTTACTAAATAATAAAAGCCAAGTCCTCAAATGGAATTAATTTTATGATGGGGAAAAACTAACGCTTGTGGAATACAGATATGTGAATGTTTGCCTGAGAAAAAGCTTTTCCGCAGAGGAGATGTAGGGATGCATTTTCTCCAAGAGGGAATATAACTCGAAGAGAACAATAGCCCATTAAAATAGGAAATAAATGCACTGAATCAGATGGAGGAAGTAGTTAAAATGTTGTTTGCATATGAAAATCGCCTTAGTTTTCTACTTCCCCAGCTACTGTTTGCTAACTATCGTTCAACTAGAATATTATCTTTCTTCATAAGTTTTGATGCCCCTTTTTTAATAACACAGACTTTTTTGGGGCCGCTTTTTAAAAGTTACCACCCTTTTTCATCCAGCTTAGTGGTGGGATTTTCATACACTAAGTGTTGAAGAATTTTTTTTTCTACGAATAGTACTCAAAGAATTAAATTGCGCAAGCTAATTTTCTATTTTCTGGCTAAGATGTTTTTTTTTTTTTAGTGTTTTATGTAATAATTTATAAATTTCCAAATAGACATACTATATAAAAATGAATTTAAGTTTTTCTAGTTTCTTGATTATATATAAAATAATTAACTAATAAATAATATAATAAATTAGCATAGGGGACCACAAAAGTCAAAATTAACTTTATTTCATAACAATATCTTGGAACGAATTTAAAAAGAAAATACTATTAAAAAAAGAGACAAAGAGTTAACAGGATTATTAGAGAGTCTAAAGTCATGGATAATGGGCAAATATCTGACTTATATGTAGAATTCTTTGAAATATGCTGCTATTTGTGTGTTTTTATATATGTGTGTTTATAGAGATATAAATGATTTGGCCCTGATTGCGGAAGGTTCTCTAAAACTGAGGTAATGATTTATATTTTAATTACTTCTGAAAAGGAGTCAATGATACGTGAAACAGGTAGAACATAATAAATGGTTATTCAAAAGTGAGGTTTAGTTAAAGAAATTTGAGATTTTGCACAAAGAATACACGAACTCCTATTTCATATTCGAAAAATGCTGCACTATATGTTTTTTGTGTGTATATGTGTTTATGAATAGTTTAAATGAGTTATTTACACTATTTGTAATAGTAGAAAGGACATATGAATATATTTTTCGCAAATTCTTCGTGAGAATGACCTGAAGAGCTTTTTGCCTTCCGAAAGGTCTAAAAAAGGTCTTATGGGAACGTCTTATTAATTTATTCATTTTGCAACTTTGTATTTTTAATTTTCAGATTTATTTGTTATTTATTTAACTACGAAAGTAGAATAATTTTTTTTTTTTAGGAACGTTCATTACGACAAAAGTAGAATTACGACATGAGTAGATTTACGACATAAATAAATCGTGATTTAGGCTCATAACATTTCGTTTATATTTTATTCGGAATTTAGTCTTATCCCATTTCTTTTAGTACTTAGAAGCATACCTCAGCACTAAAAGGCTTGCCTGCACTGATATCTCGCAAAACGCTATTATCAGACTATCAAAGGAGCCGCCCGGGCTCAAATATGGGCCTTAATCGTTCGAAAGTCAAGAGCTATTTGACTTTTAAATCCGAAGCAGTCATACGTCGCACGTCGCCATTTTGTCTGAGGTAATTTTTCTCCCTGGAAGTCTGACTTTGCTTAAATCCATTAATCCCCTACGTTCAGCTGGGACTCTTCCGGGCGCGAATCCTCTTAAGACAAAGAGGAGATTTAAATAAAGGAGCATAAGAGATGGGGTTATAATTCTTAAAAGGGGTGAATAATTTGTCTGATCTTGTTCTTTCATGGGACTTTAGCCGGGTAAAAGCAGGCTTAGCCCTAAATGAGGGGTGAAGGCGTTTACTTTGCAAGGAATTTAAATACAGAATAAGAAGTTGAAACTGATTCGTTTGCTGAGGATAAAGTTAAAATTATTGCATTATCAGCGATTTCAATTAAGACGCCTGATAATGCTCGATCAGATTTAAATGTTTCTTAAATAAAAGAGAAACTCTATACGCAGGAGCTGTATAACCAAGCGAATACTACAGCAATGTTACGGCGCATGGGAGATGAATGGGATCATGAGGTAGATACAAAATACACATAAACAATAAAATCCTGTATTTAAATCATATATATTTGTAATTAACAAATAGCTGTTTAAAAACAAATCATTTTTCTTGCTTATAGCTACAACTGGCCGTTAATTTTTTTAGCTAGAAAGCTATTTTAGCTTTACTTTATTAGCCTTATTTATATTTGAAACTTCATAAAAGTAATTAACCGTTCAGCAAAGTTTTTTTTTTTTTTTTTTTTTTTTTTTTTTTTTTTTTTTTTTTTTTTTTTTTTACGGCGCATCGACATAAATCTTGGCCATTAGTGCCGAGCAAAGTAATTACCGACATTTTTATTTGTGATCAAAGCAAAATGTTTATTTAACAAATGGAAGAAAAAAAACCCAGTAAAAATCACATAAAATGTCGTAAAACCGCGGCTTAGAGAGCTAGTCCTAGTATCTGCGGGTTGATTCTGCGATGTGAAATGCGTAAGGATCAACTCCCATTTTCTCATGGAGCATGGTGATTCGAATGAAATAGGTGTTGGCAAGGTGTTGGATGAAATCCGCAGGACTTACTTGTGTAAAGTCTGAAGTCGTCTGATGTCCATTTGTTCCATACCGCACGGGGCGCGTAAGTCAGTATTTGGGGTATCATGGTCTTGAAAAGGCATGTGACTAGTGAATGCCGGGGTGATGTTTTTCTGTTCACCAGCGGATACAGTTTTTGGTAGTATAGTGTGCGTCTGTCGTAATTTTATGTTAATGTTTTCAAATAAGTTGAGTATCGAAGTATAATCCTTGATAGCACACATCCTGATCCTTCGGACACCAAGGAACTAGAAGTCCTTCCAATTGGATTTTAGGAATTTCTTTGTTCAAAAACCTCCGCAGTAAAAATACATTAGTTTTAGTCGAATTAAGGGCCAGTCGCCATTTCCTGAACCAGTGGGCCAAGGAGTTCACCGAGGCTTGCAGATTGCAAACCATCGTGTTCAGATTCCTGTTACTGAACAAGACGAGAGTGTTGCTGGCAAATGTTGGAAGATGAGCGAAGAAATCTGCCTGCAAGGATATAAGTGTACTAGACGGCAAGGTTCATAATAAAACATATTACAAAACGTAATGTGACAAAAAATAAATAAAAACTGGAGTCTAACGAATTGCATTTAATCTAAGCGAAGCTTGAACGTGTACGGGACTGAATGACAGAGCACGGAGACCAGCCCACACAAATCAAAACCGGTTTTCAGCATTTCCAAAGGCGCGGCTTCTTTTCTCTCATCGTTTATTTACATCTGCTCCAATGCGCGAAAACAGAATGCCTAGAGGCGTATGAAAATATTTAACTGCATATCTTTATGTAATCACATCAAATGCATACATGGAATATAGGCAAAACACAGGTGTTAATAATTGTGGTAAATTTACATCCGTAAAAAATGAAAGTTGCTAGGCCACTAGCACTTTATTGTGGAGATGAGTGTTTGAATTAAAAACTGTCAAGTAAAAGTTATTCAACATTTGAAGGAGGAAATTTAAAATGAGGCATACGTATACGTTTCAGAACTAATAAATCATAAAAGTAGCATATCTATATATATATTAGTCCCATTACAGGCCACTGAGCTTACCTCGTCCTTATCTTTATATACATACAACTTGTTAATATTACGATCGAGCCCACATAAAATAAGAGTATATACTTACGGATTATTATTCTTAAGTCCTTGATCTAATTTTAATTTTTTATCATTAATTATTTATACATACTCATATTTCTGTTTACAAAGTCAAATTAAAAATAATCACCACACAGAAAAACCTAAGATATTCCTTTCATATAACTAATCCTCCGTTTCTTTTCTTTTTTCAGGTATGGATAATTTTATTTCATCGTTCGAAATTGAAGAATAAGGTAAATACTGCCTTTGTTAATATCAACAAGTTTTTATGAACAACTATAATGCACAAGGGTTGGTCACTTTCTAAGATAAGCACGGTTATTCATTACAAATTGACGATACTGTCAAACTGACATCATTTTCGTATTTCCTGAATGCAAAAAATTGACCAAAATTTAAAGAGGATTTGCTGGATTTGTACATTGTTGTCTTTTTTAAACTTTTATTCAGCTTGTCGAAAATAATATAATTGTAAAATTGCCCAGAATTATGCAGTAGGCCATAGCGATAATACTCCAGCAATTCTGAGACCTATTCGACTGGGAGTTACAAAAAGAAAGTGTACAAAACTTCGATTTTGACTCCCTCTTATGTACCCATTTTCTTAATAAAGTGTTCTGCTAAGAATATTCTAGTAATAAATTTCCACGTCGTAATATATATATATATATATATATATATATATATATATATAGAGAGAGAGAGAGAGAGAGTGAGAGACAATCAGTCCCGTAACAGACTACAAGAGAGACCACATCTGATTCTTGACCATAATGCTCACGGAGATATTTGCCCAGTGATTTCCTACGCCCAGGTGATATTACCCTTTCAAGGTACCCATTAATAAATTAATTAAAGGCTGTCTGATCCTAGGGCTGTTCTGTGACATAAATCCACCGACGAACGAAGACACTAGACGATAAAATCTCAAGTTTTTAAATCAGGTTCTCGGGCATATTATTCGTGTCAGCTAAACTCGCCCGGACATGTATATATATATATATATATATATTTGTGTGTGCGAGTGTATATTGCGGAATTTATAAACATTTTTTTAACTAGGTGGACTCTAAAAAAAAAAATTATAAGTTTTGTATATCAGTACGTTTTTCAACAGAATAAGAATCTAAGGAGTTAGACTTGGAAGACAGTATCATCATTTCCTAGGAATTCCAGTACCTCATGTGATATGGAAAGCTTAAAATAAAAATCCATATTTTGCGTCTACTATTTGTGGTAGAATTTAATTTGTTGAGCTGATTTTACCGTTAAACAAATTTAAAAACATGCAAGAGTTAAACGTCGAAGAAAAGTGAGAATTTTAGAGCTAAAATGGACGTCATGGTCAGTTGTAGGCGGAATGGACCCACTCCCTCCGTTTTTCAACCCCTGCCCGTGATAAAAACCAGTCTCTTCTTCTTGATGTCTAGTTATCTTGACAAACTCATTGTACTTGCTTAATGAATTTTAAAATCATGGGAAAAGTTACGAACACCTTCAACGGAGCGATATATAAACTTCACTGCTTCAAGCTCGGCTGAGATGGTTTATTCAAATCTATGAGTTATCGAATTGTCATCCTCCCGTGAACACCAAAATATCCAAAAATGTATATTACTTTGTGTCTTCTAAACGTAACACAAATTTATTGATTTTAGTTTTATCAAAAGTAAACCATTCAAACTTAAACCGAAAAACTTCAACATTTCAGAGAGCTCTGCGTAAACTGTCTTATATCTGATTTCTTTTGAATCAATATACACTTATATAATCTCCACATGGAACTTTTGTAGAGTGCGAACAGTTAAGTACACAACAAGTTGAATACGTTTTAAGCTTTCCTCTATTGCTATCACCTTGGCTGTGTTTGGACTACACTAATGTATTTTTTATGTAAATGAGTTGACATTTGGAACCAAAATTTAAAAACATTGGTATAACTAAATGATCATTGTCAACGGTACTTATCATTAATTTATAATAATATTTTTATTCATTGAATATTGGTGTTGTATAAAAGATGGTCCATGGTTGATTGTATTATGGAACTGTATTTTTTTGTATTGCTGTGAACTTTGTTTTGCTGGGTTTTGGAATATCATTATGACATCTAATTATAAGTGCACAAGACAGTCTTTACCTAACCCTTGTGGAGAATGTTAGAATCAGTGCATCACCTCAAGTCATTTTTATTTATTCATTCGACCATTGCAGCAAGGCCTGTTTGGTGTTGCGTTTCTCAACAACTGCCGTTAACAGTTAAAAATACGATTTTCAATAAAACCGAGTAGTAAACTAGTAACAACCTAGTTATATGTCTTTGGAAATCCTAAAGAAATTATGATAATGTACGAAGTGGCTCGGACATTTTGAATCTCATGTGAAGCTGAATTTTTATTCTCTTCAGTATATTTATACCTGAGAACTCCCAGGAGGTTTCACGTAGACGTGGACTTAAAATAAGATAATATATTGTAAGGAAACTGGAGCAAATTCAGTGAATTTTATTTTTCTACATGGTTTTAGGTCTTAGGTTTTATCTATATTTATTCTAGAGGTACTTATTTGATGTCCAATTATTCATATTTTTATCATTAGCTATTTCTAATCCAATCAATTATTGTCTTTGAAGAATACTGTTTTGGGGCTAATTTTAATACCAGATAGGCCTATTGTTTTAGTTTTCGCGACTTATACTGCCCATCTTATGAGTTATACCAGAAATAATAATTCCCACACATTGTGTGCGTGAATAGTTTGATGATGGCGTAATTAACCATTCATAATCAAATAAAATCAATAATATAGTTATTGTCCTTTCTTAAAGCATAGATGCATATCTAATAAGGAGACTTTAATCCTGGTTAATTATTATTTGATAATCGCAATAAATTATGCTGTCAAAGGCCTGTAATAATACTTTATCAAGATGTCTTCCCCTTGTTGTGCTATCTTCCGTCCAGTGAAGTCCTTGGACTGTTAAGTCACTGTACTAACAATTTATAGAAACATACTCGCTCCTTCATAGCCTTGAAGCCTCTCATGTGACTTTTCACGACAAACCTCCGGTGTACAAAGCTTAGAAGTTGAAGGATACTTACATTCTCAGGAGATCAGCGAATGGCTAATAAATTTTAATGTTTTATCTCTGGCGAGCATTTAGCTAAGCGCTGGTTTGTCGACTTCGAATTATTGTAAGCGTGATTTAAATTTATTATTATTATTATTTATATTTGGGCCCGGCTGGAACACAAGAAGTGCAAAAAACGCTCTTTCGAGTTATTTGTACCAATATTTGATTAATTCTTTCGGAATGATCTCTTTTTCTTTTATCAGATTAAGCTGATCTATTCCAGCTCTCTGTACCTTGTAACATAAATTTTATGAAGAACTGCCTGGTGTCGTATTGTAGACTACACGAAGTATAAAGATCTTTAAAGGAAGACAATAGGAAAATCTCAGATAGAGAACGTTTTATAAACATATATACATATATATATATATATATATATATATATATATATATATATATATATATATATGTATATAAATTCATACCCCAATTTCTACTCAATATTAGACTATTATTGGAACCGCTAAACCCCTTGAAGATGTCACTACTGTTTTCATTTCTTGATAATGCAATTTTTATTATTATTTAATTCCGGAATTTCATCGGCTGGACTCTAATTAAATTTTATACATACAATTTCAGTTTAATTCTAGCTAATCTAGGCGCACGGTAGTGCTTCAGGCCAAGTACCGGCCTAAGCATACTGTGTGTATATTACAGGCGGTCTTAGAGCCGATATTTACCCTCTCATAACTTTCAACCAGGTAAAGATAAAGTTATGAAATTTTATAAGTAGGTATTACACTACTAGATGTGAGTAAAACTGGAAATTTTCATAATTCTACATCGAATAATTTCTGAGATATAAAAAACGAAAATCGGGATTTATAGGACTCACTCACTCACTGGCTCATCAAAATGATTAGGCACTTCCCATGATGCTAGAGACTTGAAATTTTGCATGAAGATAGATATGAAGACGTTATTAAAGGAAAAAATCGAAAAATCGCGAAAAGTTGTGTTTGACTCCGCTTCAGGGGCGGGGGCGTGCCAGTTTTCGGAAACCCATCATTCCGTCCGAAACCCATGATGTGGGGTATCAAATGAATTGTCTCGGTATGAAGAACCTATATTTGATGTTTTAAGAAACAATTAGACGCATATAGGCTCGGTAAAAATCTTATACCAGCTGTCTGTCTGTATGTTTGTTCCTCTTACAAATCCGTACCGTTTGACCGATTTTGACCAAACTTGGGACACAGATGGGTCTTGATACGGGGAGAATCATAGGCTAGGTTAAATTGTCTATCAGCTGTCTGTCTGTCTGTTTGTTCCTTATACAAATACACACAGTTTGACCAATTTTGACAAAATTTGACACACATGTTGGTCTTTCTCCGGGTAGTTTCATAGGCTAGTCAAAATCGTCTATCAGCTGTCTGTCTGCATATTTGTTCCTTACACAAATTCACTCCATTTGACCGATTTTGACCAAACTTGGCACACAGGTAGGCCTTGGTCCGGGGAATGCACTAGGCTAGGTAAAAAAGGTCTTTCAGCTGTCTGTCTGTATGTTTGTTCCTTAAACAAATTCACACCGTTCGGCCTATTTTGACCAAACTTGGCACGCAGGTAGGTCTTGATACGGGAGTGTCATATTACCTATGACGTTTTCTACTTTTTGTTCCATCGAAATGCCATCATTCCTTCTGAACCCCATCATGTGGGGTATCAAATGAAACGTCTTGGTAAGGAGAACCTATATTTGATGTTTTAAAAAACATTTCGACATATCTTAACAAAAACAGTTGTGATGTAAATTCTTTACATTCTTTCTTTAATTTCTTAAATGTAGTAAATAAAGTCGTAGGGGTTCACTGCATAATATACTTCAAAGCAGATACTAAGTTTTTTTAAAGTCGAGCCATCTAAATTACAAAGTTTAGGATTACAAACCCAAAATGTATCGTCTTTGTTTCTTATATTTTTCTTGAAGGCCTTCTGCACTTTCCCTATTGTGATCTTTATCCTCGGGATAAGGTTCCTGTGTTTTACAGTGTAATAGTTTAGTTAAGAGAGCAATCAATTTGTCCTCTAGAGTAATGTCATCTGGAAGAGCTTCTAACTTTTCTAGTCTAGTGATTAGATGTATGTAGGTTGATTATTGGTATCAAATATCAAGCAGTAAGGAGAACCTTATGCAGAATCCAAAGACCCTGGTTTTATATGAAGTACAAACGCCAGTAGGTATGCGGCAACTAAATTCTATTTAATACTTAGAAAAAAGTAATGAGATCCCAAAAAAAAACATAAATGTGCAATAGAGGCCAAGTTCCTTTCCCCACAAAGAAACACTCCCTTCCTCAAAAATATCCCCTCCTAAAACCCCCCAAAAACGCCTTACCATTCTACACTCCAAAAAAGTAGTATGAGTTGGTGTATAAATTCAACCAAAAATATTTGCCAATACAAGAAAGAAATGTCCAAGTTCATTACTTGGAAGACCTCATAGTTACTTACTAAGAACAGTAAAGCCACTTCAACTGACCTTTAAAAACAACAATAAAAATACTTATATCCAGTTACTAAAATATCACTTTCCTCAACCAGGTATATTCTTAAACTTGGCAATGTTTTTTTATGCCGAAATTATCTTTAGAGAAAAACTAAACATTGCCAAGTTTAAGATTATACCTGGTTGAGGAAAGTGATATTTTAGTAACTGGATATAAGTATTTTTATTGTTGTTTTTAAAGGTCAGTTGAAGTGTCTTTACTGTTCTTAGTAAGTAGCTATGAGGTCTTCCAAGTAATGAACTTGGACATTTCTTTCTTGTATCATCTCTTGTATTGGCAAATATTTTTGGTTGAATTAATAGACCAACTCATACTACTTTTTTGGAGTGTAGAATGGTAAGGTGTTTTTGGGGGGTTTTAGGAGGGGATATTTTTGAGGAAGGGAGTGTTTCTTTGTGGGGGCAGGAACTTGGCCTCTATTTCACATTTATGTTTTTTGGGGGGGATGTAATACACAAATGTACATTGATTTTTATTCCATATCTCACTTGGATTTCTTATGTACGAATTTTCATCAAAGACATAAAATGACAGTTGTAAATAAAACTCATCGACTTGCCAATTGTACGTATTAGTTACCATACAAAGTTTTTCGTTATTTATTTAATACAAAAAAAACAAAATCTTTTTTCATTCATTCTGGAGTAGCATAAATTTTGTTTGGGTATATTTATCCGCTGATTCCATGGAAAACATTGAATTTCTCATATCAGCATGTTGTATATTAGTGATTAGCCTAGAGAACAGCAATTTGGACAAGCAGCTGAGCAGTTTGTCAACAAAGGAGAGGCTGTGGAATTGGCAGAGGCCCCTCCCCTCCTACAAACCACTTAAGAGATACATTAGCAAGTTGAGAGGCAAGTAGAGCTTCGACCGGGAAGAAATTGAACACAGCCACAGGTCTCCCTTAGTCTGGTGTTCCGCAGGGATCTTTCTTCAGTCCTACACAATTCGCTTTAGACGCTCCTTCTCCCCTTCATGCCGTTCCTAGCAGTGTAATTTACACAGGTTCTCTAAAACTGAGGTAATGATTTATATTTTAATTACTTCTGAAAAGGAGTCAATGATACGTGAAACAGGTAGAACATAATAAATGGTTATTCAAAAGTGAGGTTTAGTTAAAGAAATTTGAGATTTTGCACAAAGAATACACGAACTCCTATTTCATATTCGAAAAATGCTGCACTATATGTTTTTTGTGTGTATATGTGTTTATGAATAGTTTAAATGAGTTATTTACACTATTTGTAATAGTAGAAAGGACATATGAATATATTTTTCGCAAATTCTTCGTGAGAATGACCTGAAGAGCTTTTTGCCTTCCGAAAGGTCTAAAAAAGGTCTTATGGGAACGTCTTATTAATTTATTCATTTTGCAACTTTGTATTTTTAATTTTCAGATTTATTTGTTATTTATTTAACTACGAAAGTAGAATAATTTTTTTTTTTTAGGAACGTTCATTACGACAAAAGTAGAATTACGACATGAGTAGATTTACGACATAAATAAATCGTGATTTAGGCTCATAACATTTCGTTTATATTTTATTCGGAATTTAGTCTTATCCCATTTCTTTTAGTACTTAGAAGCATACCTCAGCACTAAAAGGCTTGCCTGCACTGATATCTCGCAAAACGCTATTATCAGACTATCAAAGGAGCCGCCCGGGCTCAAATATGGGCCTTAATCGTTCGAAAGTCAAGAGCTATTTGACTTTTAAATCCGAAGCAGTCATACGTCGCACGTCGCCATTTTGTCTGAGGTAATTTTTCTCCCTGGAAGTCTGACTTTGCTTAAATCCATTAATCCCCTACGTTCAGCTGGGACTCTTCCGGGCGCGAATCCTCTTAAGACAAAGAGGAGATTTAAATAAAGGAGCATAAGAGATGGGGTTATAATTCTTAAAAGGGGTGAATAATTTGTCTGATCTTGTTCTTTCATGGGACTTTAGCCGGGTAAAAGCAGGCTTAGCCCTAAATGAGGGGTGAAGGCGTTTACTTTGCAAGGAATTTAAATACAGAATAAGAAGTTGAAACTGATTCGTTTGCTGAGGATAAAGTTAAAATTATTGCATTATCAGCGATTTCAATTAAGACGCCTGATAATGCTCGATCAGATTTAAATGTTTCTTAAATAAAAGAGAAACTCTATACGCAGGAGCTGTATAACCAAGCGAATACTACAGCAATGTTACGGCGCATGGGAGATGAATGGGATCATGAGGTAGATACAAAATACACATAAACAATAAAATCCTGTATTTAAATCATATATATTTGTAATTAACAAATAGCTGTTTAAAAACAAATCATTTTTCTTGCTTATAGCTACAACTGGCCGTTAATTTTTTTAGCTAGAAAGCTATTTTAGCTTTACTTTATTAGCCTTATTTATATTTGAAACTTCATAAAAGTAATTAACCGTTCAGCAAAGTTTTTTTTTTTTTTTTTTTTTTTTTTTTTTTTTTTTTTTTTTTACGGCGCATCGACATAAATCTTGGCCATTAGTGCCGAGCAAAGTAATTACCGACATTTTTATTTGTGATCAAAGCAAAATGTTTATTTAACAAATGGAAGAAAAAAAACCCAGTAAAAATCACATAAAATGTCGTAAAACCGCGGCTTAGAGAGCTAGTCCTAGTATCTGCGGGTTGATTCTGCGATGTGAAATGCGTAAGGATCAACTCCCATTTTCTCATGGAGCATGGTGATTCGAATGAAATAGGTGTTGGCAAGGTGTTGGATGAAATCCGCAGGACTTACTTGTGTAAAGTCTGAAGTCGTCTGATGTCCATTTGTTCCATACCGCACGGGGCGCGTAAGTCAGTATTTGGGGTATCATGGTCTTGAAAAGGCATGTGACTAGTGAATGCCGGGGTGATGTTTTTCTGTTCACCAGCGGATACAGTTTTTGGTAGTATAGTGTGCGTCTGTCGTAATTTTATGTTAATGTTTTCAAATAAGTTGAGTATCGAAGTATAATCCTTGATAGCACACATCCTGATCCTTCGGACACCAAGGAACTAGAAGTCCTTCCAATTGGATTTTAGGAATTTCTTTGTTCAAAAACCTCCGCAGTAAAAATACATTAGTTTTAGTCGAATTAAGGGCCAGTCGCCATTTCCTGAACCAGTGGGCCAAGGAGTTCACCGAGGCTTGCAGATTGCAAACCATCGTGTTCAGATTCCTGTTACTGAACAAGACGAGAGTGTTGCTGGCAAATGTTGGAAGATGAGCGAAGAAATCTGCCTGCAAGGATATAAGTGTACTAGACGGCAAGGTTCATAATAAAACATATTACAAAACGTAATGTGACAAAAAATAAATAAAAACTGGAGTCTAACGAATTGCATTTAATCTAAGCGAAGCTTGAACGTGTACGGGACTGAATGACAGAGCACGGAGACCAGCCCACACAAATCAAAACCGGTTTTCAGCATTTCCAAAGGCGCGGCTTCTTTTCTCTCATCGTTTATTTACATCTGCTCCAATGCGCGAAAACAGAATGCCTAGAGGCGTATGAAAATATTTAACTGCATATCTTTATGTAATCACATCAAATGCATACATGGAATATAGGCAAAACACAGGTGTTAATAATTGTGGTAAATTTACATCCGTAAAAAATGAAAGTTGCTAGGCCACTAGCACTTTATTGTGGAGATGAGTGTTTGAATTAAAAACTGTCAAGTAAAAGTTATTCAACATTTGAAGGAGGAAATTTAAAATGAGGCATACGTATACGTTTCAGAACTAATAAATCATAAAAGTAGCATATATATATATATATTAGTCCCATTACAGGCCACTGAGCTTACCTCGTCCTTATCTTTATATACATACAACTTGTTAATATTACGATCGAGCCCACATAAAATAAGAGTATATACTTACGGATTATTATTCTTAAGTCCTTGATCTAATTTTAATTTTTTATCATTAATTATTTATACATACTCATATTTCTGTTTACAAAGTCAAATTAAAAATAATCACCACACAGAAAAACCTAAGATATTCCTTTCATATAACTAATCCTCCGTTTCTTTTCTTTTTTCAGGTATGGATAATTTTATTTCATCGTTCGAAATTGAAGAATAAGGTAAATACTGCCTTTGTTAATATCAACAAGTTTTTATGAACAACTATAATGCACAAGGGTTGGTCACTTTCTAAGATAAGCACGGTTATTCATTACAAATTGACGATACTGTCAAACTGACATCATTTTCGTATTTCCTGAATGCAAAAAATTGACCAAAATTTAAAGAGGATTTGCTGGATTTGTACATTGTTGTCTTTTTTAAACTTTTATTCAGCTTGTCGAAAATAATATAATTGTAAAATTGCCCAGAATTATGCAGTAGGCCATAGCGATAATACTCCAGCAATTCTGAGACCTATTCGACTGGGAGTTACAAAAAGAAAGTGTACAAAACTTCGATTTTGACTCCCTCTTATGTACCCATTTTCTTAATAAAGTGTTCTGCTAAGAATATTCTAGTAATAAATTTCCACGTCGTAATATATATATATATATATATATATATATATATATATAGAGAGAGAGAGAGAGAGAGAGAGAGAGAGAGAGAGAGAGTGAGAGACAATCAGTCCCGTAACAGACTACAAGAGAGACCACATCTGATTCTTGACCATAATGCTCACGGAGATATTTGCCCAGTGATTTCCTACGCCCAGGTGATATTACCCTTTCAAGGTACCCATTAATAAATTAATTAAAGGCTGTCTGATCCTAGGGCTGTTCTGTGACATAAATCCACCGACGAACGAAGACACTAGACGATAAAATCTCAAGTTTTTAAATCAGGTTCTCGGGCATATTATTCGTGTCAGCTAAACTCGCCCGGACATGTATATATATATATATATATATTTGTGTGTGCGAGTGTATATTGCGGAATTTATAAACATTTTTTTAACTAGGTGGACTCTAAAAAAAAAAATTATAAGTTTTGTATATCAGTACGTTTTTCAACAGAATAAGAATCTAAGGAGTTAGACTTGGAAGACAGTATCATCATTTCCTAGGAATTCCAGTACCTCATGTGATATGGAAAGCTTAAAATAAAAATCCATATTTTGCGTCTACTATTTGTGGTAGAATTTAATTTGTTGAGCTGATTTTACCGTTAAACAAATTTAAAAACATGCAAGAGTTAAACGTCGAAGAAAAGTGAGAATTTTAGAGCTAAAATGGACGTCATGGTCAGTTGTAGGCGGAATGGACCCACTCCCTCCGTTTTTCAACCCCTGCCCGTGATAAAAACCAGTCTCTTCTTCTTGATGTCTAGTTATCTTGACAAACTCATTGTACTTGCTTAATGAATTTTAAAATCATGGGAAAAGTTACGAACACCTTCAACGGAGCGATATATAAACTTCACTGCTTCAAGCTCGGCTGAGATGGTTTATTCAAATCTATGAGTTATCGAATTGTCATCCTCCCGTGAACACCAAAATATCCAAAAATGTATATTACTTTGTGTCTTCTAAACGTAACACAAATTTATTGATTTTAGTTTTATCAAAAGTAAACCATTCAAACTTAAACCGAAAAACTTCAACATTTCAGAGAGCTCTGCGTAAACTGTCTTATATCTGATTTCTTTTGAATCAATATACACTTATATAATCTCCACATGGAACTTTTGTAGAGTGCGAACAGTTAAGTACACAACAAGTTGAATACGTTTTAAGCTTTCCTCTATTGCTATCACCTTGGCTGTGTTTGGACTACACTAATGTATTTTTTATGTAAATGAGTTGACATTTGGAACCAAAATTTAAAAACATTGGTATAACTAAATGATCATTGTCAACGGTACTTATCATTAATTTATAATAATATTTTTATTCATTGAATATTGGTGTTGTATAAAAGATGGTCCATGGTTGATTGTATTATGGAACTGTATTTTTTTGTATTGCTGTGAACTTTGTTTTGCTGGGTTTTGGAATATCATTATGACATCTAATTATAAGTGCACAAGACAGTCTTTACCTAACCCTTGTGGAGAATGTTAGAATCAGTGCATCACCTCAAGTCATTTTTATTTATTCATTCGACCATTGCAGCAAGGCCTGTTTGGTGTTGCGTTTCTCAACAACTGCCGTTAACAGTTAAAAATACGATTTTCAATAAAACCGAGTAGTAAACTAGTAACAACCTAGTTATATGTCTTTGGAAATCCTAAAGAAATTATGATAATGTACGAAGTGGCTCGGACATTTTGAATCTCATGTGAAGCTGAATTTTTATTCTCTTCAGTATATTTATACCTGAGAACTCCCAGGAGGTTTCACGTAGACGTGGACTTAAAATAAGATAATATATTGTAAGGAAACTGGAGCAAATTCAGTGAATTTTATTTTTCTACATGGTTTTAGGTCTTAGGTTTTATCTATATTTATTCTAGAGGTACTTATTTGATGTCCAATTATTCATATTTTTATCATTAGCTATTTCTAATCCAATCAATTATTGTCTTTGAAGAATACTGTTTTGGGGCTAATTTTAATACCAGATAGGCCTATTGTTTTAGTTTTCGCGACTTATACTGCCCATCTTATGAGTTATACCAGAAATAATAATTCCCACACATTGTGTGCGTGAATAGTTTGATGATGGCGTAATTAACCATTCATAATCAAATAAAATCAATAATATAGTTATTGTCCTTTCTTAAAGCATAGATGCATATCTAATAAGGAGACTTTAATCCTGGTTAATTATTATTTGATAATCGCAATAAATTATGCTGTCAAAGGCCTGTAATAATACTTTATCAAGATGTCTTCCCCTTGTTGTGCTATCTTCCGTCCAGTGAAGTCCTTGGACTGTTAAGTCACTGTACTAACAATTTATAGAAACATACTCGCTCCTTCATAGCCTTGAAGCCTCTCATGTGACTTTTCACGACAAACCTCCGGTGTACAAAGCTTAGAAGTTGAAGGATACTTACATTCTCAGGAGATCAGCGAATGGCTAATAAATTTTAATGTTTTATCTCTGGCGAGCATTTAGCTAAGCGCTGGTTTGTCGACTTCGAATTATTGTAAGCGTGATTTAAATTTATTATTATTATTATTTATATTTGGGCCCGGCTGGAACACAAGAAGTGCAAAAAACGCTCTTTCGAGTTATTTGTACCAATATTTGATTAATTCTTTCGGAATGATCTCTTTTTCTTTTATCAGATTAAGCTGATCTATTCCAGCTCTCTGTACCTTGTAACATAAATTTTATGAAGAACTGCCTGGTGTCGTATTGTAGACTACACGAAGTATAAAGATCTTTAAAGGAAGACAATAGGAAAATCTCAGATAGAGAACGTTTTATAAACATATATACATATATATATATATATATATATATATATATATATATATATATGTATATAAATTCATACCCCAATTTCTACTCAATATTAGACTATTATTGGAACCGCTAAACCCCTTGAAGATGTCACTACTGTTTTCATTTCTTGATAATGCAATTTTTATTATTATTTAATTCCGGAATTTCATCGGCTGGACTCTAATTAAATTTTATACATACAATTTCAGTTTAATTCTAGCTAATCTAGGCGCACGGTAGTGCTTCAGGCCAAGTACCGGCCTAAGCATACTGTGTGTATATTACAGGCGGTCTTAGAGCCGATATTTACCCTCTCATAACTTTCAACCAGGTAAAGATAAAGTTATGAAATTTTATAAGTAGGTATTACACTACTAGATGTGAGTAAAACTGGAAATTTTCATAATTCTACATCGAATAATTTCTGAGATATAAAAAACGAAAATCGGGATTTATAGGACTCACTCACTCACTGGCTCATCAAAATGATTAGGCACTTCCCATGATGCTAGAGACTTGAAATTTTGCATGAAGATAGATATGAAGACGTTATTAAAGGAAAAAATCGAAAAATCGCGAAAAGTTGTGTTTGACTCCGCTTCAGGGGCGGGGGCGTGCCAGTTTTCGGAAACCCATCATTCCGTCCGAAACCCATGATGTGGGGTATCAAATGAATTGTCTCGGTATGAAGAACCTATATTTGATGTTTTAAGAAACAATTAGACGCATATAGGCTCGGTAAAAATCTTATACCAGCTGTCTGTCTGTATGTTTGTTCCTCTTACAAATCCGTACCGTTTGACCGATTTTGACCAAACTTGGGACACAGATGGGTCTTGATACGGGGAGAATCATAGGCTAGGTTAAATTGTCTATCAGCTGTCTGTCTGTCTGTTTGTTCCTTATACAAATACACACAGTTTGACCAATTTTGACAAAATTTGACACACATGTTGGTCTTTCTCCGGGTAGTTTCATAGGCTAGTCAAAATCGTCTATCAGCTGTCTGTCTGCATATTTGTTCCTTACACAAATTCACTCCATTTGACCGATTTTGACCAAACTTGGCACACAGGTAGGCCTTGGTCCGGGGAATGCACTAGGCTAGGTAAAAAAGGTCTTTCAGCTGTCTGTCTGTATGTTTGTTCCTTAAACAAATTCACACCGTTCGGCCTATTTTGACCAAACTTGGCACGCAGGTAGGTCTTGATACGGGAGTGTCATATTACCTATGACGTTTTCTACTTTTTGTTCCATCGAAATGCCATCATTCCTTCTGAACCCCATCATGTGGGGTATCAAATGAAACGTCTTGGTAAGGAGAACCTATATTTGATGTTTTAAAAAACATTTCGACATATCTTAACAAAAACAGTTGTGATGTAAATTCTTTACATTCTTTCTTTAATTTCTTAAATGTAGTAAATAAAGTCGTAGGGGTTCACTGCATAATATACTTCAAAGCAGACACTAAGTTTTTTTAAAGTCGAGCCATCTAAATTACAAAGTTTAGGATTACAAACCCAAAATGTATCGTCTTTGTTTCTTATATTTTTCTTGAAGGCCTTCTGCACTTTCCCTATTGTGATCTTTATCCTCGGGATAAGGTTCCTGTGTTTTACAGTGTAATAGTTTAGTTAAGAGAGCAATCAATTTGTCCTCTAGAGTAATGTCATCTGGAAGAGCTTCTAACTTTTCTAGTCTAGTGATTAGATGTATGTAGGTTGATTATTGGTATCAAATATCAAGCAGTAAGGAGAACCTTATGCAGAATCCAAAGACCCTGGTTTTATATGAAGTACAAACGCCAGTAGGTATGCGGCAACTAAATTCTATTTAATACTTAGAAAAAAGTAATGAGATCCCAAAAAAAAACATAAATGTGCAATAGAGGCCAAGTTCCTTTCCCCACAAAGAAACACTCCCTTCCTCAAAAATATCCCCTCCTAAAACCCCCCAAAAACGCCTTACCATTCTACACTCCAAAAAAGTAGTATGAGTTGGTGTATAAATTCAACCAAAAATATTTGCCAATACAAGAAAGAAATGTCCAAGTTCATTACTTGGAAGACCTCATAGTTACTTACTAAGAACAGTAAAGCCACTTCAACTGACCTTTAAAAACAACAATAAAAATACTTATATCCAGTTACTAAAATATCACTTTCCTCAACCAGGTATATTCTTAAACTTGGCAATGTTTTTTTATGCCGAAATTATCTTTAGAGAAAAACTAAACATTGCCAAGTTTAAGATTATACCTGGTTGAGGAAAGTGATATTTTAGTAACTGGATATAAGTATTTTTATTGTTGTTTTTAAAGGTCAGTTGAAGTGTCTTTACTGTTCTTAGTAAGTAGCTATGAGGTCTTCCAAGTAATGAACTTGGACATTTCTTTCTTGTATCATCTCTTGTATTGGCAAATATTTTTGGTTGAATTAATAGACCAACTCATACTACTTTTTTGGAGTGTAGAATGGTAAGGTGTTTTTGGGGGGTTTTAGGAGGGGATATTTTTGAGGAAGGGAGTGTTTCTTTGTGGGGGCAGGAACTTGGCCTCTATTTCACATTTATGTTTTTTGGGGGGGATGTAATACACAAATGTACATTGATTTTTATTCCATATCTCACTTGGATTTCTTATGTACGAATTTTCATCAAAGACATAAAATGACAGTTGTAAATAAAACTCATCGACTTGCCAATTGTACGTATTAGTTACCATACAAAGTTTTTCGTTATTTATTTAATACAAAAAAAACAAAATCTTTTTTCATTCATTCTGGAGTAGCATAAATTTTGTTTGGGTATATTTATCCGCTGATTCCATGGAAAACATTGAATTTCTCATATCAGCATGTTGTATATTAGTGATTAGCCTAGAGAACAGCAATTTGGACAAGCAGCTGAGCAGTTTGTCAACAAAGGAGAGGCTGTGGAATTGGCAGAGGCCCCTCCCCTCCTACAAACCACTTAAGAGATACATTAGCAAGTTGAGAGGCAAGTAGAGCTTCGACCGGGAAGAAATTGAACACAGCCACAGGTCTCCCTTAGTCTGGTGTTCCGCAGGGATCTTTCTTCAGTCCTACACAATTCGCTTTAGACGCTCCTTCTCCCCTTCATGCCGTTCCTAGCAGTGTAATTTACACAGGCTTTAACACATATTAAATTGTATAAACACCGCATTATACGCTTCAATTATCCAAGGGGGAGCCTGATTAGCGCCCTAAACCCCCAAATTAGAAGCAAACTTCAGCCCCGAAATATTTTCCAAGTATACACAGTAAAATATATTTTTTTACAAAACTCAATGTTGCCTGGGTGACCGCGTATTCCGGCTAAATCTTCTCATATTCAGAATAATTTAGTCTATAAATAACTTAGTGTATAAACTGAATGTGCTAATAGACTGTCTGAGAAAGAAAATTTAACATTGTCTTTAAATCAGAAGAACAGGGGTATAAGTAATCCACTTGTAGACGAAACATTATAAACATTTCATTTTTTTAAAGAAAATGCTTCATTAAGACCTGCTCAAATAGACCGTAATGTACAATTCCGCATGCGCGAAATTCTGAGAGAAATATGCCTGACGGTTCTCCATTAGGAAGTTTCTATTTCTAGGATATTCCATATATACTGATAAATACATGAATCCTTTGACTATAATATAGTCAGAATCTTCGAAGTACTACGGAACATTAAGGATGCCTTAAGAGCTTATGACCCTTTATTATAGTCTTATAAAAAAATAAACTTTCAGTATACCATATTAGTACCACTACATCTTTCAGGAGACATACATACTACCTTAGTTATAGCACGTTGACGCCTTACAGCTCAGTGCTGAGGTAACTTTAGAAAAGTAGAATTTGGAAAATGTACCGTTTGGTTGGACTATTATCACCCCGACCGTCCAGCGCGGCCTCATTTCGAAAGAGATAGTTCCCAAACACAACTTTTAATTATTCTTCATATTAATTTTTATTGACAGTGTGATGGGTACTATACTCCGGCCACCTGATTTCCCCCTTTGCAGGTGCCCATTTATAAATTAAATAATGGCTGGGTTCACCTAGGGATGGTCTGTGACTCCGAACCTAACACACGAACGTAGACAGTAGAAAATTAAGTCCGCTCGAGTTTTGAACATATTAGTCGAATGTACCATTAACTAACATAACCCCTTTCCCATTTAGATTTATAATTTTTTTTAAAATGTTTTTTACCCGAATTATACATTTCCAAACTATTTTCTTGAGGTTTAAAATAATGTTTCTGAAGGTTTTCCAAAACATTTTTTTTTTTTTTTGGTTTTGTTAAACTTGTGTTTGATCCCTGTCTTTATTCATTGGTAGAATATATTAAAAATTGTAGTTTATAAGTTTGTAAAGTATTCCGGTAAACGTTCTGTAAAAGTTTTCTAATTTCAGAAGATTCTATGAGAGTAGATTGTTGGGAGTGAGTGGCGTTCATTACGGCCAATAATAGCCTCGTAATTTCTATCTCCGAGTCGTTGGATGTGAATGTATTCCATGAAACCCTTCTTGAGCTCATTTAGAAACAAAATTGCATTGTTAGTGGGATTTCTTTCTCACTATTAGCGAAGATATTGTAGCAATCTATAGGAGAATTACCCTAGTAGGGGACTTTGGAGAAATTTAAGATACCCCAAGCAGCCCCTTCTTCCACTAATTAATTCAGAACATTGCCATCCGCGGCACATGATCCGGAAGAACGGCCCTCTGCAGGAAGCCGCGCGACGGTTTTTTGCCGCTTTACGACCCCCAACCGTGGAACAGCAACCCCTTGCAATCGCAGGGTCCTCGTACAGCAACCCTTTGCAATCCCGAGCCCTTCATTCCCAGTACTTCGTAATTACACCCCGGGAGGCGACAATCAACCAGTTCCTCGCTTGTATAGAAAACTTAAATGGCCAGTTGGAGAGGGTGAGCGAGTCAGCACTATTGCTTCATTTTTTTTTCGGTCGTTCTTTCTTTTATTAGAATTGCTCTAAAATGGCTATTTCACTCTCGTATAAACCTTCATCAAAGGTTCACTGGCGACTTTTTATTTGCTGAATAAATTAAAACGAAAAAGGAAAGTGGTTTTCTCTCTTTGAAATGGGTTTAAAGGGATAGTTTCAATGTTTTTAAATGGCCAACATTAAACACTCATGTTTAAACATGGCCTGCACAGAGAATAATAATAATTGAGCATTGGCTCTGCTAGCTCAACGTTCTGTCGTGTTTCAACTGTTCAATGTTTTACAATGCTTGTATTAGGTTGTCATTGGGAGTGGTGACTTCTCTAAAAAAAATAGAAAGTTATCAACTCTTTCCCTGGCCAGAGATAACCCGTCCCAAAAAATACTAGTTCTTAATAATTAAAAAATATGGTCAACTATATATTGTTTTCACTTCATATCAATTTGGTTTTTAATATATTCTCATAACATGGATCAGTTGATCACATCGCTTTAGACTAAACTTTATAATCATTTACAAATTTATATATTGTTGTTGACACAGCTTCGAGCGGTAGGTTCTTTATGTAATATTTTGCAGACATCATATACTGCTTCGTCAGACACTCAATTTTTTGTTAATAACGTTTCATAAATTATCAACAAAGAATGTATGTATATACATACATATATTCTTTATAAATGTAAATTTGTTATTACTAATATGCTTTGCTTTACGATTATTTTATTTTAGGGGAATTTACGCAAGTTTCATCCCGTTGAAGATGATGTAACTAAATATGAATCATACTGTTGAGTTTTTTATATTCATGATGAATTATGAATGTAGGTGTTTCTCAATCATGAAAGTTCTAAATAAATTCACTTTATTTTCCTCCAGTTTAATTTATTCATCACCGATGGCTCTTTGTCTTTGACCCCAAACACGAACCATCCCGACCTCGGACAGAACCCAACACAGCTGTTTGAATTTCAAATCAGACTTGGAACCCGAACAATGGTTCGGGCTGCAACTGACTCCACAACAATATCATTAATTTAAATATATGCTTAATGGATAGATTTAGATTTTGCTTTAGAATACACCTTGTATATATTTGTCCCTTGGGAATACATATTCCATATGTGTTAATAGAATGGCGCAATGAATCCTTAATTGGCGTAAAGAATCTCTTGCTGTTTCAGTTTTGCAGAAGAGATCAATCATATTAATATTATTCTAGCTTTTTCTGGTGCGCCTCAACGTTACTATGATCATGAAATTCAACAATAAACTTGATGTAACAGAAATGACAGAACGTTAGTGACAGAAGACGACGCAGAAGCCCTAAGACAATTAAAATCAATGTACATACGGAGCACAACTAGACTATGTTATACAGTTTTCAAAAAATGTGTATTATGTTTTTTAATTGCAGAGACCATGTAAAAATTCTAATGACCAGTATACGTCTTAAAAATATTTGAACGTAAACACTGATCTTAGTTTTAAACATCACTGATATTATTTATGTTTAGCCTTGTTCATAAAATAGATACGATTTGGACTTGGCTTACTTTTGCTTTGAAAACAAATAAGAATGTCTTCCAGATGTGTAGCAAGAACTGCTACAAATGGCAAAATAATGAAGTTCTCCTGTAGCACTGGAAAGAGCCATTTTAGTAATACTACAACCATACAACATAAAACGTCAAAAATAGACTTGGTCTAGTTGTGCTGTGAACCCTCCATACATACATACATACATATATATATATATATATATATATATATATATATATTTATATTTATATATATGGAGTTTGCGTTAAAAAAGTATTATGATATTCCATTTTTTGACTGTGTTTGTCATCTCAGAAGCACCAGCTACCATAAGTAACCGATTTTGATAAGAATGTGCTAAAACATACGTTGCCTAAAACAAAAGCGCTTAGCGTTTTGTTCTTTTATGATCCTAGAAATATTTTTATTGGTGTTTTGAAGAAGGGAAAAAATAAAATGATTTCCCTGGGGGTTAAAAAAATCCTTTTGGGTACTCAAAGTCCGACAGATTAGAGTGAAAATGTGTCACACCAAGGCTTATACATTATTTTAAGTTTAGAACATTTGAAGTATTTTCACATATTGTGTTAAATATCTTGAAAACGGGTTCGAAAACTTAATAATAAGAGGCAATTTTTTAAAAAGCCTGATTAAATACTTACAATATAAACCTTCTGGCCATAATACTGATAGAACCAACTCTGTGGGAGAAAACGGCGTTCGAAGTTTCCGTAGTTTGGATGTAGTTCCATTGAAGGTGAAAAATCGAGAGTTTTTCGTCTTGGAATGGAGACAAAAAAATGGGAGTGAGGTCTTTGGACTTTTCGTGTTGTATTACCAGCTGTCGTGTTCTTTATTATTTGAATGCTTTAACTATCATCATTGTTAATTTTGGTCGAACTTTAATAACTAAGAAATATTAAGTAGTCAATATTATCAAATGCAACAAGTTTTATTTTCGCTTAAATTAACTGAAGTTCTGACACGTCGCTCGCGAAAAACCTAGCAGTTCTGCATATCTCACGCTCCAGGTTTAACCAGTATGCTGTCGTGGCTTGTATGGTAGCTAAGAGACGAAGCTTGAAGTGATGCTAAAGGCAATGTTAGGGTGTAAAGGTGGGATGTTTACCTAGGCCGGTCACGTGCGGTCTGTGGTCGAAGCGGTCTCTCCACAACCCAGATATACACTACACCAACACTAATTCCTTCTCGCTCAGGGCACCTTAAGCATCTTCTCTCCCATATTCCTGGCAATTCCGCCAGATTGGACTCTTCTCTTTCCAGGTTTTACTGTAATATTCGATGCAAGATAATAGTGAACCCAGGTGTGTGGGGTCTTATTCTAAGCCTAGCTGTAATAAGCAGGGTTCTTCAGATCTCCAGAGCCAAGTGAAATGCATTTTCACTGATCCGATAACAGTTCTAACTGAGACCAATCAAAAACATAATAACAAACTAGCCGTAAAAAAATTCCTGCAAATGAGAAATCGTAACTACAGGCTAAGAATAGGCCAATTCGTAATTAATACTTGTGGAATAGCATTGAAAAACCAATCTGCTAAATCACCAGTACAGACTCAAGAATTAGGCATATACTGATGGGTTGCCTACTTAGAATGAACATGTAAATTCCACAAAAATAGTATTGACAGCAGTCATCTTAATGGTACTGTCATTAGATATTCAACAAATATAAAAACTAATCAATAAATAAATGAGATATGCACTATTGATTTTATTTATGAATTTAATAATTTTGTACCCATTTTTTTTTATTTATTTCTTTTGTTTTATTAACTTTCTTCTTGTTTTTTTTTTCACTTTTATTTTTAACTTATTGATGTGATATAATAAATTGGCGTTAAAATTTAAAATAAAGTAAATAAATCCAAATGAACAGCACTTAGCCTGACACGATGCATACGATAGCATTCAGACCATAATTGCAGCGTCGTAAAATAAAACAAATTAATAAAAATCCTGTATGTGAATTTTTACTTCATTTCACGATATTGGAGCCACAAAATTCTTTGTAATTACTCAATAATAAGTTAGGTGACTCATACTTACAGTTTGGATTATGATGTTATATTGTTAAAGTGGAGTATAACTACTAGGAGATACTGACGTTTATCGAAAATTCAATTTTGAAATCGTTGTTTGTTTAGAAAATTCAACTCACATTCTGGAATTTCAACACGGATCCACACGTTTTGCGCTATCATTAACAGCCGGGCGTGTTAAGTTTTCTTAAAAATAAAATAACATACCTAACTAACGCAGCGCAGTGCCTGACGGGGTACAATGTTTAATATAGTTAAATCATTGTAAGGATACATATTTTGAGCATTATCCGTCATACGGCAATAACATTCTCTTCCATCAGACAAATATGGCTACGATGCAAGGTAGCCAAGGCATCCGAAGATGAAAACAATCTTATGTGTACAAATTCAAGGGAGGAGTACTAATCTATTTAAAGGTATTTTTGTTTTATTTAAATAATTTAAAACCAATTCATTAGTGGCGGGTACTATACAGTGTGTATTATTAATTTAAATTTGAACGTCCATTATAATTGAATCAGAATTTTAGAAGGGGTTAGGTATAGGTAAACCCTTGATGATACCTTTTCATTTTCTAAGTAAAAGCCACCCACCCTTGTGGAAATGGAATTTACGACTCTTGTCATGGAGTGTTAGGTTCTCACGCCTTAACACTTACGGCCACCGGGGCTCCAATCTTGTGCATTATACAGTGGTTTAATTTATGTATTTTCTTTGTATTATTAATGTTTCTGTAATCTTTGGAGAGAATGAAAGCGAAAGATGGTTTTGTTTATGTATCCTTGCCTGTTGTTTGGATATAAATATCCCCCCTATGCCGATCCTGAATTTTTATGTTAATTCCTCTCCAGAATTCCCTTTAATCCTGCGCCAAAGGTTGGACACTGTCCCTTCCCTAAGATACTGCTTTCTATTTCCAGGCACAATCCAGATCGTCCTAATCTCATGGCTAAGCTATATCCCTTGTATTTTATTTCACGTTTATCTAGGTCGTTCCAGCATCCCTTTCTAACCTATCGTTTTCAGATATTTTTAAAAATAATATATCGAATAACTTTATTGCTCGTTCATAAGAAATTCGTTGTTTGACAATTAATGCATTAAACATATACGATCAGTTACCTTAGATTACTATTTTCAACAGTTATTTTTAACCAGAGTTTGTTAAAATATATATTGAATAATCATTGGTCCCCTAAGATATTTTTTATTCATTTAAAAACGGCAGCGCAACAATCTGTTACAGGTGTAAGCTCTCCATAAAAACTTCCACCATTCAGTAGTATCTTAAATAAAATAGATATACGATTAATAAATAGATAAAATATTTATTGATATGTAATATATTGTTAAGTATCAAAAATAAAGCATTAAAATAAGTAAATAATATTTTTATAATTTATTCGACGTTTGCTCCGCTTCGTAGGCGATTACAAAAAAAAAAACAGTCTCTCGTGAATCAAGCCATTCTAAAAATCAGCGTTGTGAATCCAGTCTTCATATAAATTAATTTAAAATGTGAAGATTTACCCGATAAATATTACTGATTATGTAAATATACTTTTTAAGCCAATATACCCGGGCAGCCTGTCTGCAAGTCTGTCTGTCTATCTGGTGTCTTTTTGTGTTAATGAGTATGTACTACTCCCAATTATGTTCACGGTGACCTCATGGACGTTACTTAACTATATTCTTTATTTCAAATACTAAAGCATTTGAATAAATAAAAAAAAAAGAAGTTTAAAATGCATACATAAAAAAAGGTCAAATTGTTATTAAAGCTGAAAAACGTTTATATGCTTGCTCTACGAAATGGAATGAATAAAAACTTGTTTCACTTGAAATATAATTGTGAAAACACTGAATAAAAACCGACCTAAGAGAGTTATAATATGTTTAAGAGTCCAAGCGGGGATTCTTCTCATATTTGTACTTTAGCATGACGATGGTAATTTCAGCTTTCTCCCCTTAAGTGTTGTGTGGTCAAAATAAAAGTATTTTTTTTCCAATATATTGATATCAAATAAATCTATATGTTTCAATTTTGTATGTTATAAGTTTTATACGGGATGTTAAAGTAACCAAAAAAAAAATTTTTAATTCTTCGGCACTATGAAATTACGGCACTGTGTCTGACGAAAGGATAGGCAATTTTTAATCTATATATATAAAAATCACGTGTCTGTTTTTCTTTTTTTCTGCTTTTCTGTTTTTCTGTTTGTTTGTTCCTTATACAAATCCACATCGTTTGACTGATATTGACCAAACTTCGCACATAGATACGTCTTGATCCGGGAAATCTCGTAGTCTAGCTCAAAATCTTCTAGGATTCATAGTTTGGAAGTAACGAGTTCGAAACTGTCATATACAGAAGAGTTTATAGTCAGAAATCGGCATTTTCTTTCCAGTGTTGCCCCTCCTTCTAAGAAGAACTGCAATACAAAACCTTTGTTTGTTTATCTAAATAGTAGGTTTATATTCTCAGAGTTTGGACAAATATCTTATAAGATATCATATAATAAAATATCATATTTTTTAAGATTAATTTTCTTAATATCAGATCAGTTTTCTTCATATTAAATCAATTTTGATTTGATTGCCTAGGGCAACACTGCTCTAACCTGAATATAGACTAATATCGTATAAATAAGTATATCATAAAAATGTTCTGTGTTTATCTAATCATAATTTGGACTAATATAATATAATTAAGTGTTCATGTTTCTATTCAGAACTTTAATAATTTCAATACTTTTGTTGAGAGAGTTTTTTTATCTCTTTAGTAAAGGAAGGTTGCAATGTCGGTTATAGTATTCGGTATCTCTCACTCGCTTTTCTGTTTAATGTATAAATGAATATGTACTGGTATTTGATGGAGAGGGTTTTAGTATGTGGAAAAACACTTAACTTTTTTATTGAAACTGATGAAGTGTGTAAATAACAATAAGAACAAGGCTAAAAGTATTTTGGAATTGTTTACACTGATGTGGACCTTTTTTTAACTATGAGTCTTAAAGGTGAAAAATATTTTGTTTCATTTATAGATGATTATAGTAAGATTGCTCTCATGTTAATTTCTTCATAATTGTTCAGTATTGTTTATTGTTATTTAAGTGTTTAGTGATGAATTCCCTTTGTCGCGGTCTCACTCAAATAAATAGTAAGATTGCTAGGATTTAAACTATTAAACCTAAAACAGAAGTTTTTCATTCCTTTGTTCAATAAGTAAATGAGGTTGAAAACTTAGGAAATAAGAGAATTGGTATTGTAAGATATGACATTGGTAAGGAATATTTAAATAGTATGAATTATGACTACCAAAAAAAAAAGGGTATCATAATTAATCCCTGTCCCTCATATGTTCATGAATTAAATGGTGTGATTTACTAGAACAATTATGAATATATCTCATTGCTTACTGGCAGAAGATATTGTAGAAAAAAATGTTGGCCAGAAATGGCATGTGCAGCAACTTATTTGAAAAATCTCTCTTTAGCTAACACCATTGACAATAAAATACCCTATGAAAACTGTTTTGGAAAGAAACCAGATGATTCTAACTTTAATTTATATGGTAGTAAAAATTTTGTTAGGCAACCAGAACAAATAATAACTTCTAAATGGGATTTTGTAAAGGACTTAAATTTATGAACTTTAAATTAATTCTCTCACATACATATGCAAATATTATTAAAATATTATATTAAATGTTGTTATATTTAACTTATTTTTTTATTCGCATATAGATAGATGTACATAATAAATTACATAAATGTTTATAATCATACAAATGAATGTATATAAATGAATTAATTTTCACCACGTTTTGAAACATTATTTTATTGTTACAAGAGCTGTATGGTTTAGCAACCCTATTAATTTGGGCAGCCTCACTTTAATTTTTTTTTAATAAAGTTATTCTTAATGCATGCTATTTTTTTTGCAGATAAATTAATGTATTAAAATATTATTTTTATAAGAAGAGGAAGTCACGTGAATTGTGGTGATCTAATAAATGAATAAGTAATTAAATTTTCCATGCAATTTTTTATTAATTTAATATCCATAATAATTTAATCATTATATTCTGACATATGCTTTCTTTTGTCTGAGATAGTTATATCCTCTGACTGTCAACATTTAGTCGGGGAGCTGGTAACGCACATTTCATGAAGTGTTTTATGCACCTTGGAATTTTGGTGTATTGCATGTCGTGGATAGGTAAGGCATATAAGTGTAGCCTGGACATACCTTGGAACACCAGGTACTGCACATAGGGGAAAGGTGTTAAAAAAATATGTCACTAAAATGGTATTTTATTCAGAAGCCAACAATCTTTAATGTATAATTAAGGCAAGTTGCTTTATTTCTAGAAGAGCCACAACTGTCCTGTCCAGATGATTGGTGCTCTCACTCACTCTTACGGTTGCACACAGTGTATTGCAGTCTATCATCGGCTGAATTTATTTTCATGTTTGCTGATTACTAAACCTCACAAAAAGTGTCTGCCCTTTTGTAATTATTTTCAATTATGGTGTTTAAATAGCAGTGTGAAGAAGAGACTTCATTTAATATTACAAAAAACCCACTTCGGTTTTTTCTTTTTTTTTATATGTATCCCACTTAAAAGTGACTGCCTTATATATTATTCATTATAGAATTGCCTTAATTTTACATTGAACACTTATGGCTTCTGAATAAAACACTATTTTTGGCCCATAGTTTGTTACTGATTACCATGCGCAGTACCTGGTGTTTCAAGGTATGTCCAGCAACCATATACTTAACTTTTTATCTACACTAGAGACCCACTATACGACAATTTCAAGGCACATAAAACACTTGAAAAGTGTGTTACCAGCTCTTGGACTAAATGTTTAAATACGGTTGCAATTCTGGTAAAAATATTGTTGCTCGCCAAGTCAATGTCGTTATTGAAATTCCCAAATACCTTTAATTCATTGTTGTCCATAACTGCAAGAAAAATATCTTAAATTTGTTTTTATTCTTAGAGGCCCCTATTTCCTATGATAGAAGGACTACCCTTATAGAAGAGTGCATGAACCATAAAATTTGAAACAGAAGCTTTAAAAGAAAGGAAAAAAAAGTGAACAAAAATATGTGAAAGTGTATTTGAAACAACAAACTATGTTTTTAAAACTTTCCTTTTGGCATACATAACATAAACCCTGCACGACTTACCTACTTTTTCATTCATAAAAAAAACTCAGTTACGGATTATTACATGAACAGGTAAACAATATAACATATTAATATTATATTTGCGCAAGGTTGAGGTTTTAGCTTTAGATGTGAAGCCCTTAAAATAAATAAATATTATATTTAAAAAAAAAATCAATGAAAATAAAGAATATAGTTTCAGTTGTAGGTTATGACAAATTATAACTAATCATAACCTTAATTAAATGCCTCATTTGTATTGCTATTTTTTATGAATATTTATTTATGGACCACATATTTTTTTTTCTTTAAAAAAATTAAACACAGGGAGTTTGGTTTGGATTTTCTTTATAACGGTATTGCAATTAAATTATTTGGAATCACTTAATTGTAATACCATTTTAAAAGTAAGGGTACTTTTTAAAAAATAAGGATCAATTTAATTTCCACCCCACTTTCTCTAAAAAAAAATGGAAAATAACTTTTTCAGCCGAGCTCTCAATTTATTATCTTATATTCTCATAATTTGGACCAATATAATATAATCATTCATTTTTTTAAATATATAATATAAAGTAGGCGTACCATGGAAGCTGGGTTACAACTATTTAATATGAAGCATGTGTAGCATGGTAAGCCCGGCTACAGATATTTAATATAAAGTAGGTGTAGCATTGCACACCGGGTAACAGCTAGTCTATAATAAAAAAACTTAAATTATTTTGAAAGAAGAATGTTAAATCTAGTTAAGTACGTGTTTAAGGAATATCAATTTCTTCGAAAATAGTGAAAAATTCTCCATTTTCTATTCTATCTAAAAATCTCATCATAAAATTGTAATAATTGAATAAATGGAAAAATCCCTACTTTACTCGTAAATAGCACAAGGAATTTTAAAGTTAAAAGGTGAAAATTGAAAGCGCTAGCGTACCACCCGATTTGAAAAACATAGTTTCAAGTTCATTTATTTTTTGTATTTTTTTTTTTGTAATTTCATTTAATGCAGATTAAAAAAATGTTTTTTAATTTTTAAAAGTATAGGGACTTCAGTTCAAAACACGAATTTTTGGCACATTTATAAACTGTCCCTGCATATAAATACTCTTGGGTACAGAGTTGGGCAAACGTTAGCGCGCGCTAATACCTAATACCTTCCCCCTAATTTAGCGGTACTGATAAGAGCCTGCGCTAACGATTAGCGCATAGCGACGGCAGTGCGCTAATCGCTAATTCATTTAAAATGTTTAAATATCTTTGTAGCTAACTAGGAGGAATATCTCCTATTCTTCCTCCTATTCTCCTATTATTCCAATATTCATCCTATTCTTCCTTTTTTTATTCCACCTTCAATATCCTTTTTTTATTCCACCTTCAATATTCCTCCTAGTTAGCCACAAAGATATTTAAACATTTTAAATGAATTAGCGATTAGCGCACTGCCGTCGCTATGCGCTAATCGTTAGCGCAGGCTCTTATCAGTACCGCTAAATTAGCGGGAAGGTATTAGGTATTAGCGCGCGCTAACGTTTGCCCAACTCTGCTTGGGTATAATCTTTGATTTGTTATTGTAGTATTTAAGCTCATAAAAAAGAAACAAAATATATAAAAAAAGTTAGTATTGCCCTTTTCTATTTCTAACGGTTTTCCTCCAATATCTAGGAAACTGTCATCGAATCAAGGGTGTGAAGGACACTTCATTCTTCTCTGCTATATCTAGATAGTTAGTTTTGGTGTATATATTGAAGGATATCAATCCAAAAGGTACTTATTTTTGTTAATGAATATAATGGAGTGTTTAAAAATCATTGACCCTTCGTTAAGTAAAATGTTCAAAGCAATGTTGTCAAAGTGTGAGTAGTGTTTGAACACAGAATTGTCTGCATACATGAAGCGTTATCATGAATTGTACTAGTTTTCTAAATGGACGGAGTATTGTTTACAGCATAGACTGATCCTATTTATAGGTTAATATCTACACTCCCTTCCGCTTTGGTTCAATGCCAAAACATTACATAAGAAAAATTGTTTTCCATAACTCCTTCCTCTTCAGATCCCCAGAAATAGTTCTTGCCGGGTATTTTCACTACAGCAGAGTAAATATTGATAAACCGGTCAAACAATTTTTTTTTTTTTTTTTTTTTTTTTTTTTTAAAGGCAAAGAATGTAAGAATTTAGTAATTAAAGTAATCAAAATAAAAGCATTTTATGAAGAAGTTTTTTAGAATTTTGAACCTTGAAAGTCAAGCCAAAAACAAAAAACAAAAAAATAATTCATTTTCATATTTTTTCCCCCACTTATTAATTTATTAGCAGTGTTATTTGCATCATTGAGCTAGCTAATTATTTGCTTTCAGTTGCTGATCTAAAATAAATTAAGACCTATTCTAAAGCCTTGAACAATTCAATGAATCACGAAATATCCAATTTCTTAGAAGATATAAAGAAAATTATAGTTAAGAAATTTAAAAACGAAATCTCATGAATGCTTAGATGACAAATCGATGATACAAAAAAAAAAAAAAAAAAAAAAAAAAACCTCAAAACTAGCACTTCCTTATACAAAATACATTCAATTCAACGAGCGAACGAAACAGAGTGCTCTTATAAAATACAATTAGATCGAATAAGAGAATCCATAAGGGATCTGAAACACTACAAGAACTGGCTCCTTTAAGTTTAGGGGTTGGCCCAGGGATGGGATAAAGGGCACACCCTAACATCGATCTCGGACACACCCACAACCCCTTCCCAGCGTTAACATCACCACACAAAGCACAGTCTCTTCTTTGTCACCTTTACACAGGCGTTAAGCAAAGGAAAACAACAACACTAGGAAAACTCTAGGATTTCGTATAAGAGGACTGGGCTTTTGGAATTTTATTAGTTATATCGATTTTATTAGTTACATTATATTCTTTTTTTTTCTTGTACATATAAGAAAATCTAGAAATTTAATTAATTCGATATTATTAAACCTGGAATGGTTAAATAAATTCAAACTCTCCTTTCTACGCACTACGTTTATGAATTAATATTCTTATGTTTTAATTTCTTCATCATAATTTATTATTCATGTTTGAGTATATATATATATATATATGTATACACACACACAGTGGAGGTGGCTAAAAATACAACACTCATGTTCAAAACTCGGGCTTTCATGAAAGCTTTTCTAGATTATTTTCGGCCAGAATAGGGTGAGGCTCATTCAACCATAATTGATCAACAAAAAGTAAAAACAGAGCGGGTGGAACATAATACTGACCCCACTATCTCCTAGGTGGGGTTCAGTTTCAGTTGTCTGTTCAGTAAGTGCCCTTACGCACTGATTTATTTTTTATTATTAATTACAAATAATTCACATCTGATTTCCAATGATTAGTTTTTTTTTCAATAAAGGATCAGCTTATAATAAAGTTTAATTAAAATATCTAGCCAGCAGTATAATGTGCGGAAGTTCTTCCTGTACCATATGAAAACTCTTAATAAGGTTCCAATGAAGCTAATCAGAACAGTTTTACATATATTTTCATTATTAATAATTTTAGTTTAAGTCAGAAAAATATTTTTCATTCCAGCGTTACGAACATAATACACAATAAAACGTACGTTCATAAAACATAATTTTATTTATCTCAAGGGTTTTTTTCACAAATAAAAAATAGAGATAATGGATCCTCCGTCTCGTATTCTTGGCCCCTAATAATATATACATATATATAAATATATATATATATATATATATATATATATATATATATATATATATATTTGCCGCGGTGAGGAGGTGGCTGAGATTGCCTAAGGATATACCAGTTGGGTACTTCCATGCTTCGTGCACGGACGGAGGCTTGGGTGTGCCTTGCATGGGGGTCCTGGTGCCGGCTCTGACTATAGGCCGTCTGTCTAGAATGGAATGGTCTGGTCTAGCCGCGGCAAGGGCGGCTTATGGTTCGGCAGACGTGACCAAAAGGCTGCGGAGAGCGAGGGAGGCCCTGGCCAGGCAGGGCTTAATAGATGAAGACGCTTGGTGCCCTGAAGTTAGGAAGCGCTGGTGGGCAGGTCCATTCGTCCAACGACGGAGCAGGATTAAAGGAATCCTCTGCTAGTAAGGCCTCGACACATTGGCTAAATGATGGTGCTGGAACCTCTTCTGGGTGGGACTTCATCCAGTACGTTCGTACCCACATAAATGCTCTGCCGACCACCGTGAGAACGACAAGAGGCCGGCGTGAGGGCCGGATTCTTACTTGCAGGGCGGGTTGCCTTGAGGATGAGACCGGCACTCAGGTTGTTCAGCAGTGCTATGTTTCACGGGGAGGTCGTTGTTTGAGGCACGATACTGTGGTGGATGTACTGGGTGAAGCCTGGGTGGAGCCTGGGTGGAGGGGGTACGAGGTACACCTCGAGACAGTCCTGAGAGCTGATGGCCGACGTTGGAAACCCGACATAATTGTGGCTAAAGAGGGTAAGGTGATGATTCTGGACGCACAGATTGTAAATGGGAATTCCTCTGATCTGAACTCGCTGCACCGGGCGAAGTGTCGGAAGTATGGGAGACTTGGTGTGCGTTTGGCAGTGGGACGAATGTTTGGCGTGCCTGTCACCGACGTGGAGGTAACGTCCTGTACATTGAGCTGGAGGGGTGTGTGGAGCGGTGCTTCTGCCAAGAGTTTAAGGCAGCTTGGTGTCCCGATGGGGGTGCTGAGAAGCATTACATTGCGGGTATTAAAGAGTTCCTGCATCATCTTCAGTCGATGGAGGACACTCCTCGCCGGTGCGGGCCGTTGAGGATCGCCGGGTTTTTTTTTTTTTTTTTTTTTTTTTTTTTTTTTTTTTTTTTTTTTTTTTTTTTTTTTTTTTTTTTTTTTATGTGTTTTACTTGTTTATATTTTAATTTGGGGTGTGGGTATGTTTGTGGTTGTTAGATGTGACTGCACCACGTTAAGTCTTTATCGAGTGCTCTGGTCTAGCGGGTGAAGTGTTTGGGTTCAAAACGTGGTATTATCTTATTATTATTATATTGACCTTGTTATTGTTAGTCTTTCTTTTTTTTTTATTTATTAATATCGTTTTTTTTTTGCTTTATTTTATTTAGTTTTATTTTATTTATTGTTTTTTTATCTATTTGGTTATATTTGTAATAATTATATTAATTTATACTATTATATATTGTTATATTATCAGATATACTGATTTGTAAGGTTTTTTTTTTAGTGCTATTTTTTTGTATTTTATTTTACTTTATTTATTTAATTATTTTTGTGCCTTCTTATATTCGTTATGAGGTACTCTGAAGACTGATGAGGACATAGTATTGATTTAGGTCTTCCAGCAACTAGGCTTGTGTCGTGTTCAAGCCTAAATAACGAGGGTGAAGGAGACACCCAATTGTTAATTGACTTATTGCATTCTAGAATAATAGTAACAATTGAGTGTATGTATTGTATCTCCTAATAAATAAAAATTAAAAAAAAATAAAATATATATATATATATATGTATATATATATATATATATATATATATATATATATATATATATATATACAAGTATTCAAGTTAGCTGGAGGTAAAGAGAAAACACAACGAAGGAACTTGTTTTATTTGAGACCTAATTAACCCAGTTAAACTTTTACGACTCCGTCCAATGGAGATCTCAACTAACAAAAATTAGTTTCAATTGGCTCATCCGTTTTTAGTGGGCTTTAAATCGGCGGCGACATCTTCCTTAAAAGATAAATTGATGTTTGGTTTGGTGGTTCCTTTGAGTAATCTCTTAGTTTATCAGTTTTGTCCTTTCATTTCGCTTAAAGGCCGCGGAATGCTTACGCAGACCCAGGGAAAATGAGGAAAGTGCTGCAGAAATGGTAATGAGCTAAGGAATACTCGAGAGAAAAACGGTGAGAGTTTCGGAAAACTTTGTATTTTGAACGTTAAAGAATGGTTTTGAACCAGAGTTGGGCAAATGTTAGCGGTCGCTAATATCTAATACCTTCTCGCTAATTTAGCGGTACTGATAAGAGCCTGCGCTAACGGTTAGCGCATAGCGACGACAGAGCGCTAATCGCTAATTTAGTCATGAAATGTTTAATCATCGGGATAGCTAATAGCTTCAGCTATAGTTACAACATTTTGTCATCTCGAAGTTCACTTCCGGTATGCTCTGAGCCCACGGGCATGCGCATAATAATAATAAACAATTTAGTTGTTTACGTTATCTCTCATAACCTCCATAACAGTGGACTTTAGTGCTTAATAACTTCTTTCCTAGTTGAATGCGAAGGTTTTTTTTAGCGGATTCGTGTTTAGTGCATCAAAATACGTTATTATACAAATTTTGAAAGAAATCGGTTTGGAGGACGCTAAACTTCAGTTTTGCCTAAAGTTATATGCGGTGCATGCCCCCGGCTCAGAGCATACCGGAAGTGAACGTTGAGATGACAAAATGTTGTAACTATAGCTAAAGGTATTAGCTATCACGATATTTAAACATTTCATGAATAAATTAGCGATTAGCGCTCTGCCGTCGCTATGCGCTAATCTTTAGCGCAGGCTCTTATCAGTACCGCTAAATTAGCGAGAAGGTATTAGATATTAGCGACCGCTAACGTTTGCCCAACTCTGTTTTGAACAATGAATATCCAAGGCACGAAAGTAGACCGAAGATATCAGGTAAGTGACATAACTTAGCCTGTTCAGATAGACGAAAATGTTCAATTCCGCGTGTGTGAAATTCCCACCGGTTCCAACATTTGGAAACGCCCATTTCAAGGAACAACTCTATTTGGTGAACATTAAAAAAACTGAATATGTTTAAGACTAGGGAAGGCTCTTGAGAGGTCAAAAAAGGAAATAGTGTATAATATTTATCAATACATAGACAAAGTCAAGGCTAAAAACGTTTTAATCCTCCCAGTTATTAGCTTATAACAGAGAGAATTTTTACCTCCAATTTCTTAGGCCAGGCCTTTTCCCTCACCTTAACCATCGATTTGAACAGGCTATAGCTTAAATTGTTTGTTAGCTTTAGCTTTGGATAGGTATCGATAAATATTAAACACTATCTTTCTAGCCTCACTTCTATAAGCCTTCCGTTGTCCTAAACTAGACAATAAGTTTTTGTTGAGTTTAAATTAGCGTGTTGTTAATTGTAATGAAATTGAATGGCAGAAACGGCTAAAATATTTTCCACATGCGGGATTTGAACTATTTCATCTAACTGGACGGGCTATATACGTATATATATATATATATATATATATATATATATATATATATATATATATAAACCTGACTGTTTATCTTAGCAGAATGCCAATGTTCCTACGTAATAACCAGTACCTGTAAGTATATGAACACGAATACGAACGTTTTTTTCTTGCAAATTTGTTCATAAAATCAGGTTCTGTTGGTTAACGAACTTGTCTTTTAAATTATAAAAAGTATTTTTGTACCAAATTTTATCATAATTGGCATGTGAAAACCGTACCGACCGTTCTCCCCGTTCCGACCGTACCGGCCGTTCTGTACTCCCTTGCAACGAGACTAGGTAGACAAGATGCCCCACCAGTAAGGAACATGTGTTCACTCCAAAAAAATGTATTATTAATTAAGAATTTTAGGACGGGATATCTTTAGGTTACCACCCTTCGCTAGCCAGGGTAAGGCTGTCTTTTCTTTCTTTTTTCTATTAACTAGCCACCACCCCAAGCAGGAATCGAAATTTCGACTCTTCGGCACGGAGTTTTTAAGTGCTTACGCCACCAGTCTCCAAAAAAACATTTATGTACATATTAATAATTGGATCAGCTTTTAATGTCAATATGAAAGAACAGACCTATTCATGTTTATGTTGAATTAATACAGGTTGTTCTGAGAACATTATTTATTAATGCAGCGTAAAGTATCGCCTTTCTGAGGAAAGTAGTTAGTTATGACGGGCTTTTTAAGTTTAATTTTGAATTTATTTACCTGATAAAGTAGTAAGCACATTCATTGTGACCTTGAGGAGAAAAGCTCCTCAGTTAAGCATTCAGTTAAGCAAGTTTTTGCTTGCTCTGTAAGACAACCAAAAGATACATTTGTAGTTTTACAAAGATACTTTTTTTTGATACGGCAGAAAGATAGATTATTACGGCAGGTTCGTCGTAACAATCTTTGTTTTTTCGCCACCAACTAATAGTGCAAGAAAAGCAGAGAAAGGTGGAAATGAACATGTCCCAGACCGGAGAGGAGAAGAGATTCAGTTTTAATCAAGATATCCCTAAAATCCAAGAAGTTAAGCCCTCGACACTCCTAATTGGGCCAAGAGGTTTCACTTCGGCAATAATTGGCGGGTTATTGGTTTTCCTTCTTGAGCCTATCGTGGAATGAGGGGAAGAAGTGGTTTCTACTCCTTAAGCCCTTCTTTCAAAAACCTCTTCCTTCAATCCCATCCTCTCCTTTAACCCTTTACACCCGCCAGTTATCCCATCCATAGCCAAATTAATCCTTCAACCCTCTTCTATTAATAAGTTAATTGGGGGTTTCGCCTTGTCCCGCCAAGTAATGAAGACTTCATAAACGGGTTGGGGGGGGGGGTTCCTTCTGAAACATCCTTCTCACACTTCATATAAATTTTATTAGCTTTTACATTGTTTATCGGGCTTTCCGAAAATTAATTATATTTAAAGTATTTGTAGATGAACCTTATTCTGTAGAGTGTTTCTTCTTTAATGTTCCTTACGCTTACGTAAACATACAAGATTAAGTAATGAACGAAAATTGGATACACCTAATTAATTAAGGATTCACTTTCTAAGAAATTATGCATTTTCCGTGCACCACAGCAGGGCTGTTTATGCTCAACAGCCTGCCTCCTAATAAAGGTTAATGTAGGAGTAATCAGCCAAGGAACACTCTGTTGCGCTAAATTATTTGGTTGGTTACGTTTTACATCACTTCGACACTTACTTATGGAAAATCATGGTATTTGCCTACTTTGGCATTACAAGAAGATCGTAGTACAAGAATATTTTTCATCCATCACCTTTATTGCTGTTCGGAATGAAAGAGGTATAATATGGTATATTTTACTTATTGTAAAATTATACATAATACCCACAGGCAGGATTGTCGTAACAATCTTTGTTTTTTAGACATACAACTCGGTATACAGCCTTCTATTAACAAACGGTGCATTAGTTCGTTAACTACAGAATTAGTTCACCATTATAGTGGGTTTCCTTCAAATCCATGCTAACATCTCATTGCAAATCATTTATATTCCCTAAGGTTTTTTTTTTATTTTTTTTATTTATTTTGTTTTTGTTATATTGGAAAGGAACTCAATATATTAGCAATAATAAGTGAATGGCTCGATTTGGAGCAAAGTTTTGCTACGGATCTATATTCTTAAAGAATACTTAGCGCACTAAAGGTTTGTTATGAAGCAACGAATCTCGTTGTACAACACTTAATCGTGTCCATTTATTTTTTATTTATGACTTGAGTCAGTAGAAAGAGATCTATACACTGCAGTCACAACTGTGCTAAGCCAAGTGGAAAGGACAATTTTTTTTATTTGTTTCTTTTTTTTAAAAGCAAACAATAAAAGTGTTTTGATTTACTTTTACAGATGATCAGCAGGACATATTCCTAATTTCCAGACTGCACTATGAGAAATGTTTATAGAAATGATAATTGAGTGGCTTAATAACAAAGACGGACATCTGCAAAAAAAATCGAAATTGAGTTAGCAGTGGATTCCTACAGGTTTTTGTCTGCTCTTTTTAATAATGAAAATAGTTTCTGTAAAAAACGGGCGTAAACATGTAATTTCTGGCTTCAAAGTAGATCTTTGTTTCAAAAACGGACTCCTGCTGTGGAGGTTTTTTTCATAAACGAACACCTACGTACCAATCATCCAATGGGTTCAAAGGTAATTTTTCACTAATTGTTTGAGTGGTATTGATATCAGAAACAGAACAATATCAATTTCAAACATATAAGCGTAATTATGAAATAAATATTTTTTAAAAAATATTTACTATAACTTGCGAACATAAAAGGTGATTTTCTCAACATTTAGAAAATGACAGGTGTCCGTCTTTGATATTAAGCCACTCAATTAACAAATTGAAAGGCTTGGATTTATTTCTACAAATATGTTGTGCATTTGCGTATATTGTTGTTTAAAGTATATATTTCGATATATGTATGCTAAATATAAATCTGAAACAATTAATAAAACACAAACACATAAAATAAAATTCAACAGATTCTCATAAATTGGATGACAGTAAAATCCTATATTACCTTTAAAATAACTTCTCAAATTTCAATAATTATAATTTTCAAATAATATATATTTTTTTAATTTGCTTACAAATATATATTTATTAAAAAGATATACAAATCTATTCATGATACCATATATAAATGTCTGTGTAATCACTATTCACTCTAGTTTCAATACACACTAATTTTTCAATATATATATATACCCACACACACACACACACACATATATATATCTATATATATACACCCACACACACACACACACACATATATATATATATATATATATATATATATATATATATATATATATATATATATATATAAATTAATTAAAAATAATAACTTATGCATAAGTTAGGAAAATATAAAAATATACTTCAAAGATAGAAGTAGACTAGAAAGATTATTAAAAATATTTATCAAATGTTATAGGTGTTAGTTATTTTTAATATTATTTCAGGAAGGTTTAGGTCTTTTAAGGGCATACATTGATAATCTATAGTTATTATATTCACCTAACTGCTTAACTAAATTATTTTTATTCATATTGCATTGATAACAGTAAAACATTTTAATTGATTGCATATGAATATTTTTATCTGTAAGATATTGGCTAGTGAATAAAGCCTTAAGTCTTCTTTTTTGCATTGGTTTGTTTGTTATTCTAAGAGGCTATGTGGCGGAGATCCTTTATTACTTTTAGCGTCTTTTCTCCCATCTTATATTTGATTTCTCAACGACTCATGGAAGCTGTACATCGGAATGTATAATGTTGAATATGGATAACTAGCAGCTGTCCAATCCTCCCCAAGAAGAGTGGATGGGTTTGGAATCTGACTAAATCCCGTCTGAATGGACCAGCATTGTCTGGACTATCCCGTGGATTATCCCGTAGTCTCATCCTATTAGCAGCTCTCTCTCCCTTCCCCTCGCTGTCACTCCTACTGCCTCAATTAATTCTTAACACACTCCCTTCCTCCTTCCTCGTAGGTCTCTTACAGTAAGGAGCAATCTCTCTTTACTCCTGATCAGGTGAAACTACTGATATTGCAAGTCCAGAACATTGCTGAATAATATCCTCTTGTCAGGTACTGTACGGGTCATTCGCGTGGAACCTATACAAAGTTTACTTGAAAAACCTTTAATAAACCTTAAACCTTCTCTAAAATTACATAGTACACAGGTTGTACCATCTTGTTCTACTGACCAGTAAGCAAAAGAGTATTATTCGTAGCTCTGCCTTGAGCGTATTTACTTCTTCTGGAGGAATCCGATAATTGCAATAATCAATATTTGTGAACTAATTTATAACCCATCGTTGACTCTACTTCCTTCATAGTATATTTAGAGAATTGGAGTTTCCTTTCCTGTATACCAAGAGAATAATGTAGAGTACAAAGATTTCATGGGAAATGCAACGAAAACTCTCAGACAGATTAATACCCATTTCAAGTAAAGAACAAGCGATGTACAGTTTCTTGATGAGACATTTCAATATATCTAACTTCCAAAGACAATGTTTCTTGCTCTTTTAGCTTGAACTTGCTGATCGCTACATATTTGAGTAGAAAAAATTGGCTATTATTGCGCTGGATGGTCAATGTTAGGAGTATTTCGATTATGATATATTTGGGCTTATGACTAGAGTCGTAAATTAGAGCATAATTGGCAAGGTATTCAATCATGAACTAGAAGAATATTTGTTCAAACATCCTGGTAAGGGATTATTATTTTTCTAAAAAATAAAGAGTTGAAAATTAAATTACTGATGACTTACATCTATCTGTGTATTTTACAATAATTTAATAAATTAAAATATTGTTAAAACAAACTGTTTTAAAATGAGTGAAATTAAAAATTGAGGGAACCCCTCGGGCATTTATTGTATAAAAATAATTTTACTGATCCGAGCCAATAACAAAAAATAAAAACATGTTTGAACGTGGAAAACGCCTTTTAATATAAGTGTACGTAGAGAAGGGGCAGTTCCGATGTAAATCACGCAGAGGTTTTCATTAAACAGATATAAAGAGCAACGAGGGTAAAAAGAACAAACTCCTAAATTGGACGTTTTTAATTAGATTTCAAGAACGAGTCGTATTCAGTTCGAGTGCTCTACGGTCTGTGTGTTTTTTTTATTCTTTATTTTTATGTTCTCCCTCTCCATGACTAATCACACGTGTTTTTATTCTCATTTGTTTCCGCTGCTTGCCCTTTACCCGGGCAAGATTATTAGCTTTCCATGTTCTCTTTTCATTTAGCCTAAAACAATATTTCATACTTCTTCATTTAACGGAAATTCTTTCCTCCGCTTAAACGCCGCCACGATTTCTTTTAGTACTTTCGCACATTTCGACACATAATCGTAGAGTACTCTCGAACTAATTTTACTATCTCCTGAGGGCCAACGGCCATAGCCACGTTGAATGCACCGGTTCCCGTAGTTCACCGAAGTTAAGCAACATCGGGAATGGGTGACCGACCACGTGCGGTTGGCATTATAAAAAGGTGGCAACCTGTAGATAGCCTAATTGTTGATACGTCGTTAAACACGAAAAAAAACTATCTCCTGAGAATAGAATATATTTGCAATAACCAGGAATTTTACTCAATTAGGTTCATCCAAAGAAACAATATTTAAACATTAGTCTACCAAACTAATTTACAGCATTACTTTATATGTTACTTCTTAGTTTTATCTTTTCCCTAGTTTCAACACTAGGACATACTCATAGTGGTACTTCCCCTGGTGCCCTATACATTTTTATTCCTTTTTAGTGCGGTTCCACCTTCCGTCTATAGGGAGGAAACCAGCTTACTTCATTTCACAATCCAGAAGTGCCGAGTAGCAAATTTTACGTTCCAGAACCCCATGATCTTTCACAAATCTTCCGTCTATTTTGAAACTTCAATTTCGTTAACCAGCAAAATCGGTCGACCGGAACATGGGTTTTGGGCGTGACAGTATTGGGCATTCAATTCATCAAACCTCCTAAATCCTGCTTCGACCCAGAATTGACGATGAGGGAGAATCCCTTGAAGTGTATTACATTATATGCTAAACTATGGAAATCCTTGGCGATATCAATTTACTTCATTCATTCCGCAGCTTATAAATAATTCAAACCCTCTTTTTAGGTTTCTTTTTGTTATCCGAGTATCGGTCTTTGACAGGATTCTTAATATGCTTTAATGCCTCATTCCGATGAAGCAACATTCACCAATTACATTTTGTGCACCAAAATGTATTTTCCTCTGTACCGAATCTGGAATTCGTTAAGAAAGAATTTAAAATTCACCTTGTGAAGAATCACATTCATCCGGAAAAAAAGTAGCATAATTAATAAAAATCTAAATTCTTTCTAGAACATTTTTAGAAAAATTAAAATTTGAAATGTATAAAAAACTATAGTTCATTTTAGAGAATAATAATAATTTATAACTGATGAATTAGATGTCTCTGTAGTTTAATATAATCTAACGTTTTATCTACCGGCATTCGAAAACTGAAATTTTCGAATAATGAATACATTTTTTATACTCCAAAATTACACCTACTTCGGTAAAGATAATAATGAATAAAATTCAATAGGATTGACTATTAATAATGTTCAAGGCCATTAAAAGTATTTTATTATAATACATGTTATTCGTATTTTTAAATCTGCATTTTTATTTATTTATGTATTTATAATTTTGTATAATATGGATATTCTATTTTATGTTATTTTTCATTGGTTATTATTAAAATTTTGTTAAAATCAAATGCTTGTTTCTCTCTATTGCATGTAATTGAACTTGGATCCTGTAACAGGTGGCGAGGGCCTAGAGAGGCATATACTGTAGAGATATCTCATTCGTGATCGTATTGCAAACTTGAGAGATAGCGTGGTCAATACTGTCCCGGCCGCCAGATTTTCCCCTATGCAGATACACATTAAAAACTAATTAAAGGCTGGGTTGGCCTTGGGGCGGTCAGGGAGCCCGAATCCTACTCAAGAACGAAGACACTAGAAGATAGAATCTTCAGTGTGCTCGGCCATGGGCGTTTATAGGAAATATTTTCGGAGGGGGCTGGGAAAATTTCGGGGGGGGGGGGGCTGACGCCATTTCCGGTGTATGGAATACTAACTATTTAGATCTTGGAAGAGTTATAGCCAACTAAAACGCTATTACACTCAAAATAGAATATTTTTTATGAACTAAATGATCTTATTTAATTTATTTTTCAGGGTTTTATAAAATTTTTACCGATCAAATCAAAATTTCGGGGGGGGGGGGGCTGCAGCCCCCTCAGCCCCCACTTATATACGCCCATGTGCACGGCATTTGAAGTCAGGTCCACGAGAATATTAGTCCGGCGTTTTACCACTAAGCTGACCTCGCCCACAAACTTGATTTTAAAAATATATAAATACTTGACTGGGCGAATTGCCTTCGTTCCAAGAAAAAAACAACAATGATTACGGGTTAAAACATATTAAAGCAGCTGACTTAGTACTTTATGGTGAACAAAAATTACTTGAAGATATGATTTTCAAACAGCTGACTTATTATTTCCAATTCAACCACATTAAACTAGACCATATGACTTCTGATCAGCTGACTTAAAACCTCTCGTTTCAATAGAGTGATTTTTCTCAAGACTTAGTGAATGTAGTATGAGAGCGGAGGCTGACTCCCTCCGAATTTATCGCTCGAACACTCTAACTTCCTTACTAACTCGTCATTTTTTTTATTTTTTAATAGAAAATAAGAAAGAAAAAAACAAATGTCGCTGCTCGTACAGTAATTAAAATCCAGAAAAACGGGTTGCTGACAGTGAATGAGTGAGTATTGATTTTACCGATCCAAGTGGGGCCGGCCAGCTCGGTAACGGCACTGATCAAAGGCCGACTGTAAATAAGTGATTAGAAGGGGGGGGGGGAGTACCCACGCGTCGGCGGCAGAAGAAAGGCAAAGTCCGACAAAAAAAATCAAAGACTTTCCAAACTCAAGCCGCAATATACTCATGATCTAAACCAAGGGAAGCTCCGAAAAGAGGTAAAAATACCATTACGCTTTTATCTTCTTAACAAGTTTTTTTTGTAATGCAAAACTAAGAACTCTTCTAATAAGTATTTATTTACTTGTAAACGCCTTTACACAATTGGGAATGATATGTATTATAAAAAGTCCATCACAAAGGAGCTTTATAACAAAGATAACTCTTCAACAATACGTTTAGTTTATGCAACATTGTTGAAAAATTTGTTTAAAATTGCCGGCATCAATATCAAATTATCACAAATTGTTTCGGTATTTTATATACATAATGGACAACTGACTAAATTATTTAGAAATCATTTAATTTTTTTTAAGGAATTCCCAAATTCTAATAGACTGATTTTTCTTTTTAGAAAATTCGTCCAACATTAGTTGGGTGGACGGCACGGGCAATTAAGGGACGGTAGGGATAAATTAATTAATCGGTAGGGGTTAATTAATAATTTGATTCCAAATTAATAATCCCCTGTGTTTATAACCGTAGAAGAAAGATAGTGTTGTATTATTATAACTTCGTAATTTAATTACTCTTTCCAGGTATTTATGATTGTTATTTTTATAAGACTGTTTTCTTTTTCTTTTATTTACTATAATAGATTAATTTATTCTTTACAGAACAGTAAAACCGAATTATTGGCGTTGTTTAACAACATTACAAATTAAATTACAAAGTAAACAGTACAAATTAAATTACAAAGTATGTAGCATTTATTGTATAATTGTAAAAATAATTATATTAGGCCTTAGTTATATAGAATGTAGTTATATGTAATGTAGTTATATAGACAATAACGTAATATAATGTAGTAATATATAAATGATGTAAGTATAGACAATTATGTAATTTAATATAATGTAATAATGTATAAACGATATAAATGTATAGACAATAATGTAATATAATATAATGATATATACACAATGTTAACATGTAGACAATAATGTAATATATATAAAATGTAAGGGTGTACATCGCTATAAAGCGTTAACAAAAAAAAAAAAAAAAAAAAAAGTACATCATAGCACAATCTTTCTTCTACAGTTATATACTTGGGATCCACAGCATACCTGATTGGACCCACGGCCTGCATGATTTGTTGCCTACATGATATGCTCCTAGAGTGTAGGACGTGTATATATATATATATATATATATATATATATATATATATATATATATATATATATATATATATATATTACTAATTTGGAATATCGTTTTTTTCGACTTGTGGGTTATGAAACTTCATAACCCACAAGTCGAAAAAACATTTCTCGGCAGTATAGGCAGATTGATTATTCGACCTGACAATCGGGTTTCCTTCCTATAGGGGGGGGGGGGGGGGACACTAAAGTAGGTTGCTCCCTGCTAAAGCAATGACTGCATACTGAATGCCCCTGAAGGCCAAAGAGAGTCGGTGGGATATTTTTAGCATACTACGCTACTAGTAGTTAAGGTAGGTCAGGCTTATCGTGGTATCCGTGCCTCTGGCTGTCCTGAGGACTCATAGATAGCGCACGCTTCGCTCGCTCCTTTATCATCTCGGGGCTTTCACTCATCACAAACACTGACAGCCATTGTCGTTTAGTTGATGTTTGAGGAATGCTGCTTACGTAATGGCTCTGCATAAATCAGCATTCTAGTTGGCTTAAGGCGCATTTCATACCCAAATTCTGTCAAGTACGTAAATACTCTCCGAAAAAGTGTTTGGGGGTATTTTATTCGTTTTTTTTTTTTTTTATTTTTGCATCAGTAACATTGTTTATTGGTAATTCACAGGTCGCGCACTCTTATGGCGGAAAGGAAGATGATTATAACAATGCACTTCATTTAAATGTGTTTTTGTTTTTTTTTTATAGAAAATCCTTACGGGAGGTAAAGTGTGTCGTCATATCTCAGTTCGATTTGGCCTTGTGGCTCCCATTCTGAGCTCTGGAAATTATGGGTAAGTGCCAGAAGCGATCAGTCAAATAAAGATTCTTGTGCCATGAAGACTTGGGTATTATAACTACATCATATACATTTCCTTAGAGTTCTGTCATTACGTTTTTCATTGACAAAGAAGTGGGAGCAATAAATAGACTTTGAAGGTGATAATTAAGTGAATAAAACGATTAAACAATTAAAATCTTATGTACCTAGAAGACTCTGATACTACTATTTT